>ML786348.1:166372-180336 GCA_009831015.1 Picea engelmannii | reverse complement strand
CTAGGAAACTAGCATGTGGACATGTGGGTCCTTTACTATTCCTTTAACTCCCTATTGTGATTTAATCTAAGAAAAGCTTTGAAACTATCCTAGATTGTGATCATATGGGCATGTGTGGGCCCGTTACAAAACCTTTAAACTTCCCTAGTGATTTAATCTAAGAAAGTAAATTTCAACACTATCCTATCTTTGTAGTATGTGGGCATGTATGGTCCCATTACAATCTTAAGATGTGTTTGAAAAATAAACTAAGAGGAGTCTCAAGAGGGGTTGTTGTCCTCTCCTAAAGGTTTTAATCTTCTTAAGGGAGATGAAATTGTCCCACAATCTTGTTCTAATTCTCAAGGTCGCTTGGAGGCGTGATAGAAGAGCATACTAAGCGATTGTTATCCAACTTCTAGTCCCAATGCAAGTTTTATGTGATTTAGAAATGATTCCAATTTATACTTTCATTCAAAGCAAGCCATCCATGTGGCGAAAATGAAAGCAAAAGAGGAAATAATGATTTTAAACCCCCTAAGTGCCTATGTGTTTTGACTAATCCCTTTATATGAAGAGGGAACTCAGTGTGGTGTAGCTTAAAACATGCAAGAAATCACTTTTAAGAAGGCTAAGGGCCTTCCCCAAATCTCAAAAAACCTTACAATGTGTAGTTTTTTGCACAAGTGCGTGGGTCCCAGAGTAGACAGAGGCACACTGAGCACCTGTGCATAGACTGAAACAAGCTTATGGGCGCAGGTGCGCAAAAAAGAATTGTGACTTAGGCACATGTGCGCATGATGCGCGTCTGTGGGCCAAAAAACCCACGCACAACTGACACACGGCCGTGAAAGAAAATTCCGGATAGAATTCTCTCAATTTGACTTGGGATTGGATGTTTTGCAGGTCGGCTTGTGCCGGTTAATACACCTGCAAGTTAAACAAACCAAAAGAAGAGATATAAAAACCCAAATGGGGTAGAAAATTGATACCTTTCGCCGGTGGAGTCGCCAATCTGTTGCGCCTCTTTCGTCACCTTAGTGAGCAAAACAGAGGTGCTTACAAGCTTAGTTGGATTTGCTAAGCAGGACAGCTGTAAGGAAAAGGGTTAGAGAAAGAAATATAAAAGAACAACTAAGAATTAAACTAAGAAATAAAATAACAACTAAGCTAATGAGCATAGGGACATAAGGACAAAAGAAACAATAAGACCCATGTCACCAATGGTAAGGTTTATATCAGTGAAATAAAACACCAAGAAGAAAGAGGACTATGAGTCCCTTCTTCCTCCAAGGGAGGGCTCTTGGACCCCCACAAATAAGCTCTTCTTACAAATTTGAATGAAAATCGTGAAAGAACTATTTGCTAATCCACTCAAGGGGTGAGATGGATTGCCAAATGTAATGGTGCTAGTATACTCTTGATGAGAATAGAGGATTCCTCAAGAGAATAGTAGCAACATAACTTTGCTATTGAATTCCTTAAAAAATGAAGTGCACCCATGGCCTTTTTATAGCACCTCTTTGAGGTATCGTGCAACCAGCTTGTAGTGTGGAAAGAGGCTAATTAGGGCATTTTTAGGTCTTTGACCAGCCACCCAGTCAGATCCAGTCCAGATTTGAGTGTCAAATCAACTTGGAAGCTGAGCCAGAAGTGGGTGGGAGGCCGACCACTCTCATAAATGCGTCGTTCTTAGATGTGTGTGGATTTTAGTGACCACAGTCGTGCATCGGGCGCATGTGCGCTTTTCCTGCATTTTTGTTTTGCGCATGTGCGTGCGCGCCCTGTGTAGTCATAGCGCACTTAAATTTTGTCACTGGTTGTATAGTTTTTGACCATTTGGAAATGATTTTGTGGTAATTTTGGTCCATGGGTGACCTCATAACTGTTTGACGATGTTGAATTCTTGTAACCATTTGCGAATGAAATTTCAGTGATAACAATGGGTTTGTTGAAGGTTATTTTAATATTTTAACACCACTTAGTGACTTGTTGAAGAGGAATATATCGTGGGATTGGGAAGATAAGTGTTAGGAAACATTCTACAAGATGAAGTGAAAATTGTGATGACACTTGTGTTTAAGAAACCATACTTTGAGAAGATGTTTGAAGTGCATACATATGCTTCAAACTTTTCCATTTGAAGAGTTTTTTCATGAGAGGGTCATCCAATGGCCTATGAGAGTAGAAAGATATAGGATTTTGAATGAAGGTACCATGTTTATGAGAAAGAAATGATTACAGTTGTGCATCACCTACAAGCACATAGGAACTACTTGTTAGGCAAGTTGTTCATTGTGAATATGAAAAATCTGGCAACTAGTTACTTTGCCACCCATCTGAAGTTGTCACTTAAGAAGGCACAATGGTAGGACTTTCTAGTAGATTTTGACATGACCATTTAGTATCGAGTGGGAAAGAATAACACAATAGTATATTCCTTAAGTAGAAAGTTGTATCTTGCAACATTAGAGGAGGATAATTTTTCGATGCTTATGGGAAGTCAAGTGCAATTTTTTTCAAACTTGCAAGAAATGGGTGAAGGAGGTTCAAACGAATAATTTTTGGATGGAAAATGCATTTTTATACTTCGGTGAGTGAATGCATGAGAATAATTTATCTAAAATTTGGAAGGAACTCTTAACCGATTGCTATGATTCACTTTGGGGAAGCCACCTAGGATAACATAGAGCTATGGCATTACTGGTTACTACTGAAAATGTATGTGGAAATATGTGGAAGAGTATGTTCATACCTATCTTGTGTGCCAACAAGAAAAACCAAACAATAAAATGTAGGTTATTCCAATTCAACCTTTGTCAGTTCCAGGAAGACCTTGGGCAAGTGTCTCTATGGAATTGATCATTCAGCTTCCTATTTTGCAACGTTATAATGGGATATTGGTGGATGTTGACTGATTTTCCAAGTATGAAACCTTCATTCCAATGAAGGTACCTTGTCCAACATAGGAGGTTGCAAATTTTATTTATGAATGTTGTGAAGTACTAGAGTCTCCCAATGAACATTGTGTCAAATAGAGATACAAGGTTCACAGGGTAATTTTGAGTTGGCAAATGGATAGTAGTTGTTAGCACCCCACACTAATTTGAAAGGCTATCATGGGTGAAAACCATCGACATTGGGGTTCATCAAAGGATGGTAGGATAGAATTGAGATGGAACACATTCAATTGATTAAGGTGGATAAAAGGATGAGCATTTGGAAGATCATGGCAGAAGAGAGATGATTTTTGAAGTTGGAAACTTGGTTTTACTTAGGTTTGGAATAGAGAATTTCAACCCACTAGTTGTCATGTCTAGTGCTTTATTTCAATGCTTTGAAGGTCTATTCAAAATACTTGAGAAGATTGAAAATTTTGCTTATATATTGGAGTTGATAGAACAATTGAGAGCTCACCATCATGTTTTCCATGCCATTCAATTGAATCCTTATAGGATTGATGAAAGAAATCCTAGCAGAGCAGCTCCATCTAGATACGTGTTGATACATTTTCCCTTCTTCTACCTATCTATGGATTTCCCTTGTGGGTCCCATTTTCCTAACACCTTAGTAATGAAAATATGGGGAGGTAATAACCTTGTCAAAAATCCTACATCCCTTCATCCTGCATCCCACCTAATTATGTCAGGTGGATGTGGCGATGAAATCCTCACAAACTCTACTATGTTCTCTCATCCCCACAACCCACATTCTTGTATTCCCGCAACTCACATTCCTTCATTTATGTATCCCATACTTAGAATTTTCTCCAATTTCCTTGGTAGCTCATGCAAAATGATGACCTCAACATGCCCCCCACACACATCCTTCTTGTCGCAACCTGTATTGTGCATAGTACTCTTGATCCCCGCACATGCATGCCACATAACTCGACAACCAGTTTCCACGTAAGACATGCTTTACATTTTCGAGGTAATCCTAGCATATCCACCGCACAACTCTCACATGACGAGAATGACTGTTTTTAGTTAATGAGGATTAATTCTCACACATTTCCCCCAATCCTTCTGTATGAATGACATTTACAATTTAATGAGAAACATTCACCAAATATATGAAAGGGAAAATTCGAACAGTGAATTGAATCCTAATTTATGATTAATGGGTACCTATAAAATGGGAAATCAAAGTTGTACATGTAATCCTCACACTTACCCAAGTGCAGTGGAAGTGGAAAAATATGGCAAACAAGAATAAGAGAGTACCATTCTGTGGAGAGACAGTGAACTCATTGGCTTGTGAAAGTAGGGATTTCCAATGGTCTGTAGCATATAAGTGGTATTCTAAGTTGTCTCTGGAGACCAAGATAAAAAAAAATGTTTGGACATTAAGGAGAGTTAAGTATGGATGTGTTCCTGAGGCATTCAATTTCATAGAATTGGTCACATGGTGCACTAAGATATTTGAGTCAAATCACAAATCATTGAGGTTAAGGAAAGCACAAGAATGCATGTTCCTTTAACATTGAATACCTTCAAAAGGATGCTATGTATCCTGATGCCACATAGAGTCCTCAATATTCTTAAGAAGGATTCCTTCTCGGACGCCCAAGGTGGTGGCACTAGTTTTCTAATGGAATTTTTGGTCCTGCCTCTGGCGGGATCCTTGAGCATCAACGAAATCAACACATGCATGTTGGTTTTTTCATTTGGTTTTTGTGGGATCCTTGAGCATCAATGAAATCAACACATGCATTTTGGTTTTTTCATTTGTGTATATTTTCACATGAATAGTGGGTTAAGACTCAACAACTTATGTTTCTAGGTATGTTATATATGTCCTCCATTACTCGGTAAGAATAGGTGCCATTTTTTATTGGGCCCAGGTTATCTCATACGATATTTCCCACCAATTGTCAAGTGTCATTTAGACTAAGAGGTTTTACATGACCTCTTACTTGGTTCTTGCTCCAATTTACTGTAATGCACTCGAGGGCATGCCCCCAAGGGGAAATGAAAAATTTGAAGAATATCAATTTTGGTATCCCACACTATGGAATCACAAGGATCCATTTTATTTTACCAAATCCAAGATTCCTTCATCAAGGAGTGTAGAAGCATGCTCAGAGGGACTCAACTGGCCAGGGTGAAAGAGGGAGCCATGGATTTTCTCAGGGGAAAGGGAGTGTGTGTATTTGAAGATAAATTCGCATACATAAGGATCTTAGGCTTCAAAGAGAAGTTATAACATCCCCACTATAATCCTGATTTAAAATAATGCTCAATGTAGATATAATATGTGATCACAACCAATCGATGTATACGAGAAATGTATATCTAAATTTTAAATAATAAAGTGTGATACTAGTTGCTAAGGGGACATGGACAGAAATGGGGGATGAATTAATCTACAAGAGAGGGGAGGGTATAGGATAATGTATAAGGGGGGTCCAAGGGGGGATTACCCATGTCTATTAATTCCACCCACATTCCTAAATTTAATTATGACTATGTATTAAACTCTAGTTTTTGATTGAGTGTTCCCAAAGCCAATCATTGAATGCATGTAAGAGGGTGGGTGTGAGAAGTAACATGCCATAGTTATTGCGAGCATGGGGGATGAGTACAATCAACCTGGGGAAGTGTGTGAGTCAAACAAGAAATCCAAAGGGAGGAAATTCATATGGGTAGCTACAATAGTTTTTACACATTCAATTTTGTGCATGAGGAGGAACTACAGAGTAGGAAACAAAGCTTGGATATGGAACATCCACGGAGGGAGAATTCTAGAGCATGATGGATAATTTTGGGAGCGTATTTGGAGATAAATACTAAAGAGCCAGGTTCTTAAGATTGAAGAGTGAACTCATGTGTGAGTTGATTTGAAACAATGAGTGTTTGTTGTAGTTGTTGGTAGTTTTTCTGGCAGTGTGTTCCCTTGAGTTTCCTAGCTGAGAGAATCCTGGTTACTTATGCCAAAGATACCCTAAGGGAATAATATCGGTGAAGGGGTACATTACTTGGGTTGGGCAGGTTGAGAGGAAGAGAGTTGGTGGAAAATTGTGATAGTTGTAGGAGAATACCAATGGGTTATGGTTTTTTCTTAGTTGTGAGTGGACAGTGAGAGACCATCCTATTTTTTGGATTTCTAGCCCCAGCTCAAGAGTGACTTGTTGTTGATATTTTGAAAAATGATTCTATGGTTGGGTGGAATGTCCATCCCAAGTAGCTAGTTGCACAATTGTTTCTAAACGATAAGTGTTTTATCTTGTTGTTGTGTTATTTTATGAGTCAAATTGTTGTGCATGAACTCTGTGTATTAGATCGATTTATATGTTTTTGTAATAAGTTATTTATTGCATTAATGTGTGATTTTAGTATGTTGTAGATGCATATAATTTATGGTAATAGACGAAAAATAAATATGTATGTAATTCATAGCTAGAAGCTACACGAATTTAATTAGATAGCAGAAATTTTTAATTTGTATGACTATTCCATCAATAATGTTCCTTAGTTGGGTTGGGGGACATTACATTATGGTATTAGAGCCTTTGGTTCAAGCACCAAGCTTGTATGGGCCAATACGGTTGTGAATTGAGTAATTTGTTGTTGCAGATTTCAGTCTATGTGAGTTTGGGAAAAAATGGATAAAATTAGAGTGAAATCCCCAAATTTGTTAGGAAAATATGAGTTTAAATGACTTAGGAATATCTAAGAGAGGTTCAGTAGAGTATATATGTTTATTTGCAGAGTAAAATTCAACCCGAAAGTTTGAAATTCAAGTTTTAATGTTCGTTGTAGCATTTTACAAAGTTCAATGAATCGACGGTCAAGATTGTATTTGAGATCCAGATCAACGGCCCAGATTTTTAATAAATTTAAAAATTCATAAGGTTTTGGTAGTTTGAAAGGTTGAGTAGATCAATGACCGAGATTCATTTTCAACAGTTGGTAAGTTGAAGTAGATTGATGGTCTAGATTTGTGTAGGTCATTTGGGGGTTGGATCTGATCGACGATCAAGATCAGTTTGAATAACAGACTGACAAACTAGATTAATCAGGGATTTGGCCGAAATTTCTAAGTGTTCAAAATTCACCAAAAGAAACAATCGACAACCGAAAATCGAGTCGGATGAATTGGAAAATAGTTTAATTAGGAAAAAATAAATCTCTCACAGTCAATGGTCGATGGTTGGACGTCAACAGAGTTGGATAAAGTTGGTAGATCGACGACCGATATCATTTTTCAATGGGAGATCAACAATCCAAATTCGTCGGGAATTTGGACAAAATTTTCTAAGTGTTCAAGTTGGCCAAGAGAAATCATTGATGGTAGATGGTTGGGTCGACCAAATTCTGTGAAGTGATTTAAGTCTCCAATGCAAATCGTCGATATTTGATGAGCTGATGGTCGGGTGTCGGCCAATTCAGTGAGGAGTCTATTTGTGTGAGAAAAATTTTCGATGGGCGATGGACCAATGGTAGGGTGTCAGTCGATCCAGTGAGGTGTTAGATTCGTCCAAGAGAAATGTCCAATGTCCAATGAAGGAAAGAGAGTGATGACATTTCATGCCACGTCAACATCCATGTGTCATGCCATGTCAGCAGTTTCCACGTCATCCTAGAAGTGTTCGACGACCGATGGTCGGGTAGGCCAAATTGAGGAAGCATTTTCGATAGTTAGCTGGGATAGTCAATAGTCGATGGGCTGATGGTCAGGTGTTGGCCAAATTGGTAAGATGTTTCATCCACTAATGAGAATCACCAACGACCGACGATGGGGTTGGCTGATTTAGCGATGTGTACAAGTGGTTTCCAAGAGAAATGATTAACGACCAATGGATTGATGGTTGGATGTCAAATGAATTGGTAAGGTGTTTCATATACTAACGATAATCTCCGACAGTAGACGGTTGATGGTCAGGTCGATCGATTTAGCATTATGTTGTGAATCCATTTTCAATTGAATGGGTCGATGGTCAATGGTCGGGTTGGTAGCTTGGGAAAAATGTTGTGTGTGTGCAAAGAAAAGTGTTAAGCTCTGATCTTCGATGGATCTCGGATCAACGAATTAGATTTCACTCGATTTTATATCGACAATGTAGAATTAAGGGATGTGAATGTTGAGACCCAAAATTGATATTCCCATTACCCTATTATACTCTTCACCTATACCTTTTTGGCCTACCTAAACCTTGAGTGAATGACAAGAACGCTACCAATTGCCAGTAATAAGGTCATAAGGTAAAGTATGGTTAATTCATGTATTTTGTGGTTTATTGAGTTAAGGAATTAAATATTTCATGTACTAATTCTCGATTTGTCATATGTGAATCTTTGACCCCTAGATGTCTAGCGTTCCTGTACCATCTCTGTCATAATCCGGTACCTACGCACCAAGATTGTTGTTGTTTGATCCAGTACCAAATGCGTCTGGTACTAAATATTACCTGTTGTGATTCGGTACCAATGAACACACTCTGTTGTGATACGGTACCAACGACCATGCTCTGTCATGATCGAGTACCACCTTTTGCGCCCTGTCGTGATCCAGTACCATCTGCCTATTACGATCCGGTACTGATATGGAAGAGCCTAATGCACTAAGTTAAGTGCCAGATCTCGCCTAAGTCAATTGGTGGACGTCTATTTGTTTAGCAAGGCTATGATAAGAATAGTTTGTTAATTGGCTCATCCTTATGCACTTCGTGTCATGAGGATGAAGTTGAAGATGTAAACGAATGATTAAACTTAACAACTGATTGATTTGCAAATCACTTTGCCTCCTTGTGTTTCACGATTCAGACTATTAAATAGCCATGGCAAGGATGGTAGAAGAGGAGGAGAGTTAGCATATCATCAATATGTAAGCAGCGTATGATAATACATAACATTTTCTGAGTGAAGATAAATGGAATGTTATTTTATCTCCATATTCTGATTTTCTATGATTAAGAATGAGTTGAGTTGTTAAAGAGAGTTTTGATTTTATGTTTTGAAGTGTGAGTGAGAGTAATGTGTGTATTAAAAGCAAGCTTCCTATAGACTTCATCAGCTGAAATCGCCAAGGGCCCACCGCCCAACAAAGGTTAGCCTCTTCATAGATTAGCATTAGTGTTTGTTTTCAATAGTATAAACATTGAATTAGCTAAAGCTTTAACTCTATTAGATGATAGCAGTGTAGCTTAGATTAAGATTTTCATTCTATAATTGCTTAGAGATCTTTAATTATTCTGTTTTTGCATATGCTATGTTTTCTATTCTCATGAATTTGATTTCCTTGAGTGATCATAGCTGTTGGCAGCAATAGTCAAAACTACTTGGAGAAGAACTAGTGAAGTTCATTGTGAACCATAGCAGAACCAACATATTGACTGTTGAACTACCCATGCTATGCTGATTGATGTGTGATTTCCTTTCAGAAAGTGTGGATTGCATAATTAGTTTTCTAGGTGAGGCATCAGAGTTGATCTATGAAACCAATTCCATCTCATACTTGCATGTGCCATAATGGAATAGATAGCCACTCTGTGAAGGACAACCAAAGTGCATTGTAGTTTGCTATTTTGATTTGTTTCCAGCATACACAACCTAGTTTGATTCTATACTCGTGACATTAGGAATTACCTTTCTTACTGGTGTCTTGTAACTCTGTTGATTACGAATCTCGGATTGATAATTAATGAGTGCATTATATTAGACATATAAGTAGCACAACATTTTGGCGCCGTTGTCGGGGAGTTGCAAACGGTAGGAAGTAATTTTTATCTTAGATTGTTTGCATAAATTTTAATGTTTTAAAAGGCTTCTTGAGGGAGGAGGATAAAACGTTTAAGACGTGAGTGAAGAGCCATGCGGCCACTAGAGTGGGGTTCTCTGAAGCTAGGTTGCCTTCTTACCTTCTAGATAGAATTAGGATTTCAATTTAGCCAAAGAATCAAATTTCCATTTTATGCATAGATATAGAGATAACAAGGGTAGATTTGTAAGCTCCAAAGATTAAAAAACAAACCCCCCCACTAATCCAACTGACACCGGTGCAGGAAAAATTCCACCAACAGAAAATTCAAGGGGAGCCAGCGAGGCTCCAAAAGGAGAACCTAAAACAGAAGAATCAGTATTGGGATAGGCAGAACGTGAGTCTGTTGAACATTTAGGAGACACATAAAATCCAGTTTCTGAACCATCCATCAGTAGAATGGCAGAAGACGAAGGAAATGCAGCTACAGAGACTGAGACCTTTGGGTTTCCAATCTTGGATATTTCCAGAAACGTCAGCATGAAGAATATCCCACTATCATCGTTACCCACTTTCAGAGGTATGTCAATTGAGGATCCAGATTTATTTTTATATGAGTTTGACATATTATGTAGAAGCTATAACTACTCAAACGATGCCCAAAAACTTAAGCTTTTTCTTGCTACAATGAAAGATTCAGCCTTAAGATGGTTCATGAGCTTAGGAGAAAATGCAATCCTTTCTTGGGATCAAATGAAAGACACATTTTTACGAAAATACCAAGACTATTGTAAGGATAATGTTAAAAACGACATTTTTAAAATGCATCAAACAGAGGATGAAAGTCATGAAGACTACTTAGAAAGGTTCTTATACAACTATCAAAAGTAAAAAATATTCACCTTAGACCCAGTTGTAGTAAGAACTATATTCTTGAAAGGTCTTAGGGATGATTGCATAGAATTTTTAAACTTGTTGAGTTCAGGAGATGTACACCAAAAACCTTTTTCAGAAATTGCATATTACTGTAGGAGATACTCAAGAGGACAAGCTAAAACATGCAAAGGACCAAGAGATCCTTTTAGCAGAAATATAAAACAAAGTTTAGGGACTGTCACCAGAACTGAGTTAGGAAATTTATTGGAGAACTTTAAAACAAACATCTTGAGCACAATAAGTAACCAATTAGATACTCTGAAACTGAAAAAGAAACAAGAAGAAGATGCTTTAGCAATATTTTGTCATAGATGTTGAAAGAAGCAAAACAACAAGAAAGAATGCCCATTAAATGTCATAGAAATTTGCGGTCTGTGTACACTAGAACACCCCACATCTGAGTGTCCAACCTTGCTTGAACTACAATCCATATATAGGGGAGGAGGAGTCTCACAAGAACAGCCATACCCTTCTATAAGACCTTGGAGAGCCCAAAATCCCAATACATTTTATGATCCTAATACACAATATCAACAACAACAATGGGGTCCTTCCCCAATGACTTATCCACAATGGACACCTCAGCAAACTCAGCCTTGGCAACAAGGTTGGAGGGGATCTATGTATGGAAATCCCTCTTACCCTACATATCCATAGTACCCTACAAACATTTCCCAATTACTACTAGGATTCAACCCACCACAGATGTGAGATTTACTCCCACCTCCTATACAATAGCAATTTACAACCCCCTTGAATCCTAATCAGCAGCAACAAGTATCTATAAATCCCAATCAACCACCACAAAACCAAGATGCCCACAATCCTATGAGACCAACAACAATCCCTGCCCAGCCAATCCCTAACCCCAATAATTGACCCACCCACCCTGTGCAGAATACAGAAGTTCAAACCTTTCCCACCTATGAAATTCAACTACGATCAGGGAAAGTTGTAAACCAATCAAATCCTGTAGTAATAATTCAGGAAGAAAATAATAATCATTCTGAGGAAGAAAACACTCAAACCACCCTTGTAGAAGAAGAGGCCTCTCCTCCTATCCCACTCACTTCCCATTCTGTACAAGTACCCCAACAAATTTATCTCCCACCTTACCTCGAAAGACTGTTAGTGAAGAAACCCGACCCACCCTTGCACAGAGATATAGAAGATGAATTATGAAATGTGTGCATAAAAATACCTCTGCTACAAGCTATTAAGGATATCCCTATTTACGCCAAAATTATAAGGGATCTTTGTATTAAGAAACCATGAAGGAAGAAGAAGGAACCTCCTCTTGTTCAGGTAGTGGGACAATTATCTGAATTCATTTCTGAAATGCCATACAAATATAATGACCCTGGAAACTCAGTTGTCACTATTGAAAGTAATGGCATTTCTCTACCAAACACACTCATTGATTTGGGTGCAGCTATTAATGTAATGCCTTTTGACACTATGAAGAAGCTCCAAATCAATCAACTAAGACCAACCCAAACCATGATCGAGTTGGCAAATAAGTCAGTCATTAGCCCTGCAGGAAGTCTAGATGATGTCACATTCACCCTCTCTTCTTGGGAATATCCAGTAGACTTTTTAGTCATCTATTATAAATCATCCTCCAAACCAGGACACCCAGTGGTTCTTGGCCGCCCTTGGCTGGCCATAGCAGATGCATTTATCAGCTGTCGGTATGGTGAGATGACTGTATCCAATGGCACACATAGCCAAAAACTTGTTCTCTTCCCTCCTGCCCAACCGGCACAGGAAATACCTATTTGGTTAGAAAACCCTTATGGAGAGGAATATTGCATTAGACCTCTGTTAACACTTGAACAGGTAAAAGGAGTACAAGAACAATCAAATGAACAAGTCTTAAGCTTATTTTTGGCTGACACAAATTACATTGAATACCCAAGGTCTTTTGTAGAATTGTCACATATTTTTAGTTCTGAATTTCAACAAACTTGGCACCCTGATATCACTCAATTATACACTTTATCACCAGCCTCCTCAAATAAGGAAGAAAATACTTAACTTGTTGAGATTAGCCCAGGAAAACCTTTGTATATCAACTCTAGTTTGGAACGAGAACAAAAGATACAAGTAATTGAAATGCTCCAAAGACAATTTGATGCCTTTGCATGGGATTGTGCATTCATGAAAGGCATTCACCCTGACACATGGACACATCATATCTACACTAATGACCAAATCAGACCAGTTAGATAGCCTCAGCGAAGGATGAATCCAGCCCTTAAAGATATTGTAAAAGAGGAATTGCAAAAACACCTCTGAGCCAATCTCATATACCCTATTTCAGATAGTCAATGGGTATCTCCACTTGTCATAGTTCCCAAGAAAAATGGTGCGTGGAGGATATGTGTAGACTTTTAGGAGTTAGACAAAGCCACCCATAGGGATTACTTTCCCTTACCATTTATTGATCAGGTGTTGGATACCTTGTCTGAAAAGAAGTATTTTTCGTTCTTGGATGGGTTTAGTGGTTACAACCAGATACAAATTGTTAGAAAAATAGGACCGTGGAGCAATAAAATAAAACAAATGCGGAAAAAAAACACAGAAGATACACAATACAAGAGAGATACATAGATTTACGTGGTTCACCCAGTGTGGGCTACGTCCACCAGAGAAATTGCCAGGTCCTTTCTTTATTATTATCTAGCAAAATGAAGGGATACAACCTACAACAAAACCCGATGTAACTTCCTCTTCTTTCTTTCGCAGTCTCCTCTCTCAGAATACAATACTCGCCAACATACATAGCCGCAATACATTTCCCTCATAAAAGAGGGTTGCCTTATAGGGCAAAAAACCCTAACATAATCTCTATCGTTAGATCTGCGACCTTATAATGAACGGTCCAAATTTACAATGAAATTACAATATAATTTTACAAGGCAATTTTTCCTTCGGGGGCTTCGCCGCCAAACCCCCGCTTGCCCCCAGACCCCCCAGCCAGGGGGATAGTCCCCCCAGACCCCGCAGAGGGGGTACCCCCCCTCTTCACTCCCCCACGTGGAAGAGTGTACATACTTCTGGGGTGTAAATACTTCACGGGGTATAAACATGGCTGAAAGTAAAAGACCTCTAAATCAGGAAGATAATCAAGCTCCACAACCAACAATCTCCCACTTGGAGACTGATCTCAACAACTCCACCGCTGTTGTATATGATGGACTCTTAACCTTCTTGGACCTGGCAAATTTCTCATCTTCATCTTCATTCTTGAAGACCAACTGAAACTGAGCAAGAACTCAGTTTCTCCCTGGTTACTCCCTTTGTTAACATGTCTGCAGGATTCTGGCTAGTGTGTATCTTTTCCA
>ML786348.1:137681-162387 GCA_009831015.1 Picea engelmannii | reverse complement strand
ACTTTTACAGAACTTAGTTGATTAGTAACCGTATTAAATTCATTTAAATGATCTGCAATAGACCCACCTTCCGACATCTTCATATTAAATAATCTCTTCATTAGAAATACCTTATTGGACACTGAGGGTTTTTCATACAATTTTGCCAACGCGTCTATCAAACCCTTCGTTGTCTTTTCTTTCAAGATATTGAAAGCCACCGACGTTGCCAGGCTCAGCCGTATCGTTCCTAGAGCCTTTCTGTCAAGAATCTCCCATTCTTCGTCCTTCATGGCCGTCGGCTTCTTTGCTACTCCACTCAATGGTAGGAATAGATCCTTATGATATAAATAATCTTCCATCTGCATCTTCCATAACTGGTAGTTTTGGCCGTTAAATTTCTCGACCCTAAACTTTCCATCTTCCGACATTGCTCCCACTCGAACCAGGAACCCTCTTTTCTTGCGAGTTACCTTACGCTTTGATACCAGTTGTTAGAAAAACAGGACCGCGGAGCAATAAAATAAAACAAATGCGGAAACAAAACACAGAAGATACACAATACAAGAGAGAGACACAGATTTGTGTGGTTCACCCAGTGTGGGCTACGTCCACCAGAGAAATTGCCAGGTCCTTTCTTTATTATTATCCAGCAAAATGAAGGGATACAACCTACAGCAAAACCCATTGTAACTTCCTCTTCTTTCTCTCACAGTCTCCTCTCTTAGAATACAATACTCGCCAACATACATAGCCGCAATACATTTCCCTCATAAAAGAGGGTTGCCTTCTAGGGAAAAAAACACTAACATAATATCTATCGTTAGATCTGTGACCTTATAATGAACGGTCTAGATTTACAATGAAATTACAATATACTTTTACAAGGCAATTTTTGCTTCGGGGGACGCTGCCCCCGAACCCCCGCTTGCCCCCAGACCTCCCAGCTGAGGGGATAGCCCCCCCGGACCCCATAGAGGGGGTACCCCCCCTCTACACTCCCCCGCATGGAAGAGTGTACATACTTCTGGGGTGTAAATACTTCATGGGGTATAAACACGGCTGAAAGTAAAAGACCTCTAAATCAGGAAGATAATCAGGCTCCACAACCAACACAAATAGCACCCGAAGACTAGGAAAAGACCACTTTCACCTGCCCTTGGGGCACATATGCTTATAGGGTGCTCCCTTTCGGACTTTGCAATGCCCCAGCCACATTTCAAAGAGTTGTCCTGGCCATTTTCTCTGACTTGACCAATGATTGTGTGGAAGTCTACATGGATGACTTTACAATCCATGGGCAAGACTTCCAGGAAGCATTGGCCAGTTTAGAAAAATTATTGATTAGGTGTAAGGAAACTAACCTTTCCTTAAGTAATGAAAAATAAAAAATGATGCTCACTGAAGGTATTGTTTTGGGACTTCACATTTCCCGTTTTGGCATGAGAGTTGATCCGGCAAAGATTTATATCATCACACAAATCATAATACCTTCCTCACAAAAGGAAGTTCGCAGCTTTTTAGGACATGCTGGCTACTATACAAGATTCATTCCGAATTTTACAAGCCTAGCTACCCCTTTATTTAAATTATTATCCAAAGAATCTGAATTTAAGTGGGATGATGAATGCCAAATATATTTTGAAATTCTAAAACAGAAATTGTCAACTACCCCTGTATTAAGAGGACCAAATTGGTCCCTTCCTTTTCATATATGTACTAATGCCTCAGACACATCCCTTGGGGCAGTCCTTGGACAAAGAGAAAATAAAATGCCCTTTGCTATTTACTTCATCAGTAAAAATCTGTCTCCAACTGAAGTTAATTATACGGTCATAGAAAAGGAATTGCTAGCTATAGTCCATGCTATCAATAAATTTAGACACTATATTACGGGATATCAAGATTTTGTACACACTGATCATTCAACCATCCGATTATTAATGAACAAACTTGTAACAAATCCTAGAGTTACAAGATGGCTTTTATTATTATAAGAGTTTAATATCAACATTATTGATAGACCTGGTAAAGATAATCTTGTGGATCATTTCTTATCTAGAATGATTCACCTTGGAGATAATGCACTAGTAGAAGATACCTTTCCTGATAAAAATTTATTTGTTATTTCTACATTCACTCTGTGGTATGCAGATGTCGCTAACTATCTTGTGACAAGGAAGATGCCTCCGAAATTGTCTCCTAGACAAAAATAGAAAGTAATTCAACTAAGTGAAAATTACATGTGGCACAATGATTGCCTCTACAAAACAGGACCAGATTTGGTGATCAGGAGATGTGTAAGGGAAGATGAAATTCATGATATTTTACAAGCCTGCCATGATGGCCCTTGTGGACGACACTTCGCAAACAAAAGGACTGCTTACAAAGTTATACAATCGGGTTACTACTAGCCTCATATTTTCAGAGATGCTAAAACCTATGTATCCAATTGTGATGAATGTCAACGAATGGGTAATCTTAATGCACAAGACCAAATGCCACTTCAAGCCCAAGTAGTCATTGAACCATTCGAGAAATGGGCATTAGATTTTGTAGGGCCCATTAACCCTACATATGAAAAGAAAAAGTATATACTTGTATGCACTGACTATGTGACTAAATGGGTTGAAGCAAAGGCTTTAACAGCTGCCAGTGAACAATCAGTGGTAGATTTCCTTTTTAATGATATATTTACTAGATTTGGTGTACCGCGAGAAATTGTGACTGATCAGGGAACTCAATTTACCTTTCATCTAGTCAAAGCTATTACAGAATAGTACCAAATCAAACACAGGAAATATACATCCTATCATCCACAAGCAAATGGACAAGTAGAATCCACCAACAAAGTTATTGAGTCCATTCTTACCAAAACAGTACAACTGCACCATAAGGATTGGGCTGACAAATTATTAGAAGCCTTATGGGCTTATAGAATCACTTGGAGGAATACAATGGGACATACACCCTATGAGTTAGTGTATGAGAAGGAGGTGCTTCTCCCCATAGAATTTCAGATCAAAACCTTCAAGACTGCAGTACAAGTTGGCATGAACTTGGATGAATCCCAACAACAAAGACTCTTGTAGCTTAATGAGTTTGATGAAACCGGGCAGGAAGCACTTCAAAGGACTACCCTTATTCAAGAACAAAGAACAAAATGGCATGACAAGTATCTCAAAAAGAAAAAATTTCAACAAGGAGATTGGGCCCTATTGTATGACAGTAGATTCAAGAACTTCAAAAGTAAGTTAACCACCCGTTGGATGGGACCTTACGAAATTGACAATATCTACGATAATGGTGCAATCAGGATAAAGACAATTGATGAACAATAGACACCACTACTTGTGAATGGTCACCGATTGCGAATTTACAACAAACCTTTGTCAAAAGAAGAATTCCTGACTCGTATACTACAAAATTCAGACATGCAGATGATCAGTAAGGAAGGAGATCCTCCTACTGACCCACATTGATTGATTGGTTTATTTGAAACTTTTTGTACATAGGTGTGGATCGAATTTTGTTAATAAGCTTAAGGTAACAAAAGACTCTTACCTCCTTTTGTTTTACTTTTGCAAATTTTCTTTTCTTTTGTAAGCAAATTTTTATAATCTATTTGATCCTTCGTGAACTTGATAAACATCAGTTGAAGGCATCAACAATATTCTATTCTGTTTCGGTACCATAAATCTTGTTCTAGTCCAGTACCAGTCTGGTACCAGAGTATGTCCTTCTACAACACTATCAAGACATATTGACAAAGCATATTTCAAAATCTTATGTCAATTAATATGAAGTATGATGCCATGCAACAACCACTTAAGATGGAACCACGAAGCCAAAAGAACTATCAAATGGAAGCCCTTCTATTGAACAAGGGAAGTATTTTAATTTCTTTTGGTTATTTTGCTGAAAAGAACTTTAATTTCTTTTGGTTCTGTTGTTGAGAAGAACTTTAATTTCTTTTGGTTATGTTGCTTAAAAACAAAATAAAAAGAGGGACACAATCTTTACCTATGATTTCTCAAAGAACCCTAATCCACTTTAAAGACTAGAAGTTGTATTTCAACATGATTTAAAGAAAAAAATATATTAGCCTATAAGCAACTATCTCACCCTAACTAGACTTCAATAGTATTCATTGGATTATCTTATTAAAGAGTAACATATGAGTATATGAACACTCTCTACCATGGGCACACTACCAAAACTTTTATGGCAGAGGATGTACCAGTACCCCAAGGAAACTTTAGGTCATTCTCTTATGGACAACTTCGGACAAAATTATACATCTGGATCACTCTAAAGAAATAATGTGCATAAAAGTTTATTTTTCCTTCAGAGAAATCTTTAAAAGACATACAAAAGAAGAGTATATGCCTTCCAACCCAATACCATCCCACCCTGTAAAAAGGTTTTCAGACGAGCCTCCCTTGTCACCGTGCAAAGCACTCTTTAATACAAACCAAAATAGGTGACTATGGACAAGAAGCATGTGATGGAAAAAGGGTTTAAGAGACTAACCCGTCGGGATACTAAATAGGTATGTTGGCAGCGGGTATCAGTCTATGGTATGACTAGGAAAACCCATCAGGGTACTGAACATGCCTGTTGGCAATGGGGCATTCTGCCTGGGTAAGGCACCTCTCACTAATTATCACAACTACCCCACCGGAGTACTGAACAGGCTTACTGGCAGTGGGTTCTGGTTGAAAAATGTCTCATCTATACTTGTCTGATTGAAAAATCCACTTTTTGCCATCTAAAACAAAAAGAGTAAAGGTCATTATTGGCTTTCATGAGATACCAAATTCTAGATGAATCAGCAATATAATTCTCCAAGCAAATGTCCATTAGAGAATCACCCTAAGTCAACTTATCGGTCTAACATCTAAAGCCCACACTATCTAAGAAGGAAACTTCTTAAGAGTGGAGCCCTAACTAGGGAGCCTAATCTACTCATATTGTGAAATTTATCTATAACATCCAATGATAGTAAAAATCTGAAGCAAGTTAGGTGGGATCTGTTCTTCTGGAAAACATATATATTCCCCTATTTCACTATTGAATGCTACCTCTATCAATACTCCATTAAAATAAGGGCAATTTCATTTTTGGCATGAGATGCAAACATATATGTATTCCCCTGTTTCACTATTGAATGCTACCTCTGTCAATAATCCATTAAAAGTAGGGAAATTTCATTTTTTTTTGGCATGAGATCATATGATAAGTGATAAGTTGTACTTCTAAAATTTGATTGGTTTCTTTTGCTCTTTTCATCTTTCTCCATTATGATATAAATTGATTGAATCTTCTTGCCTACAGAGAAACAACATCTTCGGCATGGGGGAAGGTCAAAGAGCCCCTTCAGAACTCTTTTCCAGACTCATATAATCCACCTACAGAACCAAATACAAAGAAGATAAGCATAGAATAACAGAAGTATAGGACATTCCCGTACCAAGTTTTCAAGAAGCTTCAGTCTAAAAGCATGAATCCTGACAATTTACAAGCAATCACACATACTTTGGGCATCGATCATACAAAGGTGAAAGCAAAGGTAACATGGTATTTATTTTCCTATGCTCATAAAACTACAATAAATATGAAAAGATATACTAGATCTTACGACCTTAGTATTAAACCCATGTGCCTATTCCTCATACCCATATGCCTAAACCTAATTAATCCTGTCATAGCTCTTGAACATGGTTAAAGGCAAAAATCATATCAAAATATGAAGCATGCATAGCAATGATAAGCCACGAATATATTTCATCCTTAAACAATTCACGAACCCATAGTATACCATGGACCACGATCCAACATTAATTTCACCCCCCGAAATTCCAATCACCTATTCTAAAATGATGCCTTGATACCCGCCATCTTATCATCATCATTACAGTAATGGGTAGATATGAAATGGCTTATCTGGTGACGAAGCCATCCAGATAAGCCTCATTTGGTCATAATGTTTCCTTGCAGCACCCTCACTTAAACTTACCATTCTCAACACCATCACTATATTTCCCCTTGTCGTGAGCTTTCCTCCAGTTCCAAGCCTTCTCCTTTCCGGTACCAAACCCTTCATCAATTCACTAAACCCTTGTGCTACAACCCAATCCTTTTCTCAACTTATAACGATGGTTGTTACTAGACACGAACCGGTTTTCCAAATTTATAGGGAAACCGAGGAATACCAATTATGTCAAGAAAAATATGCTAGATTGGAGTGGATACCTTTTATGGAAAAAATTACAGGCTGGAACAAGAAGATATCTCAGGAATTTATACAAGGCTATGATGGAGAGATGGCACGTATAGTCAATCTACAACTGATAATTAATGAAGCAACCATAAGGGAGGTTACGGGACTGCCTAGAAGAGGAGATAAATACTTCAAAGGTGTGGGAATTAACAAAGGGATGTGCCAACAATTCTTGAAGGCAGATCATCAACACCCTAACTGGAAGAAAGGGATCCCTAGAAACTACATCAAAGAAGAATACCATCCAATGATTACCAGCCTTCAACGATTTGTCACCTGTGAAGGCAGGTATGTTGTGACTTTCATGTATCACCTTAGGCTCCTATTGCATTTTGAAGGAGGCCCTGAAATTGATTTTCCCTATTTCCTATGGATGAGTTTGAATAAAATGGTAAGGGGTGTTAAATCCATCTCCAAAATAGAAAAGACTAGCATCTACCATCAAGGTTTTATTAAAATGCTAGTTTTGCATGAGCTTAGGAAACAGAGGATTAGTTGGAAAACCCTTATCACACAACACCTTCCCACAAGAAACAAATTTATGGAGGAAACCCAGCATGGTCCAAAGAAAAGTAAGGAACCCCAAGAGAAAAAGAGCAAGAAGGATAAAACAACTCCACCATCATCTAGGGCAGTGATCCAACATGAAAAGGAAGGGTCCTCTTCCACAGTCAACAAGAATTCTAAAATCTCTGAATCAAAAGGTAAAAACAAGCTAGTAGAGGAGACTTCAACGTTGGAAGTGTCAAGCTGGATATATAACATATGAATCAACATTTAATTGTCAACCCGGGAAGGTAGACTTAGAGGAACCGGCACAGGAAATGCAGGGTTGAAGAGGGGGTTTAAAGAATGCCAAACTAATCTCTGAACTGCTAAAAGAAACTCGCTAGAAGAAGCTATTGTACTCTACTTTGCTCTGCACTACTCTGTACTACTCTGTACTAACCAGTACTATTCTGTATTAATTAAAAGTGATCATATGCATGAAAAAGTCTATTGCACATTGATGGTTGGAAACAATTAAGTTCTTGCTACTTATTACTCCACACAACTCAGCAACCTTCTATTCTATAATGCAACGAAACCCTCTACTGTAATCAAAGGAAACTTCTCTATCTAATTCATAATGAAAATGCTCCTATGAATGGAATTCTTGGAAAAAATCTACCTGAAGTAGCCTAATTGAAATATCCTCTACTTAAACCAGCAACCAACCCTCATAACTTAAACACAACTTCAACATCTTATTCCAAGTGAACTGAACCATTGTATAAGACATTCTGCTAAGAAATGAAAACTGAATCGAAACCACTCAAGCTGCTAATTATAACCTTATTACTCCTTAACTATTGTAAGCAAATGAAAACTCTCCCAAATCATGAACAGAACTGAAAGTAAATTGCTAGAAATTTATCACAATTTCTGAGAAAAAGAACCTACAACAATCCTTCTATTATGACTGAAGATGCACTGCAATCCTGGGCAGGGGGCCCTTCCTATCCAAGTTGCATCGATGATTAACTATCAATTCATTCCCATAGACAAACTTCATAATTAATCAAAGGACAGAAGACCAAAATAAGAAACGCGTTCTTGTTTTATTCCATCTACAAACAAACGATTACATTCCTCTATGCTCTGTTCTCTGTATCAGATATTCCCCCATTATATCTACATATCCCTACATCATTTCTATCCTCCCTTATATATAATTTCGAACCCCCCTACATACTAGCATTCTGGTATCTTCCCATATCCCAGAATTTAATGTAACAGTTACATAAGGATTCGAATATGTATTTTGCATTGATACAAGAGAGAAATGATGCGCTCAACATCACAGAGCTAGTGTAACCATTGCGCCAATGTAGGAGAGAATGTCGCGATGCCTTTTAACTGCCTGAGTCGTATGACACGAAGTGTCATCAAGATAATTTGTCATTTATAACTGTAATGGAGCATGCACTGGTTGTTCACGAAGATTCTCATAGAGGGATTATCCTTGAAACATTCATCTTGGTGTTGGAACATCGACATTAGTACAGGAATCCATAATATAATTTTATAAGTAATATTATGCATTAAAAACTCTCAAAACTTAACTAAAAACAAGAGAACTGTTAAAGACAAGTTTTGGGTCTTTAGATATCGGTTTAAGTCAATGTCTAAGCCAAAGTTATACAAAATGAGGAGTATAAGACTGTTAGAAAGATCATATGGAAAGATATAAGGCATAAAAATTGATCAAATGTGAGTCCTAACAGGCAGTTGAGAAAGAGGACCATCAGAAAATGATAAAGAAAAGGAAGCATAGCTCAGAAACTAAAAGTAAACAGTCTGTGGCACAACCCCGTGTCACCATTTCACAATTAGAGAGGAAGAAAAGGAAGCCTGTAAGCATCCCTGATTCGGTACCTCCTTGTAAAAGAACTACAAGGAGCATGGCAAAGAAGGGAAAAACAATAGTTAGTCCTCATACATAGGAAGATCCAATCGACCTTACCTCCCCTTCTGAGGATTTACCAATTCAATATGACATCCCTAGTCTAACCGAAGAGCAAGCCACTATTACTTTATGTGGGATGAGGGAGGAAGTCGAGGAGAGGGAGTGCACCCAGCCAACAATAGTAGAATCAACAAAGAACTTGACAAAAGAACAAATGAAGAAAAGGATTGGGGAATTACAAAAACAAAATCAGGAACTCCAACAGGAAGTAAAGGAATATCAACTCTTGGATAGATATATCAAAAAGGAAAATGAGTAGTTGAAAGCAACCATCCAACAAATTCAAGACGGCCATGAAGAGACCTCTAACAAGCTCAAGAAGGTATTACGACTCCTACAATACGTTAGGGTCATCAAAAGGGATCTAAGAGAAGAGGCTTCAACCATCAATATCATTGATCCACCCAAGTAAAAAACATAGTCTCAAGTTTTGAAAATTTTGGGTTTTGTTTTCAGTTGCATGAGGACATGCAATGATTTTTGCATGGGGGAATGTTGAGACCCAAAATTGACATTCCCATTACCCTATTATACTCTTCACCTATGCCTTTTTGGCCTACCTAAAGCTTGAGTGAATGACAAGAACGCTACCAATTGATAATAATAAGGTCATAAGGTAAAGTATGGTTAATTCATGTACTTTGTGGTTTATTGAGTTAAGGAATTAAATATTTCATGTACTAACGCTCGATATGTCATATGTGAATCTTTGACCCCTAGATGTATAGTGTTCATGTACCAGTTCTGTCATAATCCGGTACCTGCACACCAAGATTGTCGCTGTCTGATCCGATACCAAACACGTCCGGTACTAAATCTTACCTGTTGTGATCCGGTACCAACGAACACGCTCTGTTATGATCCGGTACCAATGGCCAAGCTCTGTCATGATCCGGTACCAACGAACACGCTCTCTTATGATCCGGTACCAACGGCCATGCTCTGTCATGATCCGGTACCACCTTTTGCGCCCTGTCGTGATCTTCTACCATCTGCCTGTTACGATCCAATACTAATATGGAAGAGCCTAATGCACTAAGTTAAGTGCCATATCTCGCCTAAGTCAATTGGTGTACGTTTATTTGTTTAGCAAGGCTATGATAAGAACAGTTTGTTGATTGCCTCATCCTCATGCACTTCATGTCATGAGGATGAAGTTGAAGATGTAACCGAATGATTAAACTTAACAACTGATTGATTTACAAATCACTTCGCCTCCTTGTGTTTCACGATTCAGACTATTAAATAGTCGTGGCAAGGATGGTAGAAGAGGAGGAGAGTTAGCATATCATCAATATGTAAGCAGTGTATGATAGTACATAACATTTTCTAAGTGAAGATTAATGGAATGTTATTTTATCTCCATATTCTGATTTTCTATGATTAAGAATGAGTTGAGTTGTTAAAGAGAGTTTTGATTTTATGTTTTGAAGTGTGAGTGAGAGTAATGTGTGTATTAAAAGCAAGCTTCCTGTAGACTTCAATAGCTGACCTATTGAAGCGACAAGGGCCCACTTCCCAACAAAGGTCAACCTCTTCATAGATTAACATTAGTGTCTGTTTTCAATAGTATAAACATTGAATTAGCTAAAGCTTTAACTCTGTTAGATGATAGCAGTGTAGCTTAGATTAAGATTTTCATTCTATAATTGCTTAGAGATCTTTAATTATTCTGTTTTTGCATATGCTCTATTTTTTGTTCCCATGAATTTGATTTCCTTGAGTGATCATAGTTGTTGGCAGCAATAGTCAAAACTACTTGGAGAAGAACTAGTGAAGTTCATTGTGAACCACAGCAGAACCAACATATTGACTGTTGAACTACCCATGCTATGCTAATTGATGTGTGATTTCCTTTCAGAAAGTGTGGATTGCATAATTAGTTTTCTGGGTCAGACATCAGAGTTGATCTATCAAACCAATTCCATCTCATACTTGCATGTGCCATAATGGAATAGATAGCCTCTCTGTGAAGGAAAACCAAAGTGCATTGTAGTTTGCTATTTTGATTTGTTTCCAGCATACATAACCTAGTTTGATTCTATACTCATGACATTAGGAATTACCTTTCTTACTGGTGTCTTGTAACTTTGTTGTATACGAATCTTGGATTGATAATTAATGAGTGCATTATATTAGACATATAAGTCGCGCAACAGCGAACATAGTAAAACAATAAGTTTTTATGCAAAAGTTTGTGGTTTTTGAAGGTCATTAACTTGCGAGGCAATTTCAAAGCCTTAAAAAACTTTTTTAGCCAATCAAAACCCACAATAATAGAGTGTACCAAGATACACTTTGTCTCTATAGCTAAAATAAAAGAACTCAAAGAGATCTATCCAATGAGTTATCCCGGGCGCAAAACAGAGGTCGTATGAGAAAGTTACATCCAAAATAGTAAGGGTAAAATATTGGCACCAGATCACTTCCAGAGGGCATAACTCCTTGATCAAATGTCAATTTTGGGAAGAAAAAAAATTATATGGAAATTTTATGATCCATAGAAGACAACCATGGAGCCATATTTAGGATCTGGGTATGCAAAAATGTGCAAGAAGGAGAAAAGGTCACTTGTAGCATACATGGATAAATTGGGTAAAACAACCAAAACTTCTTTGGACCATAACTTTCAGTTTGAAGCTTGGATTTGAGAAAATGAATAGTTGCTGCAAATATATTGAGGATTAGAAAACATATGTCAACCCAAAATTTAAAATTAGGCATTATAATTTCTCATAAAGAGATTTTTGTAGCAGTAAATGAGTGGAAAATGCAACTTATAAATGTTGTAACTTTTCACCTAGAACTCATTTTGAGGCATGAGTACAGTCATTGGAAAGATGCTTCAAAGAGGAATGAATATAAAGAATCATATTTTGATTTAGTGCATTGTGTCCTTCATAAATTGGGATAAAAAGATAACCTGTATTATAATTGATGAAATGTTTTATGATATGCATGTTCTAACAATGATTATTACATGCACATTTCTTTCATAAATAGAGGTAGATGAAAGAAAAATTGGTTCTTATATGAGGACTAGAGTTATGGAAGATTCTCAAGTATCATATAGAAGAAGAGGTCATAGGTCTTCATGTCAACATGGGAAATGTTGAGACAAAGTCAAATGGAAGAAGGGACAGGTAAGAGCCTATAACTATGAGAAGCTTGCATAGGGAAGTGCAGAGCTATATAGCAGATAATGAAAGTATTATGAAGGATTGGGAAGAGATCATTTATATTCTAAATACTCTATCACCAAACAAGCATCTAGTTCTAGACAAGTGTTAGCATCCAGATCCCAAATAAAAAAGTTTGATCATGCAAATGATAGGTAGTAAAGAAGCATGAGCAGGCGCCATCATTCTCCAAAGATGCCCACCAGAAGAACTCATGCAAGTTCAGGGATAGGGAGCATCCCAATTATGTCTCTTATCAGGAGGAAAAGAAAAAGGGTTGAGGCAGACATATTTCAAGGTGAACTTAGGAACACTAAGCCACCAACTTTCAATGGTGCTCGCACAGGAAAGGAGAAGAGTTTGAGGCCTGACTATTGGAAATGAAGAAATATTTCTAGCCACATGATTACCCCCCAAGGGTAGAAGCAAGAGTTGCAACCTACCACTTGCCAGTAAATACAACCATGTGGTGGGATCATCTTAAATAAGCCAAGCACCTTGATGAGAAAAGGCTCTCATATAGGCAGTTCAAAGGATATTTCCAAGAGAAATAATTTTCTGAGCATTATTATGAAATAAAAATGAAAGAGTTCTTCAAACTCAAGTTGTGAAGTATGACAATGGATGAAAATGAAAAAAGGTTCTTTGAATTTTTTAAGTATGTGGACTTCATAAATGATGAGAAAATCAAAATCCAAAGGTTTCTAAGTAGGTTACCCTCTTTCTGCAGTGACAAGATACAATATGATAACTCCAAGACTTTGGAGCAGCCCATAAGGAGAGACAAACATATTTATGAGTAGTGCAGAGGAAGGCCATTTTTCCAAAATGCTTGGAGCGACAAGATGAAGGGTAAAAAGGATCAAAGGTAGAAAGTTTTTAAGCCACCATTTTTCAAGAGTAACTCCTAAGAAAATCAGTAAGGTCAGTCAGCCCAAAATGAGCACAAGACTGCAGATTCATTTGGGAAAAGGCTAAGGCAATGACCTGTATAATGTTGGGGATGTGAGGGAAAACACTTATATAGGGACTTCCCTCACAAAGGAGAAAGGATGTGGACTATCCACAAAATTTAGGAGGTTGAAATAGTGGAAGACATGGGAAGACACATGTCAATTATTTATGCAACCTTGGACAACAAGGAAGCAGAATATCAATCCCACATGATTGAAGTAGAAGGTAATATTGATAACCAACCCATATAAATTTTAATTAATTCTAGAGCTAGCCATAGTTACATAAAATCTAACATTGTTGAAATATTTCACTTGCAAAGGAGTAAGCATAAGAAATCTTGGTTAGTTTAGTTATCCACAGGGGCTAAGAGAAGAAATAATGAGTTGGTTAAAGAGTGTCTGATAGACATGAATGGACTCAACACAAAGGTAGATGTGAACATCATACCATTGGGTTCATATGATTTTATAATAGGCATGGATTGGTTGGAAAAACACCATGTTGTCCTAGATTGTTACAACAAGACAATCACATGTCTTGATGAAGAAGGGAAACATGGAAAGGTTCAAGGCATTCCAAGAGTTGTAGTTGTTAGATAGATCTCAGCTATGCAGTTGAAAAAAAAAATCAGGAAGGGATGTCATATTTTTGCAGGCCATATGGAATAAGAAACCAAAAATAAAGTGGTAATCATTGAAGACCATCTAGTTTTAAGGTATTTTGAAGATGTATTTCAGGAAATCCCAATATTTCCACCAAACAGAGACATTGATTTCTCTATTGATTTGGTGTCAGGATCTTCCCCAGTGTCCAAGACACCTTACATAATGGGCACACCAGAGTTGAAAGAGTTGCATATGCAACTTGAAGAGTTGTTACATAAGGGGTATATAAGTCCAAGTGTGTCACCTTAGGGTGCCCTAGTTCTTTTTGTGAAGAATAAATATGGAACTTAAGGTTGTGTATTGATTTTAGACAGTTGAATAAGGTCACCATAAAGAAAAAATATCCTTTACCAAGGATTGATGATTTATCTAATCAGCTAAAAGGTGCAAGAATGTTTTCCAAGATTGACTTTAGATTAGGTTATCAACAAGTGAGGATAAAGTAACAAGACATTAACAAGACAACATTTAGGACAAGATATGGGAATTATGAGTTCATGGTAGTCCCATTTGGACTACAAAATGCCCCAACTAATTTTATGTTCCTAATGAATGGAATGTTCAAGGAATACCTGGACAAGTTTGTGATCATGTTCCTAGATGGTATAATCATCTACTCTAAGTCAGAAGAGGAACATGAGCAACATTTAAGAATGTTGTTGCAAGTTAAGAGAGCATAAATTGTATGCTAATATAGGTAAGTGCATCTTTTATCAAAAGAAGATTCACTACTTGGGGCATATAATTTCAGCAGAAGGGATAGCAGTGGATCCTGAGAAGATAGAAGCTATTAGAGGATGGTCATTGCCAAGAAATGTTGCAGAATTCAGATCATGCATGGGTATTTCTAGTTATTATCGAAGACTCATAAAAGGCTTCTTAAAGATTGCAATCCCAATCACTTCTTTGCAAAAGAAGGGAGTGAAATTGGAATAGTATTCCAAGTGTAAAGAAATATTTCACCAGATGAGAGATATATTGACAAGTGTGCCAATACTGAAGATTGAAAATCCAGATGAATATTTTTTTGTGTGCACTGATGCATGCAAGGAAGGGCTCGGTTGAGTTCTCATTCAAAAGGATCATGTGGTATGTTGAGTCCATAAAAAAAAGGAGCATGAGAGGAATTATGTTACCCATGACTTGGAATTAGCAACAATTGTACATGCATTAAATATTTGGAGACATTACCTCATGTGGAGGAAATTTGAGCTAAGGATAGACCACTGTGGTCTGAAAATTTTGTTTGGACAACTAATATTAAATGCCATACAGACTAGATGGATGGAATTTCTTAGTGAGTATGACTTTGAAATTAAGCATATAAAAGGAGAGGAAAATCAAGTGGTTGATGCACTTAGCAGGAGAGATCATGAAGTGTATATTGCAGCCATCAGCATGTACAAGACTTATATGAAAGATAAGATTATTGAAGCAACAAATTCAGATCAGCAATATCTAAAAATAAAGGAAACATTACAACCAAGTAATTCTCAACAAAAATTTAGAACTAAAGGAAGATGAAATTCTCATGTACAAAGGAAAATTATCTGTGTCGAATTCCAATGAGTTGAAAGATCCAGTGTTAAAGGAAATGCATAATGTGTCATGTGTTGGGAACCCAAGGTATTATAAAAAAATTGAATATGTAAGAAGTCAATATTTTTGGCCAGGAATGAAGAAAGAAGTGGCTAATTACATAGTCAGATGTCTAGAGTGCCAGAAAGTGAAGACAAAGAATAGACATCTAGCGAGGATGTTGCAACCATTGCCCATTCCAGAATGGAAATGGGAGGTAGTTACAATTGATTTTATTACAAAGATGCCAAAAATAGTGAAGCAACATGATTCCATCATAGTGGTGGTGGATAAATTAACTAAGGAAACACATTTTATTCCTGTGAAGACAACACAGAAGACAAAAAATATTGCAGAAATATATATGAAGGAAGTTGTCAGGCTACACGGAGTGCCCAAGGCAATTGTTTCATAAAAAAATCAAAATTTTACTTCCTATTTTTGGAAGGGTTTTTTCAAAGGATTTGGGAGAAATCTAAATCTCAATACAAGGTATCATCCAAATTCATATGGGAAAACAAAAAGGACTAATCGAATAATTGAGGATATTCTTAGAATGTATGTGATGGATCAATCCTCAAAGTGGGAAGATTATATTCATTTGGTTGAATTTGCCTACAATAATGGGTATCAGGCCTCATTAAAAATGATTCCATTTGAAGCATTGTATGGCAGTAAGTGTAACACACCAATGAGTTGGAATAATCTAGTAGACAAAACAGTTGTTGGTCCAGGTTTGTTGAAGGAAATGGAAGAGCAGATGAAAAAGATTAAGCATAATTTAAAGGATGCCCAGGATAGGAAGAAAAGATATGCAGACAAGAATAGAGTGTTTAGATATTTTCAAGTGGTAGAACAGATGTTTTCAAAAGTGACTGACAAGATAAGTTCACTAAGATTATGAAGTTTCTCAAAATTGGCAGCTAGATATTGTGAACCTTTTGAAATCTTAGAAAATATAGGGCTAGTTGCATACATGCTAGCCTTTCATGTATACATGAGAGTGCATAATGTGTTTCATGTATCATTATTAAAGAAGTTTGTACCTGACCCTAACCACATAATTGATTGGAATGTGATCTAGGTGGAGCACAAAGGAGATTTTTTGGTGGAACCAATACGCATCATGGACTTGAAATTCAAAGTGCTAAGGAACAAAGCCATAAGGATGGTAAAGGTTCAGTGGACCTGCTACGGTCCTGAAGATGCTACATGGGAGCATGAATAATACATGCAAATGTTTGACAAATTTGAAGAAAATAGAATGCAAGACTGCATTTTGAGTAGCTAGAGTTCTGGAACCACATCTTAGAGTCCTAGGCAAATATGTTGGGGGATCTGATAAAATAATGGCACATTCCTTGGGTTAGACCTGATAAACAAGTGGTACATTCCTTGGGTTGACCCTGATAAATGAATGGTGCATTACTTGGGTCAGTGGGTTGAGGGGAACATGAGATTAGCATTGGAACTGCAGTTGGAGTTGCAAAATTGAATAATTTTTGTTTCTAAGTATTGTGATGTAAATTTTCATATATTTATATCGACATAGTGTGCACAAGGACACCACACAATTGTAGTGGATGGGGAATGTAACATCCCCACTATAATCCCAAGTTTAATTAATGGTTAATGTAGATATAATATGTGGCCACGGCCAAGAGATGCATATGCAAAATGTATATCTAAATTTTAAATAATAAAATGTGATACCAACTGCTAAGGGGACATGGATATAGATGGGGGATGAATTAATCCACAAAAGAGGGGAGGGTCTAGGAGAATCTCTAAGGGGGGTCCAAGGGGGGATTACCCATGTCTATTAATTCCACCCACATTCCTAAATTTTATTATGACTATGTAATAAACTCTAGTTTATGATTGAGTGTTCCCAAAGCTAATCATTGAATTCAATTACGAGGATGGGTGTGATAAGTCACATCCCATATTTATTGGGAGAATGGGGGATGAGTACAATCATCCTAGGGAAGTGCGTGAGTCAAGCAAGCAATCCAAAGGGAGGAAATTTGTATGGGTAGCTACAACAGTTTTTACACAGTCAATTTTGTGCATGAGGAGGAAGTAGAGAGTAAAAAAAAAGAGATTGGAGCTAGAACATCCATGGAGGGTGAATTATAGATCATATTGGAGAATTTTGGAGTGTATTTGGAGATGAATACTAAAGAGCCTGTTTTTCAAGCCTGGAGAGTGAGCTCATATGTGAGTTGCACTAAAACACAAGTGTTTTTTGTAGTTGTTGATAGTTTTCCTAACAGTGAGTTCCCTTGAGTTTCCCAGGTAAGACATTCCTAGTTACTTGTGCCATAGAGACCTTGATAAACAAATGGGATTCCCGAGGGATTGATATTAGTGAAGGGGTACATTCCTTGGGTTGGTAAGGTCAAGAGGAAGAGAGCTGGTGGAAAATCGAGATAGTTGTAGGAGAATATTGGTGGGTTGTGGGTTTTTCTGAGCTCTGAGTGGACAGTGAGAGACTTCTCTCTTTTTTGGATTGCTAGCCCCATCTCGGGGGTGACTTTCTATTGATATTTGGAACAACGAGTCTATGGTTGGGTGGAATTTCCATCCCAAGCAACTGGTTTCACAACCATTTCTAAAAGATAAGTGTTTTATATTCTTGTTGTGTTATTTTATGAGTTAAATTGTTGTGCATGAACTATGTGTATGAGACTTATTTATATGTTGTTGTAATAAGTTATTTACTGCATTCATGTGTGATTTTAGTATGTTGTAGATGCATCTATTTTATGGTAATAGACAACAGTTAAATATGTATGTAACTCTTAGCTGGAAGCTACAAGAATTTAATTAGATAACATAAATTTTTAATTTGTATGAGTATTCCACCCCTAATGTTCCTTAGTTGGGCTAGGGAAAGTTACAAAATCCCCTTCTTTTTCCTTGGTTTGTGTGTGACAATTTTTTGGCGTATGAGTTATATAGACAGTATAGGACATGGTCCTTGTTTCTTTATAAGAAGAGGAAATGGAAGGAATTCTTCAAGTATTTTAATATGAAATAAGCATAAGCTCATAGTGGCTTTGATCCGGAAGGTATTTTCACGGCTCAAATGGTATCAATTGGTTAAACCATAGTTTTTATTAGGGTGGAAATTATAGAAGGAGCCTATGATAATGAGGACTCTCATGTCAAAGCCCAGGTGATAACTACCCTGAGAAAAACTACTCCCAAAAAGAAGAAGCAAGTCAACCATGATTATGCACATACAAGGGCACATTCATATGTTGGTGCAATAGAGGTATCTCTACTAGAGGAAAATAAACAGTCACAACATATAAAAAGGGGGAAATCCATAGCCAGTTCCAAGGGAATTGTAGTTCATCACCCCCATAAGAGCTCATCTTCAAGCCACAAGAGTCAGGAGATTAATACTAGCAGAAGAGAGAGTAATGAGGGATTTTCGAGTGATGGAGACGTTGGGGACCCCCATCGATAACAATTAGAGAAAACACATGTTGTTACTCCAACTCCTAGAAGAAAACAGAATCTAGATGGAGATGGTTATCCAAACCCCAATGGTTTAGAATTAAACACGACTGACATGGAATTTGATGAGGTCAATAACATGTCTACATGGGAAGCAATACAAATAGAAAAGAGTAAGTTGATAGCAGAGGATTTGGCCCAGGAGGGGCCAATAGTTTTTTAGGAATATTTTGTGACACTTCATCATACCAAATATGACAAACAATCCAAGAAGTTACATATTGAAAGAGTTAATATGAAGGATAAAAAGGTGATAGGAAAGTAGATATTTTAAATTAAAGTCAAGGGCTTGAAGCCTTCATGGGTTCTCAAGTTCATCAGGCCATGCATAAGGCGTTATCTAACACTCAATAATAGAGCAGGAGGTAGATAATGTGAGATTGAAAAATACGGTAAGGGAACTTGAAGCAACCCTTAGCCCAAAACCATTATTTTCATAGCCATTATCTATGATGGTCCTAGAAGAAATTCTTGAAGAAATGACTAGATCAAACTGTAAAGTCACCCGGGATGAAAAACTACTTATGAATCTCAAGAAATATGTGGCTGAAAAAATTGATAAAAATAGTTGGTATTATTCCAGAAGCTTAGGAAATTGTTGTTGAAGCAAGTGTCATAAATATAAGGATTCATTATCTTAGAGAGTATCTAGAAAAGGACCTACATAAGGACAAGAATATTTATAAGAATGTGGTGATTATATTCATGGAAAGAATATCCAGTATGGACAACATTATAAGGTGGAAGAAGGACCTTACTTCTAAAAGTATATTAAGGTAAATACAGGTTGGTTGGCTTGGGAGAGTAGATACTCTCTAGCAATTGAGCACCACTTGTGACTCTCTAGAAGAAAAGAAGAGTGCATTTATTTTAAAATATCTTGATATTATAAAAGAATTGGAAGCTCTGCTCTTGATAAAGGACTCAATGATGTTAAAAAAAGATCAAGTGGAAGAAAAAATAAGTGTGCTTAAGGTCGCATGTGGAACATAATTTCATGACCTCACACACTTTCCAAAAGAAGAACTCTGGCATTCACTGGTTAGTTTCGTGAATGGGAATGAAGATCAATCATCCATAGAGAAACAAAAACAATACATGTTGAAGAACACTGAGGATGAGTTGTTCAGAATGAGGGTGAAACAATACATAATTGTAGCATTGTTACAAAAATATATTCAAGAATGAATAAATGGTGTGTTAGAAGCAATATTCAAGATTAAAGAAATGGTTTTAATATTTCTGGTTGATATCCACCTCCTTATTTAAAGAATAAAAAAGAAGTCAACAAACATCGTTCCTTGCTCCCATTTTTGTAAGTACAAGCATTGTTTGAAGTACTTCCCTTAGTTTTATTCTTTCTTAGTCTGCAATCATCTAGTATTGTCATTTGAATGTTGTTGTTTGAGTGAAAGACTGATTTTTTACTGCTTCCTTTTGTCTTCTGAGTTACCTCTACTTGATATATGGTCCACAGGAGCCCCATCCCAACCCACTAGGGAAAAATCATTTCTTATTTTCTCATTTAAATATCACTAATATTATGGAGTGTCGATTGTTGCACACATTTTATTTGATATTGAACAATGAATTTGTATTTAGTATTCAAAACTCGATAGAGATCTATCTTGGAGCTCATGACTTTTGTGGTTTTTGACTTGTATTTAAGCATGAAATCTTGAGAATGAGTTTCGTTTACATCCCTATGATATGAATGTTGAAAAATCATTTAAAGTTCTTTGAAAAGGACCATCCTTGTTGCTCTTTTTTTTTTTTGTTTTGCTTTAGATGTGTTACTTTATATTATCATGATATGGGAAATGGTTATGGTGTAATAGAAGAAATTGTTTTTACTTTCTTTATGATGTAAATTTATTTCCTTTCAATATGTTCTTTGCATGTTTCACTCACAAGAATTAGTTGTGTGATGAATGATAAAACCATTGTCCATAAATTTTGACATAACTATTATCTAAGTGAGAAACAGAGGAGAACCACCTATTTAAAAATGAACAGTATCTCTAAATTCCCATGAGAATGCCATGTTAGGTTGCCTCTTGTCCTTAACATGAACATAGATAAATAAATAAATACCCCATGTTGATGGTAGATAGACCATAAATAGAAGTGGATGACATATTGGCACACAATATTTCCCATTTTGGAAAGAGTGCTTTGTCAACTGGAAAGATAGGCCTTAAGAGGAGAACAACTAGGAGAGAAAAGAGGCATTGTGGCAATATGAAGACAAGATCCAGAAGTTTGAGAAGTGGAATCTTGGATCACTTGGATAAGTGTTGGTTGGAAATTTATAGGACAACCACAATTTTAGTTGGGGAGGATGTAAGACCTTTTATTACGAAAAAAAATAGGAACCCCTACCTAATCAACCAAGGAAAGTGCGACAAACTGCAACAATAGGAGACAAATATCGACTATTTGTGTTGGATGTTGGATAGACTAGTGATTCATCCTAGAGTTTCCTTTATACAAGATTGTCATGCCTTGGACAAGAGCACACAATCCAGTTGGATGTGTGGACACAAGGGGTTGATCTCTCCAAAGTCTTGGTGGATGGATGAAGTGAATCGCACATTTGGGTTAACTTGTGTTAAGAACCAAATATCAATATAGCATAGAAAAACCTCAGAAAAAGTACTCAACGCCTTGAAAAAGAGATAATTTCAGATAATAAGCCTCTTCAAGGGGGAAACCTTCTTTTACCCCACTTAAATGTTCAAGTACAATATGATTCCAAATGAAAATGTCTCCTTGGTATATATAAGAGACTAGGAGGTATAATTACAACTAATGGAATAAAGCCGACATAAATAAAATAACATTACTAATGTAATAAGCCCCAATTAAGGGGTAATGAGCCAATATTAGGGCTTAACATGCCCCTCCCCTTGAGAAAAGTGTTGTCCTCAACGCTTCAGTAACTCTGGATGCTTCTGTATAAAAGACTCATCTTCCCAAGTGGAATATTCAACCAATAGTTTCCTCCATTTAATGAGATACTCTAAAATGGATCTATTCCTCCGCTGGTGAATTCTTGTGTCAGTGATGGCCTCAGTCTCCAATATGATTTTTCCTTCCTCGTCAAATTCAGGCAATATAGTTTGAACTAGGATCTTTTCACCTATAACCTTCTTTAAGCATGAAACATGGAAAACTGGGTGTGCTCGTGAAGATGCAGGCAACTCCAATTTGTGTGCCATAGTACTAATCTTTTGCAACACATTATAAGGGCCATAGTACTTTGGAGATAATTTATTATCCTTCTTGGCTTGCTTGAGGGACATCTGTTTGTATGGTTGTAGTCTTAAAAACACCCAATCCCCTACTTCAAAACTTCTTTCACTACGATGTTGATCTGCTTGTTGTTTCATGCGATTTTGTGTCATGGTCAGGTTGTCCTTTAGGATTTGGAGAACTTGTTGTTGATTCTCGATGTGATATTCCACTGCTTGAACCTTAGATTTTTATTTTAGAGAAGAAGTGATGGAAGGAGGGTGGTATCCATAAAGTGCCATAACTGGTGTCATTTTTGTTGCAATATGAAAGGAAGTTTTATACCACCATTCTGCCAAGGGTAACCATTTGAACCATTGTGTTTGTTTATCAGAGACAAAGCAACGAAGGTAGCCTTCCAGACATTTTTTCACTATCTCGGTTTGTCCATCAGAATGAGGATGATAGGATGAGCTATGAGCCAATTGAGTACCGAAACAATAAAATAATTATGTCCAAAAAAGTCCAGTGAAGATGGGATCTTTGTCACTTACAATAATCTTTGGGCTGCCATGTAGCTTTTGAACTGTCTCCATGAATGTGGTGGAAAATGTACTAGATTTGAATGGATGACAGAGTGCAAAAAATTGTGTGTACTTGGTCAGTCTATCAACAATCACCATGATGACACTCTTTCCTTCAGACTTCGGTAACCCTGTGATGAAATCCATGGAAACCTCCTCCCAGAGCTAACTTGGGGTGGCTAATGGTTGTAAAAGACCCGGGGTCTTAATTTTTTCCACCTTATTTTGTTGGCAAACCAAACATTCTGCCAAAAACCTTTGAACATCAGTTTTAAGGCCATCCCAAAAAAAATCCTTCTTGACTCTATGGTAGGTTTTCAAAAATCTTGAGTGCCCTCCTACCGGAGAGGTGTGCAATTCCAATAGTACCTTTTGTTTGACTTGGGAGTCCTTACATAAATATAAGCGTTCTTTGTACCATAGTGAATCATTTTTCCATGTGAATATATCTGATGCACTGGAATCCTGCTACAACCTTTGAATGAGAGTCCTCACTTTTTCGTCATTCTTCCATTCATCCCTTTCTTCTATTATCCAATCGGGTTGGATGATCGAGATAGAACAGAGAAAGACCTCAACATCTTCATCCTTTCTTGAGAGTGCATCTACCACAACATTTTGCTTCCCCTTTTTATAGACGATTTTGAAATCATAACTCAATATCTTGGTTACCCATTTTTGTTGTTCTTCTGAAGATAATCTTTGTTCCAAGGAGTATTTAAGACTATCATGATCTGTTTTGACCTTGAAGTGCCTACCTATTAGGTAAGGACGCCATTTCTTCAATGAATGTAGTATTGCCATCATTTTCTTCTCATAAATGGGTTTGTGTAAGTCCTTTCCCTTGAGTGGTCGACTTTCAAAAGCCAGGGGCCTTCCTTCTTGCATTAGGACAACACCAATTCCATTTCCCGAGGCATCACATTCCACAATAAAGGTTTTTGTGAACTCTGGAGTGGTCAAGACAGGAGCTTTGCACATCACCTCTTTAAGTTGTTCAAAAGCTTTAGTTGCCTCTAGAGTCCATGAAAATGCATCCTTCTTATTTAGTGTCATTAAAGGTGTTACTATTCTTCCATAGTGCGAACAAACTTGCGGTAGTAACCTATCAAACCCAAAAATCCTCTAAGATTCTTCATTTTTTTGGGAATTGACCAGTCCATCATGGCCTTAATCTTGTTAGGGTCTACCTTGACACCTTCATGAGATACAATATGACCCAAATACTCTACCTCCTTCACTCCAAAGAAACATTTGGATGGTTTGGCATATAGTTGTTTCTCCTTTAGTAGTTGTAGCACCTTGTCAACATGTCGAACATGATCCTCCCAAGACTTGCTATAGACTAGTATATCATCAAAAAATACTAACACAAACTTTTGAATGAAGGGCTTGAAAATGGAATTCACCAACCCTTGGAATGTGGAAGGTGCATTCGTAAGGCCAAAAGGCATGACCAAAAATTCACAATGGCCTTCATGAGTTTGGAATGTTGTTTTTGGGATATCTTCTTCCTTCATTCTGATTAATGATACCCTGAACGAAGATCCAATTTTGTGAAATAGATTGCTCCGTGTAGTTCATCTAACAATTCATCGATGACGGGAATGGGAAACTTATCTTTAATAGTGATCTTGTTGAGCTCTCTATAATCTGGACACATATGCCATGAGCTATCTTTATTGAATACCATTACCACTGGTGCAGAGTAAGAACTTCGGCTAGGTCTAATAATGTTAGCCCCTAAGATTTCTTCAACCATGCGCTCAATTTCATTCTTTTGGGCGTAAGGGTATCTGTATGTCTTGATGTTAGGAGGAACACTCCCATGAATTAGGTGAATTTCATGATCCTGATTTCAAGTGGGTGGAAGACCTTTGGGAATATCTTCAAATACTTTGGAATGCTTATCAATCATCCCTTGGAGATCTTGAGGAATATATGGCTTAGATGTTTGAACATCTAGTGAGCATAGTTATGCAATAACGCCTTGATGCCCCTTTTTCAATAATTTTGTCATGCTATTAGAGCTTATCACCTTACCGGGTTTCTCTATGATACCTCTTGACTCAATTTATTTTCCTTCCAATGAAAATTTCATGAAAAGTTCTTGAAAATTAAAATCCATTGTTCCTAATGATTGTAACCATTGGATTCCTAGTACAACATCTACACCACCCATGGGTATAGAAATCATTGGACTATTCATT
>ML786348.1:109386-136677 GCA_009831015.1 Picea engelmannii | reverse complement strand
TTCTTTTGTAAATCATTTATGTCCCTACGCATTTCTTCACCTTCATCAAGAGTCCAAGTAGGATTGTCTGGAGGCTTATTTGTTGTAGAAGTTCCCTTTTTGGGTGGCATGTTGGCCAAGTATCACTTTTGAACCTTGATTTTGAGGTAGTTCTGCTAGACAATCTTTCTTCTGTTGTATCTCCCAAGTTTAGGCCCTTCTGGGTATGAAACTTTCTTTTATGTAGTTCTCTAATATTTCTTCTTTGCAATCCCACAGGTCTGATCAAAATTGGATGTGCAAAGTGGAATTTATGGTAACTTCCCCACAACTTGCTTATTTTTGGCCTTTCCAGGAGATCTCACTTGTATAGCATGCCCCGCACAAAATAATTGATATAAAATTTTGAAACTCGTACCAGATATACTACAAACTGTCCACTATCTAATGAAACCAGTCCCACTCAATTTGGATACTCTAGGAAGAAGTTATGATTGTTTTACCTAGAACACCTTCTTGAGACTAGTCAATAGGACTAGCTAGATACCCTATCTTCTATAGGGTGTATATACAAATTTAAGATGACCCAAAATTTGAAATTTTTACCACAGATACCTTACTAATTTCTGTGAATAGCCTCCATATTTCAAGGTTAGAAACATTACAAAAAACAAATTATAGCAAAAATTCCACAATGACTCAGTTCAGGATGATTCCAGAACCCTATCTTGTACAGGATGTATCTCTGAAATTATAATGCCTAAGGAGATGAAATATTAACCCAACATACCTTGATCCATCTACTAAATATACTCCAAGCCATTCCTTCTGAAACATTGTAGAAAAAAAGTTATAGTGAAAATTCCAAGGTGTCTCATATGTAGCAGCGAAACGCCAAGACCTTGAGCTATGATACCATATGTTAAGAACCAAATATCAATATAGCATAGAAAAACCTCAGAAAAAGTACTTAACGCCTTGAAAAAGAGATAATTTCAGATAATAAGCCTCTTCGAGGGGGAAACCTCCTTTTACCCCACTTAAATGTTCAAGTACAAGATGATTCCAAATGAAAATGTCTCCTTGGTATATATAGGAGACTAGGAGGTATAATTACAACTAATGGAATAAAGCTGACATAAATAAAATAAAATTACTAATGTAATATGCCCCAATAAAGGGGTAATGAGCCAATATTAGGGTTGAACAACTTGGGCATGGGTCATGGTGTAAGGCAACTTAGAAGAAGGAAATGACAAGGAATATTATGTTAGGGTCCTATAATATAGTCATTTGTTCTCCAGTCATCTATTTTGGAATTTTTTCTGATCGGGTTGAAGTTCCTTTCATGATAAGGTGCTCAAGGGTAATGGTCCAGTGGTATAGCCAATGTTTCAAATAGATATCCAGGTATATCCAATGTTGTCACATGGTAAGTTTGAATAATGATACATCCACATAATGTTTTGAAGGTTTAAGAGTAGCATAATCAGGTATTTCATGAATTTGGGTCACATTTTAATTGTGGCAGAAAGTTTTATTTTCGGTAGCTAAAGGTCAAACTTTTATAGTCGTTAGCTATCGAAAGTTGAAACTTTCGGTAGAAATATGGTTTATTCATGCATATCATAAGTTACCAAAAGTAATTGATATCACCAGGGTTTAAAAATGTCGTATCACTCCCATATCGAGGATTGTACACAAGTCATGATTTGTTGGCATGCTTCCAAAACCTCTTTTGGTTATCATTTGTCCGATTTTCAGAAGGGATTATGATTTGTTGATCCTTTGTCCAATCAAATAATCATAACCTATATCATGCCCACACCATTTCAATCGATCCTGAAATAACGGTCATAACCTTTCTCATTCATTGAACCAGTCGATTGTCTGTTTGAGGTCGTGTTAAATTTTCCCACAGTCAACCAAAGCTTCCATCATTTTTCTCTACTTTTTACTCTCATTGTTATATTGCCTCCATTTGAGTCCACCTTTCGCCTTTACATACCCTATATCCTCTGTCATCAATTCGGTTTTAAATCATTTTTAACAGTTTTGGTGATGAAGATTTCAACAAGAGGTGCCCTTTTGAGGAAGGAATTGCATGATGCTTCATACCTTGAGGCACAACCTGAGGCCTGTGAAGTATTCAAAGGTGTTGGATGCTACAGGTTTTTCTAGAAGCTCCAGGGATATCATCAAGGTGTCACAGAGGCATTTTCCAAAAGCTTTGATGGGTTCAAAGTTCAACTTGGTACTGTTGTGATGCAGATAGATGAAGCCAGTGTAGCAACAAACACAGAGATGCCTGGTGAAGGAGAGACGTGGTTTAAGACCACCTCAATCAAGGAAATTGATTTCAAATCATTTCTCAAGAACAAACATCAAAATATGAAATGGAAAAGGGATATTCCCAGGAGCTACTTGGAGGAGAAATGGCAAGCCTTGTTAAAAATGATTCAGGTTTACATCACTTGTGAGGGGAGATATGGAAGGACCATGCTCTACCACTTCAAACTGCTCCTTCATTTCACTGGTAAGCAACCTTTGAATATTCCCTTTTACCTTCTTAAGAGTCTTACCAAGATGGATTCTAAAGTTTAAGCCAAGCTTCAGAAAGCTAGCAACAGTCTATTCCATCATGGACTGATCAAACTTATAGTTTTAGAGGAGCTCAGCAGAAGAAGTAAAACTTGGGATTATCTCTTCTTTTGGGGAGAATTTGGATAAGAAGTTCAACCAAATAAAGGATAAATTTCCTCACAACAATTAACTTCTCCAAAAACCAGTAAAATAAAGAGGAGAGAACTATCACCTATAGCAACTGCAACACAAGTTTACCCATCAAAATCAAAGAAAACGAAAAAGGAAGCTAGAATTTGGGAAAATGCAAAGGATCAAGGAAAGGCTACAATAATTAATATCCTAAATCTGTCATATTCAGATTTAGATTCAGAGCGATTAGCTACAGAAATGGAAATTCCAGAAGAAGGAATACCTGGAACATCATCAAAGAAAAGGGTTAGCAAAAAACCTAAGGTCCAGAAACTGAAAGAAGAGATTGTTGAGTTAAATGTATTAGAAAGACATCTAAAAACAGATAATGAGACTCTTAGAAAGTCATCTCTCAAAATTGGTTCTGCATTGGATCAGTTGGCCATTAAATATGAGACTGTAAAGCACAAGAATAAGAAGCTCCTCAAACAGAATAATAGGCTGCAAGACATGAACAAAGTGTTGAGGTTTAAGCTTGCTCAGAAAAAAGCTAAAACCTAAAGCTCACCTCAGTCTTGATACTCTAGCTGAAGTTGCCCTTGATTTCAAATGAAGTAATTATAATAGATGAAACAGGGTTAATGATCGAACTCAACCATTTTTTATTAGTTCAGGATAAGTTACAGGTTTTTCCAGCTAAAATCATTTTCAAATTCCATAATTAGCTACCGAAAATCATTCCCAAAAAATCGACAGCTAAATACGCTATGTTTTGACCTCGTTAGCTGCCGAAAGTTTTGTTATGAACATAAAGCACCTAAATCTACTCAGATCAAGGAAAATGGATTCCTCAATGTGCTCGAAGGCTTCCAGAATGTTTTTTCGGTTATAATACATCCTCAATATGTTGGTGTCAGGTTAATATTGGATTAGTTGTGGTTTATAAGTCAAAGCATAACATATTTCTTGGGATTTTGTTGTATTTTCCATAGTTTTAGAATAGTAGACAGCAGGAAAATGAGAGTTTATTTTGAAAATCCGAGAGAGATTTTTGTTCAGCACGGGCTAAAGAACAATAACCTCTCCCATATTTTTCACAGGTGTCAGCAGTTGGGAGAATTGAAGTCCTCTCTAAGCCCTATTTTTCAGGTTTCCATTTTTCTTGTTTTGGTCATAATCTTGCAGCAGATGTTTTGGAAAGATGGAGATGAATTTGGAAAAACCGAGAGAGGTTTGTTCTCATAACGGACTCATATACAATAATTTCTTTCAGTTTTCTCACAGCTGTCATATTCTGGGAGATACAAACGTTTTAGTTTACCCCTATTTTCAGCAGTTCGACCCATCTTTCATGGCAGACAGTTCAAAATTTTCAGGGATTTATTTCTATCTTTGGTCAGGTTGTTGATTTTGACCTCCTAAGACTGGGGGAGAGTCCTTTCTATAAATTGTTGTAATTACAATTTGTGAAGGGTTGGACCTGAAGGGAAGGATGGTAGGGAAAGATCACCAGCTATTGTAAAGATGTTCAGGAGGTTGTAAGTGACCCATTTTGATGAATATAAAGGCATTATGTTTCAAGATTCTTGTGTCATAGTTATGTGGTGAAGTGCTTCTTGATGTAACTTGTTTTTCCCTGTTTTCACATGTTGTTTACGTTTTTTATTCTTTATAAGAAGAATATGTTCATGATTTGTCTCAGACACCTTGTTTTGGCTTAAAACAATATTCATGTTTTCTTTTGAAGTTTGAATGTAGAATTCAGATAAGCACTCCTCTGCATTTGAAGTGAACCCTAATTTGTTCCTCTTTTCCATCTCACAAACTAAAAGGATCCACTGACATGACTACCTTTCTTTTTTGCATATGATCTAATTTATTCCTTCTTTGGATCACCTTTAACCTTTTGACTCCATTTTTCCCAATGGCCCTCTTTTGTTGTCTCAACCAAAATCTAAAAAAAACAAAACTTTCTATCCTCATAACTAGCCTAATATCCAATCCAAACAAAGTTAAATCATACAGAGAGATCCCCTTTGAGTCTTGGAGGGCTAGATCCTTAAATCCAAGTGGTTTTCTGGTTACCTCTGTCAATTTCTCCCTCAGCCTAAGAAATTACGGAGTGCTAACATAGTGGCGACCATACTAGGGAATGTTCCTCAGAAAGCATATCAAGTTCCAGATTTGGTTACTGATGGTGGACAGTGACCAGACACAAGAAGGTTGAATCATCCGCCTGGCGACTCCAATCAACTCCAGATAAGTTCTGATTCAAAGAATCCATTCAAGGAAGAACCTGAAACATGACCAAGCAATATTGAAAGATCCAGTACTCAAGATCCAATTATATTCAAGACATTTTTGGCTTTATCTATTGTTATTTTCTCTCTTATTATGATCCCGGTCAAAAATATATTTATGAAATTCATAGTGATCAATTTCAAACTGAAGATCCTCAAAGGATTGATCCCATCCCTATAGCCCTGGTACACACTCCAATACATATAGAGTGCCCAGTTAGACAAAAGCCTTAGGTTTTATCTCATGTCCTCGTTAAACTTTCATATATTTATAAGCCCCTTGTTTTACCTCCTATACATGTAAAAGTCCCAAACAGATACAAGCCTCTGGTTTTTCCTCCTATCCTCCATGACCTCCCTGCAAATTATAGAAATAATATGCCCAAGTTTGATGGAGAAAATGCGAAGATCGTTGTTGAAAAACACATTCAAAGTCTTGAGGATTTTCTTCATCTATTTGAGGTGGAAGAAGATGATGTCTGTATCAGGATGTTTTCCCTATCATTGCAAGGTAAAGTTAAAAATTGGTTTAAGAATATTCCAGCTGCAAGCATTAGCAATTTTCATCAACTTATGCAAGTTTTCCTAGATAGATGGGTGATCATGGGAAATGTCTTTCTCATCCTAGAAGAGTATGACTACTTGAAAAGACAGTCGAGGGAAACATTACAATGTTTTTCAGCGAGGTTCAATAAGGTGTATCATTCAATTCCTGCTGATATAAGGACACCAGGATTAGCTCACTTGCATTACCCATATGCCTTTGATCTAAAGATGGCATTCCAATTAAGAGAAAGGAACACTGCAACCCTTGAAGAAATGCAAAATATTGCAGCTGATGTGGAAGATAACTTGCTGAACAGAAAGGCAAAGTTAAAATCAATGATGAAGGATAAAACAGAAAAAGAGCATTTGATATATTCAGAGATAAAAATAGATATTTTGACAAACATGGTGAACGAAGTGATGCACAAGATTAGCAGGAAAGAGGAACCTATTGTTCAAAGACCTCGTGTTCCATTAGTTCCAAAGAAGACAAGGATCAATGTCCCCAATCATTTTGCAGCTCAGCCTCGGTATTCTGAACCACCAAATGATTATTTCATGTACTAAATTCACAACATAGCCAAATATGAAGTTCAAAATCAGATGGTGGTGGAAAAATCTCCTGAGATGATGTGCATGTTTGATGAACTTTCATATATAGATGGTCTTCTCGGATATGATCATCAGGATGATGATTATATGGTCGAGATGGAGGTTGATTGTTCAAACCAACCAGCATTATCTTCATGGGAAAAAGAAGCCCAGTTATCACAATGTAAGGATGAAAATCAGCAGTTGCATATTAATCATGACAGCAAGGAGGACAGTGCAGAAAGTTTTCAAGTAAATGAAAAATCCTTACCCTTATATTTTGCCTCATCTTTGAGAGAAAATTATAAGAAATACGTCAACAGTAGGAATGGAGAACTCTCTTACCAATCTGATGAGGGAATCATGGATGATAAAGAACTTGTTTTAGATCCAATGGTGCAACCCTTGAGACATCTTAAATGTCAAATCTCAGATGCAAGATCAGAGTCAGTAACATATGATGAATTGGTCCATTTTGATTCTGTACCATTATGCTCCAATTCATTTCATATTTTGAAACAAAATTCTGATCACATTCTGAATGATGAAAACATGAAATATTTTAAAGTTTCATTAGAGCCAATGCATCAACTACCCCATTTGCTACAAGATCCAATAGAAGAGGTATTGGTTGACATATGAAGACATAGTCATGTTCCTTTTTCTAGTCATGGGGTTAAAAACATTTATGATTTTGATATGATCAGACAATTAGCTTCATCATTGTGCTCAATAGAAGTATCATTTCAAATCCCATCAGAAAAATTGCAGCCATGTTAGGAAGTGCATGAGGATGTAAATAGCATAAATACAACATCAAATCATGAAGTTGAGTTGGTTAAATTGGAATACAAAGAATAGGTCAAATCTATCTTGATCCTATAGATATCTATATGGAGAAATTTTTCATCACAGAGCAACAATCCATTTCCAGCATTTTTGTTGTTTTGCAGGCTTACCAAGCTCCCCATGATGAATACCAGACTCACAAACATTTTCAAGTACCCTTAATAGATTCAATTTTGAGTTTGGTAAAAAACAGTGAAAGAATTAAGGTATCAAATCCAATATTTGATTGGTTATATTGGATGTTTCATATTGATTAAGGTCAAGCATTCTAAGGTTAGAATAGGATATATGTACATAAATAAGATCATCAGTCAGATCAGCATCTTTTCAAATATCAAATTTACAGTATGAAAATAAGCTTGTTGGGCAAGCATGTGGTCTATTTTATTTTTGTTTCACTCCAAAAAGTCAGTGAAAGTCAGAATGGATGATCAGTTGGTTTTCAGTCACAGAGTCTCAGGACAGATTAAGGTACAGTTTGTGGGATCATCCCAATGGATAAGGCATTGATTTAAGAATGTGGAGATATGAGATTCTCGACACCTCCTCAGGAGCTACCATCCCCAATTGGAGCCTATGTTAGGGTCCTATAATATAGTCATTTGTTCTCTAGTCATCTATTTTGTAATTCTTTTATCAGGTTGAAGTTGTGTTCATGATAAGGTGCTCAGGGGTAATGGTCTAGTGGTATATCCAATGTTTCAAATAGATATCTAGGTCTATCCAATGTTGTCACATGGTAAGTTTGAATGATGATACATCCACATAAGTTTATAAAGGTTTAAGAGTAGCATAATCAGTGATTTCATGAATTTGGCTCACATTTTAATTGTGGCAGAAAGTTTGATTTTCGGTAGCTAAAGGTCAAAATTTTATAGCCGTTAGCTACCGAAAGTTGAAACTTTTGGTAGCTAAAGAGTTTATTCATGCATATCATAAGCTTCCAAAATTAATTGATATCGCCAGGGTTTAAAAAGGTCTTATCACTCCCATATCGGTGATTGTACATAAGTCATGATTTGTTGGTATATTGCCAAAACCTCTTTCGGTTATCATTCGTCCAATTTTTAGAAGGGATCGTGATTTGTTGATCCTTTGTCCAATCAAATAATCATAACCTAGATCATGCCCACACCATTTCAATCGATCACAAAATAACGGTCATAACCTTTCTCATTTGTTGAACCAGTCGATTGTCTATTTGAGGTCGTGTTAAATTTTCCCACAGTCGACCAAAGATTCCATCATTTTTCTCTACTTTTGACTCTCATCGTTATCCTGCCTCCATTTGAGTCCACCTTTCTCCTTTACATACCCTATATCCTCTATCATCAATCCGGTTTTAAAGCATTTTTAACAGTTCTGGTGATGAAGATTTCAACAAGAGGTGCCCTTCTGAGAAAGGAATTGCAGGATTCTTCATACCTTGAGGCACACCCTGAGGCCTGTGAACTATTCAAAGGTGTTGGATGCTATAGGTTCTGCCAGAAGCTCCAGGGATATCATCAGGGTGTCACAGAGGCATTTTCCAAAAGCCTTGATGGGTTCAAAGTTCAACTTGGGTCTGATGTGATGCAGATAGATGAAGCCAATGTAGCAGCAGCCACAGAGATGCCTGGTGAAGGAGAGAGGTGGTTTAAGACCACCTCAATCAAGGAAATTGATTTCAGATCATTTATCAAGAAAGAACATCAAAATATGAAATGGAAAAAGGATATTCCCATGAGTTGCTTGGAGAAGAAATGACAAGCATTGTTAAAAATGATTCAGGTTTAGATCACCTGTGAGGGGACATATGGAAGGACCATTCTCTACCACTTCAGACTGCTCCTTCATTTCACTGGTAAGAAACCTCTGAATATGCTCTTTCACCTTCTTGAGATTCTTACCAAGATGGATTCTAAAGTTTAGGCCAAGCCTTGGAAAGCTAGCAGCAGTCTATTACATCATGGGCTGATCAAACTGATAGTTTTAGAGGAGCTCAGCAGAAGAAGTAAAACTTGGGATTATCTCTTGTTTTGGGGAGAATTTGGATAAGAAGTTCGACCAAAGAAAGGAGAAATTTCCTCACAACAATCAACTTCTCCAAAAACCAGTAAAATAAAGAGGAGAGCATTGTCACCTGTAGCAACTGCAACACAAGTTTCCCCATCAAAATCAAAGAAAATGAAAAGGAAGCTAGAATTTGGGAAAATGCAGAGGATCAAGGAAAGGCTACAATAAGAAATATCCTAAATCTCCCATATTCAGATTCAAATTCAGAGCCGTTAGCTGCAAAAATGGAAACTCCAGAAGATGGAATACCTGAAACATCATCAAAGAAAAGGGTTAGCAAAAAACCTAAGGTCCAGAAACTGAAAGAAGATCTTGTTGAGTTAAAGGTATTAGAAAGACATCTAAAAACATATAATGAGACTCTTAGAAAGTCATCTCTCAAAGTTGGTTATGCATTGGATCAGTTGGCCATTAAATATGAGACTGTAAAGAACAAGAATAAGAATCTCCTCAAACAGACTAACAGTCTGCAAGACATGAACAAAGTGTTGAGATTTAAGCTTGCTCACAAAAAGCTAAAACCTAAAGCTTACCTCAGTCTTGATACTCTAGTTGAAGTTTCCCTTGATTTCAAATGAAGTGATTATAATAGATGAAGCAGGGTTAATGATCGAACTCAACCATTTTTTATCGGTTCGGGAGAATTTACAGGTTTCACCAGCTAAAATCGGTTTCGAATTCCATAATTAACTACCAAAAATCATTCCCAGAAAATCGATAGCTAAATACGCTATGTTTTGACCTCGTTAGCTGCCGAAAGTTCTGTTATGAACAGAAAGCACAGAAATCTCCTCAGATCAAGGAAAATGGATTCCTCAATGCGCTCGAAGGCTTCTAGAATGATTTTTCAGTTACAATACATCCTCAAGATGTTGGTGCCAGGTTAATATCGGATTAGTTGTGGTTTATAAGTCAAAGCATAACCTATTTCTTGGGATTTTGTTTTATTTTCCCTAGTTTTAGAATAATAGACAACAGGTAAATGGGAGTGTATTTTGAAAATCCGAGAGAGTTTTGTGTTTAGAACGGGCTGAATAACAATAACCTCTCCCTAATTTTGCACATGTGTCATAAGTTGGGAGAATCGAAGCCATCTCTGAGCCCTATTTTTCATGTTTCCATTTTTCCTATTTTGGTCATAATCTTATGGCAAATGTTTTGGAAAGATGAAGATGAATTTGGAAAAACTGAGAGAGGTTCTTTCTCAGCACCGACTGATATACAATAATCTCTTTCATTTTTTTCACAGCTGTCATATTTTTGGAGATACAAACATTTTAGTTGACCCCTATTGTCAGTAGTTCGGCCCATTTTTCATGGCAGACAGTTCGAAATTTTCATGGATTTGTTTCTAAATTTGGCCAGGTTGTTGATTTCGACCTCCTAAGACTGGGGGAGATTCTTTTCTATAAATTGTTGTAATTAAAATGTGTGAAGGGTTGGACCTAAAGGGAAGGATGGTAGGGAAAGATCACCATCTATTGTAAAGATGTTCAAGAGGTTGTAAGTGACCCTTTTTGATGAATATAAAGGCATTATGTTTCAAGATTCTTGTGTCACAGGTATGTGGTGAAGTGCTTCTTGATGTAACTTGTTTTTCCCTATTTTCACATGTTGTTTAATTTCTTTATTTTTTATAAGAAGAATATGTTCAAGATTTGTCTCAGACACCTTGTTCTAGCTTAAAACAATATTCATGTTTTCTTTTGAAGTTTGAATGTAGAATTTAGATAAGCACTACTCTGCATTTGAAGTGAACCCTAATATGTTCCTCTTTTCCATCTCACAAACTAAAAGGATCCACTAACATGACTACCTTGCCTTGTTTCATATGATCTAAGTTATTCCTTCTTTGGATCACTTTTGACCTTTTGAATCCATTTTACCCAATGGCCCTCTTTTGTTGTCTCAACTAAAAACTCAAAAAAACAAACCTTTCTATCCTCATAACTAGGCTAATATCCAATCCAAACAAAGTTAAATCATACAGAGAGATCCCTCTCTGAGTCTTGGAGGTCTAGATCCTTGACTCCAAGTGGTTTTGTAGTTACCTCTGTCAATTTCTCCCTCAGCCTGAGAAATTACAGAGTGCTAACATATTCCACCTATAAAAAGAGGACGCAACCATTGTGCAAAGTCATTGATCATTGTTCATTCATTCAAGACTAGAAAAGGAGTTTTGAGGTGTTAATTTTGGGGTTGACATAGTAAACAACTTGGACATTGGCTAAGAGATTTGTTGAAGAGATGAGATCTACAGGAGGTAGACCCACGTTGCTTTAGGGGTTAGATTGAAAAGAGTTATGTCTATAGGTAGTTGTGCCTCATATATTTATTACTAATGTAAAAGAATCATAGTAATCATTGTCATACTCCCTTGTTGTATCCTTGTAGCATTCTTGATATTAATAGAGTTAAGGCCTCCACCTTGGGTGCTACCCATACTTTTGTGTTGTGGTATCTTTACTTGTATGATTGTTATTGTTCCTTGCAATGTATTGTTTGGCTTAATGATGTTGAATATTGGCTAATTATAAAAGTATTTTTGGGATGATTTAAGGACATGGTTGGGCATGTGCCTATTGTTAGAATAACTTGGTTTCTTGAACTTGGATGCAAAACTAAAAAATTGTAGCTTAGGGAACAATTATGGGAAAGACCCTAAGTGAAGAGGCATAGTTTGATTATAGTAGGTGCAATTTGGTCAAGCCCTTGTGGGTGAGGCAAGGCAATGTCACATGACTAGGGACGATGAAAAGAAAAAAATTGGGCAAGAAAGTTAGGTCCATGAGGTGACCTTAGGATAAAGTTTTAGCAAGATATGTGTACCATCAATGTTACATTAAATGTAATATATGTTAATATATATACTTTTTTCTTTGAGATATCATTGCTTAATATTATATTTTATATAGTGAGAATATTCTGCAAACTGTGTGATCCAGGTGGATATTGGTGGCCACCCACATGTTCCAAATTCCAACTAGCTCAACTTGACAGTTTTCAGTTCAACACGTTTCTCTGTAATGGGGGAATTTCTTTTTAACTGTGGTTTCTGTACTTAGGGGTCTATATTGAATCCCTACACAAAATCCAGGGGGATATTGGTGGTCTCCCACCTATTCCAACTGGCTTATTTTGGAATTTTTCATGTCAATACATCTTTTTGTAGTTTCAATGTCATTTTGGGGATCTAAACGGTGTTTTCTTGGCTTTCCATAGTCAAATTGTAGACTGAGTTAGATTTTGACAACATAATATGTAGTTCTCTAAAATACCTTTCCAACGATCTATCACATGCCTAAAATGAAGATCGTATGAAAACGTTACGACCATGGGAAGTTAATGTACTAACTTACCCCAACGAGGCCCACATGACTTTTGGTGCTTCATCTCCTAGGTTTAGGTTTTTGTATGTATATGGTTTTGGAATTCATGTTTATCATAAAAAGGCCTTCAGAGCCTCATTGTAATCATCTTATTGTGAATGAGCGTAGTCGTCACATCTCTTCTCAGAGATAAAGTTGCCACCATTCTAGTGAGTCTTGCACTTTGTATTTTTACAGTCTCTGTACATTTCTTTCATTAATAGAAATCATGTATTGTTGTATTTCTCTGTTTATAGCAATTTTTATGTGAATTTCATTGTAATATATTTTCTTTCATTTCATTCCGAAAATAATCTGGATCAGTGGTATCATAGCAGGATACTCTTGATCGTTTTTCAGTGCATGTCCCTGACGAGGTCCGAGTATAGCAAGTTGGGTCTTGAGCTTGTCTCTCTTGAGGAAAATTGATCTCGCATGCCCAAGAAACCCTCTATGGTGGAAGAAAACAAAAACGGCAGAGCAATAGATTCTGTTAACCTGTTGCTTGAGCAATCTCTCGTGCGACAAAGGGACGAAATGATGGAGAATTTTGCACACATCTTTCAACACCTACCGATAACAACAAACACATCTTCATCAAGCGGCCACTTTGGAGGAACCTCTCCCTTCAAGGTAGTGGTTAATTTTTATATTCTCTTATTTGAAGGTTAGATAGATGCAGATGCCTTAGAAAAATGGTTAAATCTACTAGAAGGTTATTTCTTTGTTCACAATTTTTCTAACAGGGAAAAGATCACCTTTGCACTCCTCAAGGCTCTCCCCCATGTCAAACATTGGTGGGAAACTTACTAGGAGAAAAATTCCACGGAGGAATCTGGAATATATGGGGTCAATCCCACTCGGGAACTTTTTTTTGATGCGGTCAAGGAGCAATACTACCCTGTTGAAAACTATGAAGACCAGTACATGAGATGGACCACACTGCGACAAGAGAAGATCCAAACAATGTTGGAGTTCACAAATACTTTCCACACCTTATGCACCAAGATAGGTATCAAATACTCTGAGCGACATCTGGTTCTGAAATACCATGGGGCTCTGCATAGGTACATCCAAACTGAAATGGATTTCCTAAACATCTCATCATTGGGAGTTTCCTATCTATAGGTTGTCAAAATCGAGCAGAAATTTAGGCACTAGAACAAATGGAATTTTGGGTCTTCAAATCCGCAACAACCAAAGCATGGTAAACATGACCCTAACCAACAACCTCCCAAAAACCATTCCAAGACACAGGAAAATAAGGGTAAAGGAATGACGAAGAATGACACTGGAAAGTGGTATGACTTCCACAAAATCCCCTAACACAACACCGACAAATGTCGCTTGAAATAGTCATTGGTGGTTGAGGTCAAAGACAAGGAGGCAAACCCTGATTTAGAATCTAATCCAGAAAATATTGAAAACAGACAGATCATCAACGCAGACCCCACTTCTACTATCGCGACCACAAAAATTCAACCAGAAGAACCAGTAGATCCTAAAGAGGGGGACCGACTCCTCCATTCACAGATGTGAGTGAAGTGGACCCTGTTGCATTTAATTATTGATAGAGGTAGGCAGAAGAACCTCATCTCAGATGAGGTTGTCAAACAGTTGGGGTTGTTGACAACACCACACCCGCAGCCATACAACATCAGGTGTCTTCACCACGGACAAGATCTCGATGTCAACCAGTAGTGTCTCATGTCCTATGGCATCCACCCCTTTAAGGATGAGGTAATGTGTTATGTCTCCCCTCTTGATGTCTGTGATGTTGTTTTGGGCCAACCATATATGTGGAAACGCCATGTTGTTTATGAGTCTCGATGTCGTAGTGTCATTATTACTCTGGGGGGTTATCTCTACAGGATACCAGAGGTATTTCCGACTATTGTTCCACCAAAAAAGTGCTGCAAGGTAATCTCTCATACTACAAAATTCATCATGTTCACATTATGTTCAAAGGATGCACAAAAGACCACTGCAGCCTCAACACCTTCTATCCAGCATAAGTAGATTGCAAAAATTGTTTCTTCACCTACGATGGTGCCTACAAAATTCCCCATCAAGCCCAGAGACAACAGGTTGGTGGAACAAATTTAACCCCGCCAGCAATAGGTTCATGACATCCTTCCACAAACCAAGCAACTCAACTTCTCCAACAAGGCACGCAACTCACCAAGATTCATATTCAGAAAATGATTTCCCCTCTTCCTCGGGCACTCGACGCAATGGATACCATTTCTTCCTAAGGGGGGAGGATTGATCTAGGTGGATATTGGTGGCCACCCACCTGTTCCAAATTCCAACTGGCTCATCCTAACAGTTTTTAGTTCAACACATTTCTTTGTAATGGGGACATTTCCTTGTAATTGTGGCTTCTTCACTTACGGAGCTATCATGAATCCCTACACAGTATACTAGTGGTTGCCCACCTATTCCAACTGGCTTATTTTGGAATTTTTCATGTCATTACATCTTTTTGTACTTCCAAGGTTGTTTTGGGGCTCTAAAGAATGTTTTCTTGGCTGGCCACAGTCAAACTATATATAAAGTTATAGTTTGATGACATAATGCGTAGTTCTAGAAACGATCTTTCCAATGGGCTATCACACGCCTAAAACAGAGATCATATGCAAAAGTTACGACCCTAGGAAGTTAATGTACTAACTTACCCCAATGGGGCCCACATGAATTTTTGTGCTTCATCTCCTAGGGTTAGGATTTTGGATGTCTAGGGTTTTGGAATTCATGTTTATCATAAAAATGCCTTCATAGCCTCATTGTAATCATCTTCTTGCGAATGATCATAGTCGTCACATCTCTTCTCAGAGATAAAGCTGCCACCATTCTAGCGAGTCTTGCACTCTACATTTTTACAATCTATGTACATTTCTTTCATTAATAGAAATCATGTATTACTGTATTTCTCGGTTTTCGACATATTTTTATGTGAATTTCATTGTAATATATCTTCTTTCATTTCATTCCAAAAATATATTGGATCACTATGGAATGTGTATTGATTGTCATTTTGTAGGCATTGTAACCACAATGTAGAAGTAAAAAAAAAGTCAAGATATGCAAAGAATCGTGGCTAGTTCTCATCATTTTTATTTTTTCAACCTTATCCCTCATTTCACTTGTCATAATGACCTCTCTCCCTAAACAAAAAAATTAAAACATATACATAATTAAAAAATACACAAAACACTAATAAAATAAAATAAAATTTAAAAAAACAATGTTTTTTATTGTTTTATTCCCCTCTCTAGTTCCCTTTCCCTTCTCCCCTCCATTTTCATGTTCTCCCATTCTCCCTTGCCCTTGGGAATATGTAGCAACTTGGTCACTAGAAAGGAGAAGACATCATCTATCTAACATAAAATATGATTTGACACCATTACATGATCTATAAATCAGTTTAATTATTCCAACGTTTCACTAAATAAAACAACATATAAGCTAACTATGAATAGAGTGAGCTTAGATGCATGAATTTGTGTTTATCATTTTTAAAGTAATTTAACCAAAAAAAAATACAACAACAAACAAAATCTTTAACCACAATGAAATAAAATATTAGAACGCTATGCATGCAATATTAACCATGGAGAAACCAAGTGTAAGAAAATTCCTATAAAATGAAAGACTCGTCTTTCTTATTAATCAATTGAGAGTACAAAGAAAAATATTAAAATCATTAAGCTCACTGAAAAGCTAGGAAACTGAAACATTATCATATGCTACAATCCCCTACAAAATGCTCTTTCTCCTCTATCATGTTATCTCTTTACTCCTCTTAGTGACTACACTTATTGAAGATCAACTTTCTACTATAGGGATTGAACCTCTTTCTTTCCTTTTAACTAGGATTTTAATACACTTTCCTGATCATCAAAGTTAAGGTTTTGGAATTTCACAATAATTTAAAAGATTAGTAAATTCTCATAAATTACTCAACTCCACATGGATGAATCAATGTAATTCATCCATGTAATGGCTTACACATCTACCCATAGACATAACTTTTAAATATAAACATTGAAAGAATTTCAAACAAATTACCCACCATTAAAAAAGTATAACCAATGAAAACCTTCCAATAACTATCTTCAAAATAAAAACTCTAAAAATTTCACTTTAAAAACTTCAAACCAATTTGTTTTAACTCTAAACTATCAATACAATTTTCTAACTCGCCATGCTACTTATAAGTGCCAAATTTCTTCATTTCGATTCAAGAAATCAATCAAACAAGTTTGACGACTCTTTGAAAAGTTGAAATATAACAAACACTAAATGTGCAATAATGTGATCCATGCAAAATTTCACTCCAATCATTCCTTGAGTCAACATCTAGTCCACTTTTGTATTAAAAAAAAAACAAAAAGCAAAAGTAATGTTTGGGCGTGCAAAGTCATTCAATCATTCCTTAGTCAATATCGAGTTTATCTTTAATAATAATAATAATAATAATGTTTCGACGTGTAAAACTATTATTTTTATAGATTTTTTTTTGTTTGACTGTGGGGTGGGAACAAATACGAACACTAAACTTATTTCGTATGGGTAATACTTTTCATAGCTAATTATTTGTCCATTTATAAGCTTCAGATTCTAGGAGACTCCAAAGTCATCATAAAGTGGTTAAATAATAAGGGTAATCTTTGTGTTAGCTCCTTAGAAGGTTGGAAACAAAGAATCAGCTTATTAAGAAGAAAGTTTATGGCTACCAACTATTATCATATTTATCGTGAATACAACAAGGAAACAGATGAGCAATCTAAAAAAGCTCTTCTTAAACTGGAAGGTTATATCGTGCTTCACAAATGGTATAGTGGTTTGGAGGGCCAAAGGAGCATCACCAACATCTATTAATGGTTGCCTACATCTGCTCTACATTTTGAAAGTTTTCTTCTCAGTTTTTGTGCTTCTTGTTGGTCTTTATATCTGGATATTGATAATCAATGGAGGCTTGATTTATATGGAATCCTTTTTTGATGTTTGTATTGGAGTTTTTGTGTCCTGTATGGAACATCTCCTTGGAATTTTTTTTATTGTATAATCTATGGTTTTTGCTCAGATGTCAGTTATTTTCTAAGTCTATAAATAGCAGCCAGACTTGCGGATGTAAAAAATTATATTTTCTTAATATAATTGTTCTAATTTTCTACTGGAAAAAGGTCGACAAGGGAAATTTATAATTACCTTTTGATATTTTAATATAATAGTTGTAAAAAACTAATAGTTAAAGAAATTATAATAGTTGTATGTAATCCAAAACTAGTAGTTAAAATAATTATAAAACACTTAAAACTTGTAATAATTTAATATTTGTTTATAATTTTTAATTAGTATTTATTTATATATAAATGTGTTATCTTTAAAGTAGCATTTAAAGTTTACATGTACTTTCAAGCATAAGTTAGAGGGTAAAAATGATGGAAATGGACTAAAAATTGATTTTTTTATGAAATTTCATATAAGAGGAATAGATTGCATGTCGATTGAGTGTAGCTTGGATGGTTGTGAGGAATGATTGTTATCCTCCCCACTCGGGTTCAATTCTCATAATGATGTGAATAAAGCGCATAATGAGTATGGTGTAATGGCTTCGAGCCTATATGTATTGGAAAGTTGTCTTTGATTTAAAATTGAATAGTTACTCACATTAAATGACAAATTAAAGTGATGGCTAAGTGGCATTTGGAGGGATTTTTGAATTTTTAACTTTTTAAATAAATATTTAAATCTTATAATACCTATTAAAACCACATAAAAATAGTCACATCACTCTCTTCAACCTATAGAAAATTAAGAATTTCAATTTTCATAAAATAAAAAATATTTTTTATTTAAAAAAAATAGAATTAATAAAAGAATAATTAAAAACTTTAAAAAATTGTATGTCATCGTAAGCAACTAATTGAAAGTCAAAGAAAATTGACTCCTAAGAAATTACAATACACATGCACATATAATAATAAGTATTTGATTAGAGAGTATTAAATGTTTTATATATTGGGGTATGTATTGTAGGATGGCATACACCTTAACATGCAAACAAGTAAAATTAGCAACAAAGTTGTTTATAACTACCTCTTAAATATATAATAATTGTATGTAATCTAAACTAAAAAATTAAAAATAATTATGAAACACTTGAAACTTATAATAATATATTACTTGTGCATAATTAAAAAGTAATAATAAAAAGTATTTACCATCACAATTGTAAATTGAAGCTTTTTAAAAGTTTTTAAAATAAACAAATTGATGAATAAAAAATTTGCATGGTAGTCTTATCTATAAGACTCTAAAGTGTCATTGAACTTAAATATGTGTTCGTCTTGACTTTGAAGTAATGAAAGCTATGCCATGTGATGATGATGATTTGTAGTTATTTGTATGATAAGAATTCATCCTAAATTTTTAATATTTCATGTTTATTATGATTTTTAAATTAATTTTTGAATGATTATATAAAATTTTATGTATTTTTTTTTAAATGTATTTGTAATTGAAATTAATATAAAGAATTTTTTAATATAGATTTTTTTAGATTTTAGAAATTAATATATATAAGAAAGAGAGAAAAAATATTTGTAAATATTTTTTTGTGTTATTTATTTATTTTAAAATTGAGTAACTAAAATATATTATGAAATGGTAGTTGGAGCATGCTCTTGACTTCCAAACTAATTTATTTTTTTAACTAATCCTAAGCAAATTATGTTATCAGAGAAATATTTACAAAATATCATGCTGGTCTGCCACTGGGAAACCAAACTAGCAGCAATGCATAAGTTTGTCTATTTTTTCATAAGAGAACTATCTAGAAAAGCTAGAAAACCTATTTCCACTACAGTTAAAACATATATTTTGTTTGATAAGCTGATGATGAGATTGTTTATCCAAGAAATGGCTATGATGGGTCATATGCCCTTGTCCAAAAAATTGAAACAAAATTGACAAAATGAAAATAAACATGTGCTAGTTATGACTGAGAAGGCCCAACCTCATGGTGCACCTGAGGAGCAGGCACAATGATTGTTTCCAAGTTCATACCAACAAGTTTCTTTCCCAAGAGGTTGAGCTTGGTGTCCAAAAGTGTCACCTGTGCTTGAATTTCATCCATATGGAGGGCGATCTCCTCCTTTTCCTCCTTCTTATCAGCCAACGTCTGACCTAGGATTAGCTTCATGTGCCAATAGAGTTCAATGGTTTGGAAGTATTGGGACTCCCTAGCTCGAACCCCCCCAATATCTGGGATCCACGAACTGACTTCTGCTCGAATTTTATCCTCTGTCACAAAACCTCGAAGAACTTGAACATCAGCCTCCACCAGGCTGATATTAGCTTGGATGTTTAGAGGGGTGTGTTCTTGGTAATCCTTTGCAGCATGCTCAACTATGGCGAGTAGTCGGGAACCTGTTTGTCGACGGGTCAAGGAAGAGGTTCCTCAATGTCGTCTGTGTCTATGCCTTCCATTGCATGCCATTGTGGAGGTTGAGGGAGGGGAGTTGATGGGATTAAGGGTGGAAAAAACAAGATCAGAATTCAAAGAAATGTAGGGCAGGGTGTGGGGGGAGTTGCACAAAGAGCTCGTAAGGTGCAGAGAGAATTCCACGGAGATCATAGACTGTAGCAGAGGGTGGCGGGGTAAAATACACAGCACCATCTAAGAGGTAACAATCACAAGGAGAGGGCCAGTCGAGATGGAGTTATGGAAAATCCTAGCGGTGATGGTCGCACCCATAATGTTTGCACCTAGGGGAGTACATGTGTGTTGCATCCCAGGTATCGACAGAGTGTGGTGAGGGGACTACTTGAAGTTCGGACAGAGAAGAGAGTGGGTGAAGGATTTATGTGGAGGCTGGGGCATGATGTGGGGGTAGGTGGAGGGGCATATGGTCACATGTCATCTAAGCCCAAGGGGACCACGAGGTTGTTCTCTTCCCGACCACCCGATACAAGGGTCTACCTCCAAACTATTAGTACTAAAGAAATTGTTAGTATTTTACATGATTCTTTAGTTGATATTGAATTAAATCTTAAACAATAAATGTATTTTAAATATTGGTTTTGGAATTTTCCAAAACATTAATATTTTAATGGTATTTATAGTAAGTTTGTCTCGTATTTATCTGAAATAAATAAAAGTAAAATAATAATAGTAATTATTTACAATGTCACATGTGTAAAATGAAGTTTTCAAAATGTTTTTAAAATAAATAAATTAATGAATAAAAAATTGGTATATTAATCATATCATAAAACTCCAAAATATAGCCAAAACAAAATACATGTTTCTTTGGATTTTAAAGTAACAAACTAAAAAAAACTATCAAATATCACCTAATTAAACATTCAAAACTATCCTAAATACATGTTTCTTTGGATTTTAAAGTAACAAACTAAAAAAAACTATCAAATATCACTTAATTAAACATTCAAAACTATCTTAAACATTTTTAGTTATTTGTTTTATAATAATTCATTTAAACTTTTCATATTTCAAGTTTATTATCAAATGTTTTTTTTTTTATTAATATATAATTTTTTTAATTAAAAAAAGGTAGAATTAAATTTATATACAAAGATATAATATTATTCATTTTAAAATGAGATATATACATGTGATTAGGTTATTTATGAAACAAGAATGGGTCTCAAGGTTTAACCAAGGTTAGGGAAGGACAATAAAAGTTGTGTATCTTAAATGAAGCTTCTCTTATTTAATTGCCATGAAAATCACTTTACAACCCTCTTAGGAACCTTTCTATTTGTAATTACATTTATCTCATAATCATGCACATATTCCTTAATCTTTTTCCTAACAATATTTATTTCCGGTTAATTTACAAGTTAAAAATTTCATTCTTCCATAATCCTTCAATATTGCATTCTTCATTTCCATAAAGAAACATTGAATTATGTACTTATTGTTGTTTAGTTATGATTTACACAAAAACACATTTCCATGTCTAAATACATTGTTTTTCATAATGTTTTATACTTCTTTTTAAAGATTATTATTACAATATTTTTTTACTCAATTATAAATTACAGTTTACAATTATTTTTAAGTAATTAATATAAACATTGAATATTTTATTATTCATTTCCATAAGAGAAACATAGAATTATGTACTCGCTATTATTTAGTTGTGCTTAAACACATTTCCATCTAAATCTTTTTTTTTATAATGTTTTATATTTTTTTAAAGGTTATTATTATAATTTTTTAGTTAAAAATACGGTAGAGTTTACAAATATTTTTAAGCCATTAATATAAACATTATTAGAATTTACAAATAGTTTTAAACAATTAACATAAACATTGTAGTAAGTAATAAAGTAATAATATAGTTTGATAAGATTTAACTCTATAGAATGTGTGTTTTTTAAAAATACAAATTTGAATTTGAAAATGTATCTTTACGCTAAAGGTGTTCTTAAGGGAACGAATCCCCTCAGACCTTCATCGTCTATCCAGAGCCACTTAATGTAGGCACACCGACCACTAGCACGAAGATATGTTTGATCATCCTATCTATTGTAGGTGCAAACTCGGGACATGTCACGTGTTATATAACATTTTATCTTATCCTAATCCTCTGACACTCATACATGTTCACCATATGTCAGACCTGTGTACACACACGTATCCCACTTGTTGATCCCATCGTCTCCCTGCATCCCCTCTTTGCCAAACCATGTCCCTCTATCGAAGCTTTTATCGTCGAGTGTTTCCCCCTTAGAGGACCATCCTTGCAGTTCTCCAACGTTGAAGTTTCAAACAATTTCATATCTCAAATCTGAGGAGACAAATAGATGCCTGGAAATCTATCTCTATCCAGTCGGGAAGAATCAGAACGATCCAAGTTCCCATAATCCTCATATTTGTGCTTCAATTTCAGTTTTCTCTCTTATTGGGATACTTTCTCAGATCTTTTGTTTTACAGGTATGGTATTTGGACCTTCTTTATTTCATTGTAAGAATACAAATGTCATTTTCCTTGGAAAAAAATATGTTGCTTTTGTTTAAATTTTGACAGGGGTTTGAAGGATCATTTGCATATTTCCAATTCTCTTATTTGCATATTATGTGTAGTTTAGACTTCATGGTTATCCAAACACTCTGAAATATTTATTTTCCTATACTTCTCTGTCATAGATTTCTTCTTCTCCTATCATGATTTTATGGGCAACATCTACTTTTGCATTAGTCTATGGGTATGCCTACATCTTAGGTTCTTATTCCATTCATTTTTTCCTTCAAATGTCAACGACGCTCTTCCTATTATGTTGGTATGTATCACACGTTTATGATTATACGTATTCAACTTGGACCTGATGTGATGATGAAATTAACCTTCCAAGACCAAATACCCTGAAAATCTCCAAGTCCCAGCCCCAATTCTATAGAAAAATGGTTACGTCTATGAAATTTTGCTCATGGAAATAGCCAAAACAGAGAAAATAAGTAAAAGGGTTTTTAAATTTGACTTCCAATTATATATTCATTGGAATTTGAGGTATAGGTCCTAACAATTCCATGAAAACCTCAACACCGCGACGGTTGATTTTTGTTTACCATCCATTGGCAACCAAAAAGGAGTTTGATGTTTTTTATTCTAAATCTCGATTCCCTCCAAAAAAAACAAATGTAAATTCTTGTACCATCTCCACAGCATGGATTCCATATCTGCTTAATTTGTTAACCCCACAAATGCATGTGCATATATGTAAAGACCGAGTAGGGACCTTCTAACGAGATGTTGTCTCCCCTACATATACAAAGAGAATCACTCGATGGCTTTGGTTGGCCAATATTTTGCACAAAGAGGAGATGGCCTCTGCAATACTAGACCTCCCTCAAATCTAATTCACTGGTTGTTGTTATTGCCTCAACTTTCACGGGTTGTCTCCATTGCCTCAACTTGCCCTCAATTACCATTCCCTTTATCTCCATTAAAGAGGTAAATAATAAAGCTTAACCCTTTAACCCTAAAAGGAAAAAGCAATTTCCAATCAAATATAAGAATCCATAGAATCAAATATAAGCATGGTTCTATTTGGACAAATGAAATTATGTGTCGATGCTGGAAAATAATGATATATGAACCATATTAATAGACTACATATGGTTTCAACCCTTTCTAGATACATGGACCATTTGTGACAAACTATGATAAGAAACAAACATAAAGCCCAGAGATCGCTCGATAACTGGGTGTCGTACAAACATGTTAGTGTCATAAATTCCTAATCTTTTACGTAGAAATGGATATATTGACTCCAAGCCGAAATACTTAGTTGTCCATAATGTTCTTCTCATGCTATGTTCATACTTCTATAATCCAAATAGAAGAGGCAAGAAACCATTCAATTGTTCATGTCTTGAATATTCTAAATGAAACCATTTGTTTACATTGAGAAATCATACATAGAGTAGTCGGCAGGTTTGGTGCTTCAATGGAGATCTCATTTGGAAGGTCTTTCCTCATCCTTCTATGGGTGAATTTCATGTGCAATGTGGATGGAATTCCATTCTTGAGATCTTTCCATCAGGAGTTAATGACCCTCGGTAATAACCCTCTTATAGACTTTGGACTATGGATCTCATGTGAACCAGTGGTTTCCAACCTCTAATTGAATTTAACCAATGACCCACGAAAATGTGTTGATACATAACATTGACCTTCCATCTCCTCATATTCTAATAGTCCTTGGAAGATTGTAAACACCAATTGTGATCAATTTAATGATGAATAGGTATTTTAGGTTCTCCTACATCACATCCTCCCACCATGCATCCATTCATATTTATCTATGATATAAGACCTTTTGAAATATTCACTTTCCATCCAAAGAAAAATCCCCCAATCTTTGAATAACATAACCAACGTGATTCATTTCTACCTTCCTTTTCCCACTTCGAGAATATGCTAATTTTAATTGTGTGAGATATAAGATAAAAACCTTATCTTATCCAGTAACAAAATTTAAACACATACTAAATTACCATAAGTGTTCATAAAAAAATCAAACAAATAATCAACATGACTGTGTTACATGATTGGTCTTTATCCATCGACTCTAAGCATTAAAGAGGTAAAAATAACGATTTAGCAAAGACGAAAAAACAATTTGTGGAAATTGTCTCGGAAATCAAAGCATGAGAAGAGAAAGTTTTTCAGTGGTGACGATTCGATGACGACGCACCCCTGCTTTACAGTTAGAGACTAGAGGAGTAAAAAGTTGAATAGAAATTAATGAAGTCTGTGTCAGATTGCAGGAATATGTTTCGACGTTGGAGACTTTTGAGGCTCAATGTCCTAGGTGTCATGATCTAGGTTATCTAAAAGGTGAATATGTTTGAGGTGGAGAGTGAAATAATTTATGGTGTGTCTAAAATCATTTAATAGAATTGTGAAACGATAGATGTACGGATGAAATTCGGGAATAAAATAATAGATGATAGTTATATATTGCAATTAAAAAAATATATAATTTGGGAATAAAATGATAAATAATAGTTATATTTAAAATAATTAATAGATGTGACATATGTATAAAATTATTGATGGTCATAATTAATAGAGAGATTTGGAAAATTATTTGATTTTTTAATTTTTAATTTTTAAAATTATTTTTTTAAATGTATTTAAGTGTAAAATTATATTAAAAAAAAATCTAATCATAGTTAACAATTAATTACAAAATAAGAATTTAAATTTAGAAAATTTGAATTTTATTTTTTCAATTTAAAGAATAATCAATTTAATAGATACATTTTTGGAGACTTTATAAAACTTTATGGTAAAAGTAAAAAAATTGCAAATTATTTAAAAGTTAAAGCAAATTGACTACAAAGCAATTACAATATACTATGCCTTGGGCATGTATAATAATCTAGTTACGGAGTATTAAATGCTCTACCTACTAGGGTGTGCACTATTAAATCGCGTAGTCTAAACGTTCGATTTTTGGAGTTTTTACGGGCATATTTTTCGATCAATTTTTACTGAAATCCCACAAAAAATTGTTGGAACTCCATATTTGAATGATTGAGTCTGTATAATTCAAGTGCCCCGAGGGTTTTTTAGGGTGATTAATCCATTTATGCATTCAAAAATGCAATTTAAATAACAAAAAATGGTGATTTCACCAAGATCTGTTTCAGATTCTCGTGAAAAAAATGATTTCTCCAACATCTGTTTCACCCGATTATTGTGAAAAAGTTCAAAATGTGGAATGCTTAGACAACGCCCTATTAAATTTAAAGTTACTTTGAATCCAATAACACGCCTCACATGTCCCCAGATGGGGTGACACATAGAACACACGTGTCAACGGCTGGGGCAGATACGAGGGTAGTTAAAGCCCCTCATCGCCACCCTCCTCCCCTATCTAGTGGTGATGTCTAGCTTTCACCTATGTCAAGGCTTAGTGCGTTAGGTCTTAATGGAGACTAAGGTTCGACTCCTCAACGCAGTACGAAACAACTAATGGCCATTACTCCTGCACTTATGGCTACCAGAGCCATCAACTCCTCTGTCCTCCTGGTCTTATCATCCTGTGGGGGGTTCTATATTGGGAATTCGACTACAGTTCATGGTCTAATTCTGCCTTATTTTCTCCACGCCTTGGCATTCCATCCTCTATCTCCTGCTCGCACCATTGTTGATTCCATTCGCCTTGCGCTTTGCTTAGCTATGCCTCGCGAGAGAGGTAATCCGCAACGAGGGCCAACCTAATACAGTCGGTTTGGAAGGCACAAACGTCTGGGACCAGCCTCTCTCGTTCTCATCCCAAGCAGTAGTTCAGACCACTCACCCTCCTCTAATCATAATTGGCATGAGGTGGCTCAATTGGAGCCCCATCCATCAAACACAGAGGGTCTCCATGGAGGTTTTCTAGTGGAAGAGGAAAGTTTTCCCAACTTGGAGGAAATTATGCCATTCTTATCGGCAACCACCTTGGAACAACGGTCGACCACTTGCACCACCACAGGCTACATTATGAAAGAGGAAATCCCTCTTCAGGAGGAGCACTCGAGAAAGAATTACACTGCTACTATGGAAGAGGACCCTACTACAGATTCTATCGTTGCTAAGGATTTTTTCGCTGCTACCATGGAAGAGGACCCTGGAACAAATTGGGATGACTGCTGGAAAGACGATGATGTTGAAGAGCATGCTCACCTAGCTCCCAGCTCTTGCAAGGTTACAGAAGATCACCTGGTCTTGATCTTCAATATGCGCAAGGATTTGGCAGAGCAAAAGCACAACCAGCGCACCCTCAACAAGCGCTTGGACGTCCTGTACGACTCCCTGTCAAGCGAACCTGTGAAAATTCGATGCCCAACTTGCTGCCAGCCTTTCGTCTTTCGACTTTGCTAGGATGGATGCCCGGGTTCGCCTCATTTGTAGTGCTCTTACATGTTTTTTCTTTGGTCTTAGTGTTAAGTCTTTTGTGCATCAGAGACTTGGGTTCTGGTTCACTAGTTAGTCGGGGCACTCAGTCCACCGCCTGTTCTGGTTTTTGTGCTTGTGGCAGAACAAGTGGCAAGTCCTCATATTTTTGACAAATGTATTTTTTAAGGTTTATGAACAATGGTGTCCAGGCGTTCTGGTTTCCACTGCAATGGCAGAACATGTAGCGTGTATACTCAAACATGTGTGATTTTTGCTAAAGCAAGGTAATACAATACTTTTTTTATTTAAAAAAAATGACACACCTCACATGCAGAGTATTTAATGTTGTACAACTAAATACTTATTACTCATCATAATTATACTTAAAAGATAATTAATCAGAATTAAAAATAATAACACAATAATTTTATAATGTTTTTTTTTTTTTTTTTTTTT
>ML786348.1:76121-91827 GCA_009831015.1 Picea engelmannii | reverse complement strand
TTTTAATAGAAATTTTATATTACATACAATTAAATAGAAATAAAAATTTCAATTCTTAAGTATTATTAAAGTTTTAATTTAATAAAATTATGGTGATGTTGGAAAGCTTTTTTTAATATTTTTGAGTACATAAATAAAATTTTAAAGAATTGCAAGTAATTATTTACCTTATTAAGGTTTAATAAACCAATTGGATCTTAGTAGACTCATGATCATCATCAGTAAAATAAATGTAATATATTATTTAATATTAATTGATAAATAAATATTGAAATATGATCAAGAAATTGTAATTTATGTTTTTTTAATTAATTGTAATTTATGTTTTTTTAATTAATTGTAATTTATGTTTTTTAATTTAAAATTAATTAGTATCCTTTAATTATTGTTGCCAATATCATCTATACTTATTTATTACAAATACATAAATTATAACAATGTAGATTGTACCAATTGTTTATGTATTTTTAGATTTAAAATAAATCAAATATTATTTAATTAATTTTATGTGATTGTCTTTTATTACAAACACATAAATAAAATGCTATTGATAATTTTAAAGAATTGGCATTTGTTATCATTTTTTAATTATAAATATATAAATACAATAATGTATAGAAAGATTATTGATAAATTGAAATCACAGAGGATAAGGAGTATTAATTTTACTCGTATTTTTAAAAACATTAAAAATAAAAATATTTTCTTAATTTATTATAAAAATTAATTTTTTTATTTTATTTTTTTATACAAAATTAAGTAAAAATCATTTTTATTATTTGAATTAACTTTATATTGTAAAATATATTTACCCACATATTAAATACACTGTGTCATGTTATCCAATATTTAAACTTTTCAATACACAATTTTTTTTTATTATACAAAATTACTTAAAAATCATTTTTATTATTTGAATTAACTTTGCATTGTAAAATATCTTTACCTACACATCAAATATACTTTATTATCCAATATGTGAACTTTTCAATACATAATTTTTTTTTTACAAAATTACTTAAAAATCATTTTTATTATTTAAATTAACTTATCTTTACCTACACATCAAATACACTTTGTTATCTAATATTTGAACTTTCCAATACACATTGCTATCCTTTAAAGTTCTCTCTTTATAAGCCTACTCTGATTTAATATATAAATCACTTAGAAAAAAATCATAAAACAATTACACATCAAATACACTTTGTTATCTAATATTTGAACTTTCCAATACACATTGCTATCCTTTAAAGTTCTCTCTTTATAAGCCTACTCTGATTTAATATATAAATCACTTAGAAAAAAATCATAAAACAAGGAGTGCATTAAACACATATATAAAAGAATCAATTGATAACATATATCCACAAAACTACATAGGTAATTCTCTAATTTTCTAAAAAAAAATCCCCAATTCAATAGGTTAGAAATTTTACTCTTCATAAAAAAAAAAAAAATTAAAACAAATAAATATATAAAAAAAAAATTCAACATTAAAGAGATATGTTAAAATTAAACAAGTGAAATTAGGAAAGTTGCTTATACCTATCTGTTGGAAATATTTAAATGTAATAGTTGTATATAGTCTAAAGTGATAAATTTGACAAATCCATTTTATAATAATGATTATAAAGTAATATGTTTGAATTTGTTTTATTTTTTTGTAAACAAAAAAGATTATATTACCTTAAAAAGTCTTCATAGCGATATATATCAATACATAGTTTAAAATCTGCCACATGTTCTGCCACATGCATGGAAACCATAACAGGTGGCCTGCAAAACTGATAGACAAGCTAGTAGATCAGAACTAGAGTCTAGTTAGTGCAAAATTTAACTATAAATGTATCGTATCTAGACCTGATAACATGACAACAAGAAAACTAAACATTTGGTGAACCCAGGAAACCATCATGGCGGTAAGTGAAAATGAACGGTTGGCAGCAAGTCGGGAAGCGGTGCTTGGTAGACTCGTTTGACAATGAGTTAAACAACAGGTTCAGAAGGCGATTGAGGGTGCTCTGGCGATGAAGAGGGTCTGGCATGTCCCGATGCATGTCAAAAATCAACTGCAAATGATCCTCCAAGAATCTGCGTGGACTGAGAAGTTCTAGCCCTAAGCTCACAACATTGGGTGGGTCATGGGCTGCTAAAGTTGGTTGTGCTAGTGCATCTTCGAACCATTTCGAAGGAGTCTCCTCCTCAACTAGGCAGTAATCCAATTATGTCCCAGTGGTCCCATTGAATGGCTCACTGATGCTTGGGGTTGTCCCCCTTGTTGAGTGGTACAACCAATGTGGAGGTATTTCTTCCTCTATCACACAACCGCCCATAGTTGTCGCATGATGATTAGGGGGGATGGAATTGACAATTGGTTCAGTTGGCACAATGATATCCTCCATCCAACTTGGAGGAATTTGTTCCTCTATTGGACAACCACCTAAAGTAATCACGGGGTTGAAATTTTGAGGCATTGGCTCCAGATTGTCGAGGGGAAGTTGAGCATCATCATGCCGATTTTGTCCAAAATGGGGTGGGATGACAAGACTGGTGAATGGGTTGGGAGGCAGAGAGAGGGCCAAGGAAGGGCTTGAACGTCGGTATCGGGCTACAAAACTATAGTAGGTTGGCCCTCGTTTGGGTTTGCCCCTTTCGCGTAGCATGGCGTAAACACAACGGAGATAGATGGTGAAAAACAAACAATGCTTAGGAACAAGGGGTAGAGACAGGAAATGGATGCCAAAGGGGAAGTGGAATCAACAGGAGTGGGTGCTCGACCCCAGTGGAGAGAGAGTTCAAGCAGGGAATGAAAATCCAAGTGCAAATGCAAGATAAAATAACCACGGTGAAGCCTTACCTCCATTAAAACTATTGAGATAATAGGGAAAGGTGCCATGAGGACTGAGTTGATGCCACCCAACTGCCATGTACCTGCTCTGGTGAGCCATAACTAGTTATGAATGTGTGCCATTAATATTCCCATGTTGTTATGGCGCACTATCTCCCTCCCAGCATGAATGCTAAGAATGGTGAATGGACTGAGGGGGAGGGTGGCGGCAAGGGGATTTAACTGCTCTATTCACATGTGTGCCAAGTAGCACAGGATCAGAAAGTGTCACCCCATCCAGGGAATATGTTTGAAAAAATTAAAGTTGAGCTACCTTTATATGAATTGGCATACATACTAATTGTGGTATAAGATTAATTATATATAACAAGTCAAATTAGCAAAGTTGCTTATACCTACCTCTTAGAAATATTTAAATGTAATAATTATATATAGTCTAAAGTGATAAATGTGACAAATCCATTTTGTAATAATAATTGTAAAGTAATATGTTTGAAAAATTAAAGTTGAGCTACCTCTACATGAATGGGCATATATATATATATATATATATATATATATATATATATATATATATATATATATATATATATAATAGAAAAATTACATAATTAAATTGAAAGAGTAAATAATGATAAATATTAAAAATGCGAAAAAATATGAAATAATTTAAAATAACGTTTATGGTACTTGTTTATGGTAAACCTACTTAATACTCAATTAAAATATTAAAATAATAGACTACAATACTCTAATTTTTTTTAATCAGTATAAATCTCATTTTGTATTTTTACAAGTTTAATAATATTAAATAATTTTCATTATAAAATATAAAAACTTGTATTAATAATATACAATGTAATAGTGGTTTGGGTTCTGCGGCTGGGGAAACCCTAGCCGCAGAGCCCCAGATTTTTCTCATCGTGCCTGCTAAGTCTTTATGGCTTGTCTCTTCTGGGTGGTCGAGGTATTTTGTGCTCTCTTTCTGGTTTCATATCTGGAGCTTGTGCCATGGTGAAGCATGGCCTTGTCGTGCGGGTCTCTCTCCTTTGATGTAGCTTTTTTCCTCCTCCTTCTCACCCAGATTGTGGTTATGTTTTCCTTTGGACAGTTTGGATTTTCTTTTGCATGCTAAGTGAGATATTAGATGGTCGAGCGTCCTTTGTTCGAATCTGTTTTTTCTCTAGTTTGTTGCTCTGCCTATGGGTGTGTCGTCTGGTGCGTTGAAGTTTTTCTCTGGTTTTTAGCTTCAGATCTGGTTTATTGTTGTCTATTCCATCATCTGCGGGTTTCCGACCTATAGTTTCTTCAGTGTTTAGTGAGCGCGGAGATTTTTCAAAAGTTTTCTTAGGGGTTGGATCTTTCCAATCCATCCTTGCTGGTTCATTCAAGGCTTGAGGCATTTTCAGGGTTTTCATGGTGTTGGTGGTTGGGGGTCCTTGCGTTCCCCTCTGGATCTGTTTTTTTTTGTGGAGTGGATGTTGCATTTTCTTCTTCTTTCTCAGTGTTTGAGTTAGAGCTTTGAGGTCCTTTCTTTTCGAGCATGTCGTGTTGATTTTTGAAACATCGGTTAGCACTTTGAGGTCCGTCTAGGGCATGTGGTTTCTAGCTTTCTCTTCTGTGGTTGCAGATAATTTTTTTTCATTGTCCCTCCAGATCTGGATCTTGAGGGGTTTATTTTCCACTCTGGCCTGGTCCACCTAGGTTCTCTTCTGGTCTTCCTCTACAATTGTTGTAGGGATTTTATACCATGCAGGAGCTTAGCTCCCTTAGGTTCTTCCTATACCTCAAACAAGAATAGAGATACAAACAAATGATGCTTCTAAACTTGATAATATGTCATAACATACAAAGATATCAATTCTCTACCAATGAACACAGAAAATTACATGAACAACCGTTTAAAGGGAAACATCCAACATATCTTCTATTAATCAAGTAAGCAATATTATAACTTACAGGTGTAAAATGAAGAGATGTCTTTCTTCCAATTTCCTTGCCCAAGCCTTGCCACCAAAACGCCAAAGTAACTTTGCTAGTTCTTTCTCCCCTTTCCCATGGAAGTGGATTAGTTCTTATAGGGATTTAGAGATAAGGCCATATGGTTAAAAGGATAAGATCCTTAGGCTCATAATGGAAGCCTTCTCAAGATTAAACCCTTAGAAATCATAGTAAGGTCTCCTCCATCGCAACCAAGTCCAAAAAAGGGAGCTTCTAGGCTCGGTCATGACCTAAGCACACAAATAGAGTGACACGTTCATGACCTAGAAGTCTAGAAGGGGCGACCAACCCTTTCGGTTGTATTCTTGAGGGAGGACAAGGGTGACCAAAGGGAGATTAGGCTATAAAATCAATGGGAAAATGGTGAAAAATGGATGAATTGGGTAGGTGACCTCTAGGAGATGATGTCCCAAGGGTTAGGGGGTTAATAACGCTATAACAGATGCCCCCTAAAGTGTGAGGTCAAAAGAGGTGTCTGATGGCCGAAATACTTCACCAATAAAATACATAGAGCTATGGGGATGGAAGCTTGGAGAAGAGCATCACCAGTCCTATAGAAAAAGATCCCCAATGCGGGAATTCCCATGCTCGGTAAGACAGATGATATCATAGCCACCATAAATACACTGCGGATCTATGCATGACACAAGTGATGGCCACAACAAAGTTCATTGTGGATCCATCAAGAAATAAACATGACTCGATTCACTGCCATGAAAGTATACACTGTGGATCCATGAAAGACGCAAGTGAAATCATAGCCATGACCAAGTACAAATATGGATATATGTGACGTCACGCAAAGCAGTGAGCAATGGGTGAAGTTCTTGTAAATAATCTCCACTGCAGCTTGGGAAAGAATACAGTTGAAGAGGAGAGTAATCTTCCCCAAGGTCTTCATCCATAATCCAAATGGTATGATTCTACGACATGCGAATAAAGGAGTTGAATTCGAGCATGGTAGAAACCATATGATTATCAGTGATTAATGTATACCATTAATAGAGTGAGGAATTCCATCGATGATGATGATGGAACCCAATATAGAGAGTACAATCTACGAAGTGTGAAAAAAGGAGTTGAAGTCGAACACTTGTAGATTCATTTGACAGGAGTCAATGATGTAAACTCACTGTCAAAATGCAAGGAGACTTTCCACTGGTGTCTGCAAGTCCCAGGGTACTGATGGGTTTCTAGATTTCAATCCTAGATAATGAGTTGAAGTCGAAATGATGAAATCCATCTAAGGATGGACTTGACGTATCCCCCATCAATCAACGTGAAACACAAAAAGATAGATGGTGTGAGAATGATAATAATGGATCACGATTGACATGGGGATGGCAAAGATAAATAATCATAAAGGAGCGACAGGTGGCTGATGTATGCAGAACTTCCCTTGAACAAGTATGCACGACAAATGACTTGACTCGGCAACATTATTTCATGTGAATACCATAAGAATTGTTCATGGACCAGTGAGGGGAACGTGACACAATGGTAGGAATGTTGGTCAAATGAGAGAAAATGAATAACCCAACTGTTGTATGGGGTGATAAAACATGTGCATTGTTCAAGGGAAACACAAAGTAATGACAACTACCAGATAATTAAGATAACAAGACGGAAAAACCCTCTAAAAATTCCCCACCATGATCAGTGAGTACCTCTCTCTAGTTTTACGAGTTGGAGGAGGATAACAGATGCTTGTTATAGATCATCTGGCGATGAGTCCCTCGACATATTATTAACGAACCTGAGGAAGGAGGGTTTTGGTCCTATGAATGGGTCCTTCGATGTATATTTTAATGAGTCCAAAGAAGGGAAACTCGATGGCCTTTTCCTATTTAGAGAGTCTGAAAAGGTCGTAAAGAAAACTCCATATACCTACCTGTGGATTTTTCTCAAGCCCAGGTAGGTTTGTGCTCACTAGTGTTTTCAGTTTTAGGGAGTCTGGAAAACTTAAAGATGACTCCAGGGGGTAATTTTATTGTAAATTTATTCTCCTGGGCTCGAAAAAGTTTAAAACAATGCGAAGGATAACTCTCCTAAACACAAGGGATATGGTGTTCCTTTTTCGTAAATAGTCTGATGAGTCCGAAAAAGAGATAAACTATCGATCAACAAATGTGCTTTCTCATTCACTTTAACGAGCGTGAAAGACAACAAGATCGCTCGACAATCTTTTTGTTTTTTAATGAGTTCAAAAAGCGCTTAAAGAGTCCTCTATGATGGGATCATTTTTCTTAAATTGTCTGTTTGGCCTGAAAAAGGGGTAAACATATACCAGGTGGACGTCTTTTCAAATCCATGATACAAGCATGAAAAGACAAGCATACTCGACGATCTTTTCGTTTTTAAGGAGTCGAAAAAGAGCTTAAAAAAGACTCCATAGAATGGTTCCATAGCTTATGTCGATAGTGTTCCTGATGAAAATAGGGTTAGTATATGGTTCCACAAGAAATTAAAATGATAAATAGCCAAAAATGAAGAAAAAGAGATAGTTATAGTATGAACAAGGTTAAAATGAAGCTATATGTGGGTTAAAAAATAGTGTTTTTATCTCATTTTACCCATTTACCTTGGTGAAAGTTTGGAGAGCCCTTTTCTTGTTCGAATTTGGAGCGGTGATTTCCTAGTGTGGAACCTCAGATCCTGTACCCTTCAACCAACAAACAACAGGTTAGACCTCAACTTACACAACCCATCTTGTATTTTTGTATTTCATGCATTTATTTGTTAATGGAAAGCCTCTAATTTTTGAGTCTGCATGGTTGCAATTGGCCTCCTTGTGGGGAGCGACCGAATGGTTCAGTTTCTCTGTGTGAAGAAGGAAATCTTGACCGATCGCATCTAGGGTAGAATTGAGGGGTGGTCAAATAGTATGGTCGGGGTCGGTCACACTATCAACCAATAAAGGGTGCGACAAAACAAATTGGTCATGACTGGTCACCCTGTCTTCTCATGAGGGTCACGACCGAGTGTGTTTTTGACATTTTTTTGCAAAAAAATTTATGAGTATTGTATGTGAACGGGTTTTAAATTTTTTTGGGTGTTTGTGGCAGGTGTGAGAAACAATGCTGGAGTGGAGAGAACGCAAACATGAAGTGAATTATAATGATGCAATGGATAATCGTCCCACTTTAGATGCTTTGAGAAATTGTGGGTTACTAAAATTCTTCTTGTGTCAAAACATGCAAGATCAACCACTCATGTTATAGAAGTTGGTCGATCTGTGGGATGTAGATCAACAACACTTTTTGGTACAAGACTAGGTATTAACATTGGAGATGGAGGATATATATTTTTTGATGTGATGGTCTCATCATGGTGCCACCATGGTATTGGTAGGTGGAAAGAGGAGTGGTGCAGAGCGGGTGGATGACTATGTGGCACACTATTGTCACCTGAGTACATAGGAGAGAAACAATAAGCTTCCAATTAGTTAGGTAGTGGACTTGACCTTGCACATCGTTTTACTCACCATTACACAAGAGGCAGGGAGTATGGGGCCACACTTGGCTTCAACGATCCAAGTAGATTATGCAGTGATGAGTTTGTCCCCTACAATATATAACTAGTCTGTTGCAGTGTTGGAAAACATGAAGGACCAATTGACCAAGTGTAGGTTGGGTCAACAAAAGAAATTTTTTTATGGATCCATTTTATTATCTTTCTTCTTCGAGCGAGTGCCTTCATCATATACATGGGATGTGGTGCTAGATGTTGGGTATAGAGATATGGCTATGAAAAAATGGACAGATCGATTGTCCCGACTCGGGGGGTACACAATTCCAGTTTGATGCAAACAAAAATTGATATTGGTATCGCCATATAGTGGTGATAGATGATTATGAATATCACGGTGTGGATTACCGTGAAGATCCAGATATGGTTCTCCCCGAGGGGGACAAATTCAATGGTGAGTTCAGTAAGAAAGATAAATTTTCAGTATATATATTTTTTGTTTTGTATTTTTATTTTTTTTGTGATTTTATGATATATAAATGTTTTTGTGTGTAATATAACAAATAATTTTTTATGGGAATATTGTGCACCAACATGTCCAGTGGGTATGTTGCCACTGAATAGGAAAGGTGTGTTGGCGACGGAAGTCACTCCTGGATTGCAGTAGGAGCAGAGCCCGACGCCCATCGGTTTTATGTCACGATAGTTTTAATGGGTGATCAAATGGGTAGAGACTCGGGAAGATATCACTCAAACTCAGGGACTGGGTCCGGCATGTGAGAAACAAAGGAGGTATTGATCTAACTTCAGTCAATGGGTTGATTTGAAAATGAGCAGGTTTAAGACTTGATGAGAGGAGTGGACAAACTACCTCAGGCAACAGGCCTTTCGGTAATTTGTAGAAGAAAAACTCTGAATGCGAGATCCTCTGGTTCAGAGCTTCGAGGAACTGAAAGGGGGGACTTGACTGGATTCTCCAATTCCAAGTCGTTCAGTGCTAAGAAAATCACAGGGACCGATTAGAAACAATGCAACTGTTACAGTGATCAAATCTACATCATCCTATAACAGTGACAACTCGACTGGATTCTCCAATTCCGAGTCGTTCTAACACAGTGTAAACAAAGACGTGAGAGAAACTGACATTCATAAGACAAGAAGTCTCAAGAGTCCATGCATAACCAGGAAAACAGTGCTTCATTAAAGTTTTTCAACCGGGAGCCTTGCTCAACCATCGATAGATTACAAAATACAAAGACTGAGTTTATATACTCAGAGAAAATCGCCTAACACTGGCGTGCTCAGTTATCCAAGGCTTGGTGTCCCTTCAGCCAAATTCGGACGGGTATTCTTTGTCAGACGCCACCTTAACTGTGCATGGCTCCTGCAAGGGGAGTAGATGAGCCATTAAGTGCAGAGCTAGCGTGTGCAGACCTCCTCCGGTTGGTCGAGGACTCGGCATGGCTTCTTTAGAAAAATGGGTACACAGGACCCTCTCAAGCATATCGCTTGCCATATTATCCATACTTTGCACTTAATGCCTGAGGAGAGGTTTCAACCACCCCTTCTCATCTTCATTTACTTCAGGTGAAAACCAGGATAGAGGTCGGATCAGATGGTGCATGGAGATCACGATGATCCTTTCGGCGACTAGACTCGATGCCTTTGACCCCTTTTTGCACAGCTCCTTTCTTTCCTAAGTGACCATGGGCTATGACCCTGTGTCTATTCCCAAAACGCTTTCGGCATTCGCAAATGGAAGGAGTTAATCCTTGCTTATTCACATCTACAATGAGCGAAACGCCGAGATGGCTTAATTGGGCGCCACACGTTCCTCTTAGATCTGACGACCCTGAACTTACTCGGTGATGTTGTGGGCCCGGGTCCTGGACACTCCCAGCACCTCGTGCATCAGGAATATGATGGGGCTATTCCTTGCATTTCGAAGTCGCGATGGGCGAAGAGGCAAGGAGCCTAATCGCGTACCAGGTGTCTCCTGTGGATGAACGACTAAGGCTTCTTCGCGATACTGCAGGCCCAACTCTGGGTGCTTTCGGCACTCCGGGGTTCGGGGTTTCGAAATGTGAGATGATGAGGGACTTTCACCCTTCAAACTCCCGAATGTCAATATGCCGACTAGATATCGCACTAAGTGTCGCGGGATTGGACGACCCAGATTCAGTCTTGGCATATAGTCACTTTCTTTGACGCTATACATCGGTCAACTTGGTAGCCCCGAAATCTCGATGACCGTTGATCTGTTCTTATGGATGAATCTGGGCCATTGACAACGTAATTTCACCCGCCCACTTGATTGGAAGCCTTAAGACGAGATTTTTCCATGTTGCGCTTGGGCGCTTCTCGTGCAACTTGCAGACCCGAATACTCTTGTGCCTAGGACAAGAAATGTAGCTAACAAGGTGAACAACTCGATATTGGCAAAGGACTACTTGGTGGGAGAGTTGATGCAAATCTCTTGGAATATCTCAAGGAGAATATCGAGCATTTGATTGTGGGAATTCCAGTGCCACATATGGATGTTATACCTCTGCATATGTAGAGGAGCATAGTAGGTGTGGGGAACCAGTTTGGGCACCTTCTGTGAAAGGTCGCGCGAGTAGTCATTTTCTATAATGACGAGAGGGCTCCTCGTGACGACTAGTGCTCTTTAGTATGATGGACTTTTGGTGCATTTTATCTTGCGTATATATGGGCAGAAAGCCCAATTTGTTATTTTATACCATTTTTGGATACTTTTTGTACACCCTTTATATATATGGGCATATGGCTTTGTGATTTCTTCTTATATATATGTGATGAAATGGTTTATACAATGATTGATGTGATTATTTTTTAATGAATTAGATGCCAATTCAAAACAAAATTTGCTAGTGATTCAACTAAAGAATTGAATTGACTTGGTATATGTTCATAAGTGATCAAATGAAATGATCATTCCAAGAGTCGTACCCTTAAATATTTCTGAAAAAGGATAGGATGTCGAATAGAATAAGTCGAGTTGAGATGTGAAACAATGAGCTTGGAATCTATGCGTATTATGAGGTGACGTATACCCAAAGTAGATGCTTCAGTTAGAAGTTCAATGGGGACACTGTATTTGGCAACATTGTTGTTGCAGGGCCTAGATAGATGCCCCTATAGCTAACTATATCGTTGGTGGGTGAAATAATCACCCAAGAAATAGAAGTGATATTCCGGGAGGTGCGACTAGCTCCATCCGTGTATCCAAAATAGGGTGAGGTAAACGACAACATCTACAACTCAAGCATTAAGTAGGATAAGCAGATTAACAAAGACTATCACATAAAAGGAAGACAAAAACAACCACAACATACTATAATACATATGGTACAAACACACTAGATAGCGCGAGGCTTATGCGTAGTACTTTTTCAAGTAGAGCCCATTACGGGGCTCCGAAAGGATATTTCCTTCGTATTCAACTAACTCATAAGATCCTTTTTTAAGAGCATGTTTGACAACATAGGGGCCATGCCACAAGGGTTCGAATTTTCCTGTGCCTAGTTTATCACAGTCTTGGTCGTAGACCAACACCAAGTGACCTTCTGAAAAAGTTTGAGGGTGAATTTTTTTATCATATTGTGACTTTACTCGCTTTTGGTGGGATTCATTATCCATGATGGCCTCATGATGTCGCTCATCAAGAAGAGATAAGTATAGTAGTTGTTCTTCTTCAGCGGAGGTATTAGGCAAGAGTTCGACAACTAGCTTAAGCGAAGGAAATTCACATTCAATGGGTAGTACTGCCTCCAAGCCATACACAAGTTGGAAGGGTGTGAAGCCTGTGGAAGTCTTGGAAGATGTTTGATATGCCCATAAGGCTCATAATAACATTATATGCCAATTGGATTTATGTTTTCCAATCATCCTTTGGAGCATTGTTTTGAGTACCTTGTTAATGGAATCAACTTGACCATTTGCTTGTATATAGTAAGGAGAAGAGTGCTCTTGGTCAAAATGCATGAGGGTAGATAACTCAGTCATCATGCTATTACAAAAATGTGATCCATGATCGGTCACAATAGACTTGGGTACACTGAATCTTGCGATAATATGATTGAATACGAATAATGCTACAATTTTGGCATCATTGGAGTATGTGGGCATGTATTCTACCCATTTAGTGAAATAATCAATGACCACAATTATGTAATTATAACCGGCATCAGAAGGGGGTTTACATGTGGTAAAATCAAGGCCCCATTTAGCAAAAGGGCCAACTGCAACAACGAGGTGTAGCGGATTGGGATGTGCATGCATTTTCTTAGAATTTTTTTGGCACGGGTGGTATTTTTGGACTGCATTCATGCAATCTTTAAAGATTGTGGGCCAAAAATTCCCCGCACGTAAGTTTTTTTGGGTAGTGGCTAACCCAAAAAGATGTTTTCCACATGCTCCGGAGTGGCAGTCATTAAGAATTTGTTCTTCTTATGAATGGATGACACATCAGCATAACACCATATCTACCCCACGATGGAAAAGTGTATCACCAATGATGAGGTAGTGTCGGGATTGATGGCGTATGTGGCGATGATCGTCTTTGGACATCTAAGGGTGGAAGCGTTGGGTATGGAGATAAATGAGGATGTCTCTATACCAGAGGTCTGAAGAATCGATGAGGAACAAAGATTCATCAGGTAATGAATCTTGGACCATTGATTCGTCAATGACTCGAGGAAGATCGATCATTAATTCTGCAAAGACTAAGGATTTCTTGGATTTGGGGGTAGAGAACTCGAGGTCAAATTGTTGTAATAAGACAATCCATTTCGAGTAGAGACCTCCCAATTTCTGACGTGACAAGATATATTGCATAGGATTGGCATAAGATATAACGGTAGTAGTTCGAAGCAGAATGTAATGTTGTAATCGTTGGACAACAAAAATTGCTACTAGTGCCAACTTCTCAACATAAGGATAATGAAGTTCAACGCCGACTAATCCCTTACTAATGTAGTAAATAACATGTTCATTATGGTCTTCATCAGTTTGGACTAAGAATATTCTGATAGTAGTAACAAATGTCGCAAGATAAAATCTTGATTATAATTTGGGGGTGTCAATAGCAGAGTGGATGTAAGAATGTTCTTTAGTCGATTGAAAGAGCATTGATCTTGTTCATCCCAAATGAATGAGATGCCCTTTTTAAGAAATTGCATGAGACCTTTAGTAATCTCTACATAGTTGACAATGAACCATCTTAAGAAATTTTCTTGTCCTTGCAATTTCTGAAGTTGGTTAATAGTAATGGGAGGAGGCAAATTGATAATGGCCTCAATTTTAAGGGGATCAACTCTGATCCCAAACCTGGATACAATAAAACCAAGGAGACGACCAAATTACACAACAAATATGCATTTGTGTGTATTAAGACAAATGTTGTAATGTCGACAACGAATAAAGGTTTGTTGTAGATAATTGATATGATCTTGTCGCTTAGGAGATCTGGCAGGTAGGTCATCTAGGTAAGGCTGCACGATATGTTTAATGTTGTGGAAAGCATAATATATGGCCCATTGGAAAGTGATGCCAACATTTTTTAGACCAAAGGGTATCTTTCGATAAGAAAAAGTACCCCATGGGCATATAAAGGCGGTTTTTTGTTGGTCCTCCGGTATGATTTTGATTTGATTATAGCCAGAGAAGTCATCCATGAACGAGAAGACTCTGCATCCACCACAATCATCGATGATCTGATCGATGAAGGGGGTGGGGAAATTGTCCTTAGGACAGGCCTTGTTAAGGTCCCTATAATCAACACATACTCGTATCATGCCTTGATTTTTGGCTATGGGTACAATATTGGAGACCCTTTCTGTAAGGGGCACGTGATAGATAAAACCAACGTTCAACAATTTTTGAACTTTGGCCTTGATTGATGCGACTTTTCGTGGGTGAACTGGACGAAGCCATTGTTGAACGGGACGAGATTCAGGATATGTCTTGATTTCATGAACAATGATCTGTGGGTCAATTCCTGGCATTTCTTCATATGACCAGGAAAAAATATCTTGAAAATATTTAAAAAGGGAAGTGTAACATTCAATCTCTCCAGGAGAGCAGTCTACACCTATATGGATGTGTTTCGTGATCCCAAGTTTAACTGAAATATTGATTGAGATAGTCTTAGAAATATTTCCCAAGTTGCCTTTTGATGGAGAAGAATATGGTGTAGAGGGTAACAAAGACGGGTCTTGGGTGTCAGTAGAAATGAGGGTTCGAATATGCTTTTCTATCCTCTCTTGATTGGGGAGGAAAGAAGATCGATGGTGATGGTGTTCCCAGGGTCGGTCTTGAAGACACATGACTTCCATTATAGCTTCATCTGATGGGAGGACGAAATCTAGGAAGTCATCCTTGAAATTTTTAGGGGTAACCCAATAAGGAGAGGAAAACTGATTTGGATCCTCATCTAGTAGGACTTCAAAATAAATGCTAGTAGATTCGTCTGCTGTCTGGATGGCCAAATATGATAATTCAACTAGGGATAAAGGCATAACATCTCTGAAAGATTTGATATTGGAAGAGTGAGGGACTACCTAATGGCCGAAAGAACCAAGGGATTTACCACAAAAGGAAGAGATCATATTGATCAAAGCTATTTGATGGGTATTCGGTGCAGGTAAAGGGAAGGTTCCCATAAGGGTCAGATAGAGGCCTACACCTATACTCTCATATTTGGGTGATGACTCTCCTATGAATGGTACATTTGTATTAGGGTTAAGTCACACGTCGGGTGTACAATAATCAAGTTGGTCTATTGTCACTATCTTTCCTTAGTGGGGAAAGCATATAATTCGGAAGACAGAGAATGCCACTGCCTTCATAGCATAAAACCAAGTATGACCTAAAAGGAGATTCTAGTCGAAATTAGCATCAATTACTTCTACTTCGACGGAGGCGAATTTACCAACTAGTTTGATTGGTAGGGAGGGAAATATACCATGAGGTTTGAAAAAGTGTCCATCAAAGGATTTCAAGATGGTTTCTGATGTAGTAAGTTGTGGAGAGCCTAAGGCTTTCCAACAAGTCATTGACATAATACAAGTGGTTGCCCCTTCATCGATCACGGTTTGAAAAACATTTTTTTTAAGTGAACGAATGGTGATTTGTAATGAAAGTTGGTGTGAAAGGTGGTCAACATTAAAAGAGATAATGTTTGAATCTAAGGGATCAATTCCCCCAATGGCTGTTAGCAAATGTTTTCATTGGGTCGAACAACTTTGCAATACTTCGAGGGCGGACATGGCACATGGGGATTGAGTGAGATCCTCCACTATACTATACTTTTGGGTTGCTCGAACGTTAGGGTTATGTGTCATTCGATGAAGTACCCCTTTTGGG
>ML786348.1:33341-67208 GCA_009831015.1 Picea engelmannii | reverse complement strand
AGTTGGAGCTTCCCTCAGGTTGTAGCCTAAGAAACTAGGGGGTTGGAGCCTCCTTCTAGTTGCAGCTGGAAAACAAAGGAAGTTGGTGCTTCCAATGAATGTAATTCTTCAAGACATATAAGAAAAAGCATTCCGTGGTTTTTCCCGATTTGGGTTTCCACGTAAAACACTGGTGTACTGTGTATGTGTATGATTGTTCATTTGTTCATTGCTTATTTACTCTGCAGTTATTGGATAATAATGCTTCATTGATATAGCATTTGGATTATATGGTTAAAAGGGATTAAATTGCTCTATTACTGATTCACCCCCCCTCTCAGTAATCCAACACAAAATTCATAAACATATGCAAGAAAATGAAACTACAACCATTCATTCAAGAAGTTTTGCAGAAAATTACTTACATATCACCAAGAAATATCAATGCACACCCTAGTTGTAACACCTTCCTTCAAGAGAAATGCCAAAACATGCCAAAATAATCCTCCTTCATCAAGTGTGCATCACTAAATCAACCAATAACCCAAGAGATGGCGCAAATTTTAGACCTCCCTAATGAGTGAGTGAGTTGTGGTGAAAAAATGAAGGTAAAAACCCTTTATTTATACAATATCATGACCTAAATTTACTTTTTAGGTCATGTAAAAGGCTGACAAGGCCAAAATACCAAAATCATAATGTTTTACATAAAATTGTCAAATTAAAACCCTAATCAAGTTGAAAAGAGAGTAAAATCCCCTCTAAGGGAGACGTTAGCCCCTTTTAGGGCAAATGGGGCATCCTGGAGCAAAACGTTATCCCTCCTTGGGCTTCTCCAACCTGCCACACGTGCCAATACTGCCCAATCTAGCTCCAAAGATGCCCATAATGTTGGATGACGTCATGGCCATGATGGGTGACGCCCTAGGCCTTCCAAGGCCAACGTTCCACTGAAAAGGGTCAATCCCCCCTAGGTCAAGCTCTGCCAAAGTGCCTTTAGTGGAACGCCGTCCTCTCCTCCTGTGCAAGGCCCCTGATCCATCTCCATCCTGTCTCTGCCCCCTGATAGGGTCTCAACATCCACCTAATGGGCTCTTCAGCCCCATGGAGGTCCGAACTAATCATCTCCCCATGTGTACCGGTCCAAAATGGTACCTGTCCATTGGGCATGGTCCTGCACATCAAAAGCTACGCCCTCCATGGGATCATTAGTCATAGGGATCATAGCAATGTCAAACACATTTCATCATCAATATTATTAAACATGTGCAGAAAACCCCTAATACATCAATTAACAGCTCAAAGACGTTACACAAGCCTACAATACAAGTATGGAGAAAAAGACAAGGCGTCCTATTGGGCTAGTGTCCACTGGAAAAGGGAAGTTCCTGAAAGAAACCTCTTCCAAGCCATGTAAGTAGGTGAAGTGGTCAAGGGATGTCCAAGCAGGTGGGTGCAATGAAGGCCAAGGATGCAAGATGTTACCTGTGGGTGCCTTTGTAGAAGGCGAGTTGTACTTGTCATGGATGCATTCTTTCCAAGCCCATTCTTGCCTTTTGTTCTTTTGTTATTTTATCTTTTATTGATTTTTATTTTCTTTTGTTCAAGAGATAATCAGGGGACATTGTCCTGGTGTGATGACCAGTGGTGAAAACGTTACCCACAAGTACTTTCACAGAAATGAGAAGGTTGGCTCGTGATGAGACCCCCTTCCCTTGGCCATGCAACCAAAGGTCACTGCCCTGGCGTGGTAACCAGTTGGTGGCAATGTCATACTGTTAGGTACCCATGGACCTAATAGGTTGGCTTGTGATGAGACCCCCTATCCTCTGGTTAGGTCTTGTTTTATTAATTTTTTAGGGTCCCTCTTGTTTCTTTCTACGAAGCCTTTTATCGTTTTTTTGGGGATCCCTGGGTGAAGCATCTTGAGGTTTTAATCATAGGCTTTTATCTTTTACTAGCTTGCTTTTACCTTTTAGGCCTTTAGCCCCTTCTTCCCACTAGATAAGATGCAATCCTAAAAATAGGTCAACCCAGTGCCCAAACAAGTGGAATGGGATAAGTGAGTGGGAAACAAGATAAAAAAGTGATGTTGTGAAGGGAGCGGATGATGGATTTTCAAAAATTCCTCTAGTGGCAAACCAAAACCTACAGACACAGGCTTACTAGGGCACTCTGTCAATCCCCCCAGACATGGTCAAGTGGGCTAGTGTAAGATCCAAGTAGTCGTTATAAATAAAAGGAATTAGATGCATATATTCAAGGTTTTTGATGATCAAAGTGACACATACCATGATACCTGGACTAATTACCTCATGGAGCAAGAACCATCTCTGACACAAGACCAAGCCGATGGTGGTGGATGCTGCTGTTGCTGATAAGATAAAGATGCTGGAAGAAAGAAAAGGTGGGCCCTCCAGGGCCATGCTAAAGTCAATCATGCTCTCGGTACTCCATGTCTAGGAACCGTGGGCCATCGAGACATGATCTCCTAGTTATCCCTAAAAGTGGGGGATAACAAGTCCAAAACATCGCTTTAAATCCTCCCAAATATAAAAATCCCACTTTGGTGTTTATTTTTCTCTAATTTATGCCTCACCCCCACCCTCATATATATGAGGGTGGGGGTGGTGCATAAATTAGAGAAAATGTAGGGGCTGGGGCAGAAATTAGAGAAAATGTAAGGGGTGGGGCATAAATTAGAGAAAATGTATTTACATTTTCTCTAATTTATGCCCCACCCCCACTCTCATATAATTTATGCCCCATCCCCATCATACATTTTCTCTAATTTATGTCCCACATTTAAATTTACTCTAATTTATACCCCACCCCACTATACATTTTCTCTAATTTATACCCCACCCCATATTAACTTAGAAGTACCAAATTTCTACCAATCCCATTCCAAAAGTAAACAAGAGCAGCAAAGCTGCATAATACTGCCTCCTAAGATTTTATTTATTATGAGGACATTACCATCAAAACTACTATTACTATTGAAATAGGACGGTTCGTTGATCATTCTCACAGGAGTTTGCACCTACTCTAACGTGTGTTGTGTCAGTGCAATGAATCTTGAATTTTGATTTGTGGAGGTAAAGTAGTCATGAAATCAAGGTAGTTGGCATCTATAGACTGTGCTATTCTTAGCCATTATTGCACCGCATTGTAGTTGACTTTCAGTTTTATCACATAAATTTTGGAATGGGATCACGCTGCTATGTTTCAGAGCCTCAGCCAACCCCTTACCGCACGGTCTGAATAATAACACGGGAACTCACGAGCTCTAAGTTAGGTGGTCCGCCCCCCCCCCCGAGAGTTATTGCTAATTCCGAGTTTGTGAATATTTCTCAACTTTGTCCTGTTCGGCATATTTCCCACCACATGCTCCGGTCTGACGGTGAACAGGTTCAGGTTCGACAGCTAGAACGAGTTGAATGCAGCTGTGCTTTAATGAATCCTGTTGTCTGGGTTTTCCTATAAAGGACGCAATGCGTCCTCCATTATTGCTCAAACTCGTCTAGCAAAAAATTGGCGTGACCGTTTTCGCTAGAAGAGAATGGAATTCTATAATGTGGCTCTGATACTGTTGGCCTGTGCTGCAACGATGGCAGACGCAGCGCCGCCAGCGTACTTTGTGTTCGGAGACTCGCTGGTGGACAGTGGCAACAACATTTACATTTCTACGACTGCAAGAGCAAACAACTATCCTTACGGGATTGATTATCCCACCCATCGACCCACTGGACGCTTCTCCAATGGATATAATATCCCCAATTACATCAGTCAGTATTTCAGAATTTATTGATTATCAATATCAGTACAGAAGAGTCAGGCAGCGCCAGTGGGGAAAGTTCGCTGCAGAAATCAGAGACCCCGCTAGGAAGAGCGCTATAGTGACCGACGCGTGTCTATTCAATTAATTTGAAATCTCGAACCACGTGAAGGTTCCAATAACACCTTAAACTTATTAACCAATGAAAAGTTAGAAAAGTACAAAATTTTATATATCAAAAAAAAAAAAAATTATTTCTTATGTTGAACTTTAGCTTTTTTTAGAAATCTTTTTTAAGTCAACGTAAATAATAGATGGTCAAAGGCGATCCATCACATAATACTGTCGGAAGCAATATAATAAAACATATTTATCAAGTTTTTGAAAAGTGAAATATAACAAACATTAAATATACAATAATGTGGTCCAACGAAAATGCAACTATCAGTTCACTCCAATCATTCCTGGAGTCAACATCAAGTCCCAAAAAAAAAAAAAAAAAGAAAAAAAAGCAAAAGTAATGTTTGGGCTTGCAAAGCCATTAGCTTTATGGGCACTATATTTGGTTTGATAGAATTAAGAGTATTCACTTTAGTCACTGGTAAGCTAATCATATTGGAAAATTGATGGCACCATAAGTTTATCATGTTTTTTTTTTGAATGTGAAGTGAGTAAAGATTCTACAAATTAGTCGTCAATGCCTTTACATATTCGGCTCACCATGCATTTAAAAAATTAAAATTAATATATCTATATATAAATTTAATAAAAGTATAGAGTATAATAATGTTTTATTTGATATTTTGTGGTTTAGAAAAGAATGTTTTTTTTTTTAATCAATATTTAAAAAAAATTATAAATTATAAATGTGTATGATTATATTTCAATTAAAAATTATATTGGAGTTATATTAAAATAACATATATACAATACTTTAAAGTTGAGTTTAAAAAATAAAATAAAAATAAAGATGATAATTTTTAAAGTTAAGGAATACTTTAAAGTTGAGTTTAAAAAAAAGGATAAAAATTAAGATGATAATTTTTAAAGTCAAGGATTTGTAATTGATGTTACTAAGATTAATGTTGAAATTTGATCTTCACCACCAAAACCAAAATTATGATGTTATTATATTTTTATTGTCTTTTAATATAAATTAATAAACAATGGATTTTAGTTTCATAAAAATTTATAAATAATATTTAAAGATTTAAAAAATAAATCAATAAAAACAATTTTTTTTTCTATATGATTATAAATAAAAATGGATTTTAGTTTCATAAAAATTGATAAATAATATTTACAGATTTAAAAAATAAAGTTATAAAAACAATTTTTTTTTCTATATAATTATAAATAAAAATAAATCAAAGTAAATTATAAAAAAAATTATTATTAAAATTTTAATATAAATTCTATTTTACTTATAATTAAATAAAAATAAAAACTTCAATTCTAAAGTATTATTGAAGTTTTAACTCTATAAACTCTATGAACTCTATGGTGATTTTGGAAATCTTATTTTAATGCTTTTCTAGTTTATAAATAAAATTTTAAAGAATTGTAAGTAATCTCTTATCCTCTTAAGGTCTAATAAACTAATTGAGTCATTAAACGCTAATCATCATCATTAAAATAGATATAATGTATTATCTAATATTAATTGATAAATAACCCTCGGATGGGGTGCCACGTCGCAAACCAGAGCCACGCGGGACAGCACCGGGATGCAGCATTAATACATCCACCGACGACCATCCCCTCAGCCATTAACCAAGTATGAATCCATGCAGCCAAATCCAAGCGATGAGCCCCTTCGCGCAAGTGATCGGTACAATGCACCAGCGCACTCGGCAGCAAGCCTTAATGGCTATGGTGGTCACGGTTTCCCTCCTCCTTATCACCCGCCTTGATAGAATTGAGCGACATTCGCCCATCGCAGCGTCGAGTGCAGAGTTAATTTCACCAGAGCAACAGTTTGGGGACCCTTTGAAGCTCTGGAGTAGAGCCTTCCACCCGCAAGGAACCCTGGTCATCTCTAGGGTCTCCACCATGCCCAGAGCACGAGGTAAGCCGCGCAGGGGTGTCACTTGGTACACAGCCGAATCTCGCCACCAGAGACAGAAGGAATTTGAGCAGGCATTAGCCATGGCGTCCTTCCGAAGGAGTAAGAAACCACGAACGCCTCCAATGGCATACGTGGAAGAGATTGCCTTGGAAGACGCTATGCAAAGCTATCCCAAGCTCCCTCTGTTCACAGTCCCGGACAATTGGAATCCACCCAGTGATTTTGGCACAGATGACAAGCTTCCGCCTTCGGGCAAACTGCTTGGTTCCAGTGCCAATAGCCCAGCGGAGAATTTTACCACTTGTTATGTAGAAGAAGAGACCCCGTCCCGCACACAGGGAAGCAGAGACTCACCCCCCAGTGCACCTATGGAGGCGGCGACCCAGCTTTCCAACCGACTAGCACATGCAAGTGAGGGAGCAACAGGGCCCATTCCCCCAACCTCCGTCGACAGCCACGGGCAGGACCAACACCCCTTCACCAACTCGGGGTACCTCGCTCTCATTTTCGACATGAGGAGTCTGTTGGACGACCAAGTCTTTCGCATCGCCCGAATAGATCAACGAATCGACATGCTGTTCGCGGCTCATTCCAGAACTCTTCCTAAACGACAATGCCCAATGTGCGCACAGGCTTACGTGTTTCCAGCAGGATGGTGAAAGCACGGGGATGAGGACGAGCTCACCGGATAAGAGGTTCAATGATGTTCTTGGTTAGAAATTTTTTTCTGTTTCCGAACCAGGCTTTTGCCTAGTTAGATCTTAGTCATTTTGCAACTAGTCTTTGGCATACAGTTTAAACTTAATGGTTGGTAGTCCTGGTTTCCTTCGGGCAGGACAGTATTCTGATAGTTTTGTTTACTGGGAAACAAATGGCACAGGATGCCCAACTGTCTCAGTTTCCTGTTTAGGCGGGACAACTAGCTTCGTAAATAGTCATTGTAACTTGATAATGATAATATAACAGGTCCTATCCTTTTTTACTTAAAAAAATAAATATTAATTGATAAATAAATATTGAATATAATAAAAAAATTGTCATTTATGTTTTTTGAATTTAAAATTAATTAGTATACTTTAATTCTGGTTGTAAATGTCATCTACACTTATTTACTACAACTACATAAATTACAACAATGTAGTTTGTATGAATTGTTTATGTATTTTTTGGATTTAAAATAAATCAAGTATTATTTAATTAACTTTATGTGAATTATTTTTTATTACAAACACATAAATAAAGTGTTATTAATAATTTTAAAGAAGTTTTATTTGTTATCATTTTTTAATTATAAATACACAAATAAAATAATATATAAAGATATTATTGGTAAATTGAAATCACAAAAAACAAAAGTATTGATTTTACTCTTATTTCTAAAAACATTAAAAATGAAAATATTTTTTAATTAATTATTTCATTTAAAAAAATTATACAAACTTACTTAAAAATCAAATCATTTTTATCATTTGAATTAACTTCACATTGTAAAATATCTTTACCTACACATCAAATACATTTTATTGTCCAATATTTGAACTTTCCAATACATATTGCTATCCTTAAATGTTTATATTTGAAATTTAGTCTTTATTTTTAAAAAAATTCACTTTTTTCCAAAATAAAATTTCACAAATTATATTAAGGAGATATAATTTTTAACATCCAAATTTTACAATATAATATCCTGAAAGAATAATGCCATATACTTTTTTTTCCATAATTTTTTTTTCTCAAATTTCTAAAGGGTATAAATTCATTTACAAAATTAGCATCAGCTGGAGAGTGCATGATCGGTGCTGACCAAAAAAACAGACCAATACATACTATATCCAAATGTCTTCAAGGAGGAGAACGAGAAATGATCACTCTCTAAGCATGGGAAAAGATGAAAAAGATTTCTAGTATGCTTTACTATGTTGCCAACATCAAAACTTGATAAGGGCATTATCATTCGAAGATATTATAATGCCATATACTAAAACATACCAAAAACTAATGACAAAAATACATCCTGTCTGTTACATGCTTGTAACTCCTTTACTAAATATTCCTCAAAGATATGAGTGCAGCCATGATGACTCGATCTTTTCCGGGCTAGAAGAGAAGACTGAAAATCCTCGCTTATCAACAAATCTGTCTTGAAGGAGTAAAACAACAGTCCACTCAAACAGAGATCAAGTGAGTGAAGAAGAATAGTATAGAGTTAGTAGACATTGATGAGAGTGAGTTGTATCTCCACTCTTTCAGTTTATAAGTGAAGCCCGATCCACTCTTTCAGTTTATAAGTGAAGCTTGATGTAACTTTCTGTTTTATTTAATGTTTTTTTTTTTTTTTATAGTCTATCTGCATTTTTGTTAAAATCTAGGTAGATGTGGAAGAATTGGATCCATAAAACAATAAGTGTATTAAACACTTTATATATATACGAATCAGTTGGTAACATATATTCACAAAACTATAAATAGGTAATTCTCTAATTTTCTTAAAAGTATAGTTCTCCAATTCAATAGGGTAGAAATTTTACTCTTCACAACTAAATATTTAAAAAAATTTAGACCTTGTCTACACATGCTAAAATTAAACAAATGAAATTAGCAAAGTTGCTTATACCTACCTTTTTGAAATATTTAAATGTAATAGTTATATATAGTCTAAAGTGATAAATGTGACAAATTCATTTTATAATAATGCTTATAAAGTAATATGTTTGAAAAATTAAAGTTAAGCTACCTCTCTATATAAATTGGCATACATATTGAGCGGGCTTAATGGTCAATAACAGGTGTTTTCTCTTTCTAAGAAGTTACAAGTTCAAACAAAAAAAAAGTGTCATACACCAATTTGGTGTGGCTTGACCCTGACATTAAAAATAAATTATTAATATTATTATTATTATTATAGAAAAATTACATTTATTAAAACAATAAAATACTTTATTGTAAAACAATATATTATATTTAATATAAATAAATAAATAAATTAAAATTAAAAAAGTTGTTTAATCCATTACATTTAATAGAATAATAAGATACTTTATTGCACAACAATATCTGAACAATATCATCTAAACAAGAATTTAGAATATTCGATTTTGATTACACTGGGAAACTTTCAATAAGTTTAGAAAGATTTGGAATTTAAAAAATAAATATAGGAGGATATCAAATTTTATAAGAAATTTTCTTATGTTAGACAAAGTAATTTCAATTTAGACTGTTTCATAAAGTGAGATAGTATATACATCATGAGATATAACTCTATATATATCAAAGTGATCAGACAATATATATACCACCTGCGACAGTATAAAAAGTTGCAAAAAAACTGCTTACTACTAGCTGTTACACAAGGCTCACTGACATTCTGTAGTACAGGCTGTCCCACAGAACCGATTGCTTTTTTATGCACAGATAAATATAAAACGTTTGGATTAGGCTTATTTTTATGGAAAAATATAAACCTTTGGAGTAGTGTTTTATAAAGGAAAAATCGTTTGTATACTTCTACGGAGGAGCTTTAAAACGTTGGCCATTAGTTTTCTTAAAGAATAAATATAGAACATTCTATATCAAAAATAGTTTGTGTATTTATAAAAGAGAGTTTTAATGATTATCAATATTTATTTTGTTATGTAGTATTCAATACTTTATAGTAGAGTTGGCTTAGTTTAAAAGTGTTACATTTTTAATTTTTGTCTTTCAATATTATTAGAATTCAGCAAATTTTTAATTTTTGTCTTTCAGCAAATTTTTAATTTCTGTTTTTCAATATTATTAGAATTCAGCAAATTATATAGAAATTTTAAATTTATGTTGTTTAATAAAAATTTTAATGTATAAATGGATTCATTATCTTAAAAATTCTAAAACATTAAAAATATATAATTTCAACCATTAAAATTTGTAATTTCATTTATTTTTCTAAATTTTCTAACAAAATTTTTAAAAAGATTTATTAAAAAAATAAAAATAAATAAAAGTCAATGATTAATATTCTCCGTTTAATACCTAGTAGCTTCACGTTGGTCATCGGTTTTAAACTTTCATGAAAAAAACTGGCAAACAACTTAATTTACATTTATATGACTGGGGTACGTCAACCTCAACATTAATTTTAGTTGCAGACGACAAAAAATTTCATGAAAAAAACTGGCAAACAACTTAATTTACATTTATATGACTGGGGGTACGTCAACTTCAACATTAATTTTAGTTGCAGACCACAAAAATTTTCATTTTCCTTTCCGTCTCTTCTCTTTGACGAGGCATAAAAAAGGGGTGATCAATATTCAGCCTGCTAGGCAGCATTGAATGCTGCCGCAGGTGACGTATATTCATGAAAAAAACTGATCAAATATTCAACCAATACTGCTCCAGGTGAAGTATATTCATGAAAAAAATTTGGCAAAGACTTGACTTAATTTACATTTATATAACTCTGGGGTAGTCAAAGTAAATATTAATTTTGGTTGCAGAGCACAAAAAATTTCATTTTCTTTTCCGTTTCTCTTCTCTTTGACGAGGCATAAAAATGGACCATCAATATTCAGTGTACTACACAGTATTGAATGCTACAACAGGTAACATATAAACCATGGAATCTGAAAATAATTTGACAAGACATAAAAAAAAGGTTATCAATATTCAGCTAGCATTGAATGTTGCGGCAGGTGAGGTATAGATAGTTTGATCTAAACTGCTTTCAGATCCGATGACTTATACCGCAACATTCAATGCACGTTGTATATTGACCCTAAGAAAGGTACATTTCCTTCACATTTCCATGAAAGAAAGAAAGAAAGAATTTTTAGCTAAAAATAGCCTATGGGACAGATTGTTTTTCCATAACAAACTCTTTACTGAATAGATTATCCCAAGAATTAGCTGCCAGAATACCTGCATAATTTTTCCTGCTGTTTTTGAGGGCCTCACATTCTAAAATGAAATGTTTTTCTGTTTCCACTTTTCGGGACGAGCACAAAATACATACTCTTTCTTCCCACTTTTCTTTTGGTCTTTTCCAGCGCCCTGTTTCACAACGGAGTTGATGAGAATTAGTCCTTAATTGAGTAATAAGAATTTTAGATCTCCAAGAAATATTGACCCCTATGTACGCCTTTTGTTGATGGTTATAAGTGGGGTTAAACTCATAACCACTATACATTGATCTAATTATCTGTCAAGATGCTCATCTCCTAATTGGACCCTGCAGCTTTTTGTCCAAAGCATGATATCTGATGGAGCCTGCAGCTTTTCGCCCAAAGCATGATATCTGATCAAAAGATGCAGTGTGAGAAAACGGATCAAACAGTTTGGTAGATATACAAATGTGAACCGGACGAGGATGGACAGCCGGCCATGGTCACCGCCTTGCCGTCTCGACGATCCGAGGCGAACAGAACCACACCTACTCACCGCTTCAATGGCAGAAGGTGGTGTCGTGGCAGCGAGGTTCATAATATATATAAGCTAAACGCGAAATGAAAGAAATGAAAGTATTTTTAACGTCCACGAGGCTAAAAATAGCTTATGGGACAGATTGTTTTTCCATCTGGCTTTTGCATTCGGCCCTTTTCCTGTGAAGTTTTACAATAATCGCTCCCAGCTTCTCAACAAACTCCCAGGTTCATAATATATATAAGCTAAACGCGATGCAGGCCAATTTATTTTTTTTTAATAATTTTTGTCTGGTCCAGCCTGCATGCTGTAAAGGCCTATAATTCGAGTCCGGTCTGTATGCTACGTCGGAAATATAAGTCATTTATAAACATTAATGACAGACAAATAATGTCAGTTCAAGAGTAATGACAGAGAATCGATAGTAGGAAAGTTTGTTGTTGCAGAATATTTTAATTTTTTTAATTTTTAAAATTATTTTTTAGATAGTTGATTGGTTGTTAGAGAATATTGGTCTCATAATTCTTTTTATAGAGACATAATATTAATCACATTTAAAAAATTAACCAATAAATATTTTATATAATTAAAAACATTTTTTTCTTAATTATAAGTTACAATATAACCTGTCCATACACATCTTTTTTAATTGAGATGACAATTTTGGAGACGTTGAATGCAATGTTATTGTTTTTCTAAAGGAGTGGGCTAATTAAGGAGTAATTTTCTCTTTTGAGTAATTTTTTTCTGCAGGTTTTCAGGCTTCTTGTTTTTAAATTTTCTGTCAATCTAAAACTCTCATCAATTTTTTGAGCATCTGAGTTGGTTTAAAATGGGACAAAACCCCTGAAATAAATTTCTGAAATATATGAAACTTTAATCTATACAAAACTCAAACTACCCTTAAAAATTTGACCAATTAAAGTCTTTTTTTTTTTTGCTTGAAAAACAAAATTCCAAAAAAAAAAAATTGCTCCCTAGTTAACCTACCCTTTTTCTATATGTGAAATGTTTTGACTGGTAGAAGTATAGGTAGCTGGCGAGCGTTATCAGTGACGCACGTGGTGATGATGAGAGAGAAGCGATTCATGGGGAGCTACAACTACAGATCTCTGTCGTTAGCTTATTGAAATGACGTGCCCTTTTAATATTCTTTCTGTGAGGGTGCGCACAAAACTTTCACTCGCTCTGGTTATACTCTTCCCTCAGGGGGAGGAATTTGAACAGTATCCTCTCAATGGAGCCTGGTGAAGTGGAGGAGCATCTCCTTGCCGCGGCCGATCATGGCAGTAGCGGCCATGTCGATGATATGAACCGTCTGGAAGTGATTCTATCCAATGCCGATAACCAGCCATGGATCAAGATGATGAGAGCTGCTGTGTTCTTGGAATCCAAACTGCTATGGAGCCTTGCCCTACCGGCGGTGGTGGTGTACGTGGTGAACTATATAATGAGCATGGCTACACAGATCTTTTCTGGCCATCTTGGAAACCTGGAGCTCGCCGCTGCGTCTCTTGGAAACGCGGGGATCCAAACCTTTGCTTATGGACTCATGGTATATATATTAATTACCGTATTCATTCATCTGTAAGTAAATATGATGTTTAGTTGTTCAGGTATAATGTTCAGTTGCTGTTTATGATTAGAGTTTACCTTTTATCACTTATCAGGTATATATTATCAGCGTAGTTAATTGTTTTTATTTGTTTATTTTTTCCGTTTTTTCATCAATATTATTCTAAATTTGGAATTGATATCATCAGCTTAGCTTACTTAGCTTACTGCAGATTTGGTTTGGTCAGAAACTGCAGATTTGAATAATTAAATTTATATAATTGAAACTGCAGATTTGAATAATTAAATTTATATAATTGAAATGCTCCAAATTTTTTTTAAAAGACTCAATTTATTTATGTATTCAAAAATATATATTATATTAATTATTATAATTAAATTTGATCAGATTTGAAAATATAACTTATATAACTATATCAATCCCTAACTTATGTCGTCCCTGTACCAATCCCCAAAGGACTTGATTAAATTTGAATGTGTTGAAGATATAACTTAGGTCGTCCCTGTACCAATCCCCAATCCCAAAGGACTTGATTAAATTTGAATGTGTGACACATGGCTTTCCATACCAGTCTCAATGGACTCAATTGCATTAGAAACCTGTGATTTATGGCTTCTAATACTAGCTATAGATGGACTTGACTGGGTTTGAATCATGTGACCTATGGTCTCTGGTCCCAATCTTTGATGGACTTGACCGGCCTCTTGATCAGATTTAAACTTATAATTTATGGTTTTGTAGCTCAGTGCTCAATTGAATTTTAACTTGTGATTTAAGATTTTCATGAAATTTGAACTTGTAATTTATGACGACTTTTATAAGAGATTTAACAAGACTTAACCAGAGATCAAGATTTAAACTTATAATTTATGGTTTTGTAGCTCAGTGCTCAACTGAATTTTAACTTGTGATTTAAGATTTCCATGAAATTTGAACTTGTAATTTATGACGACTTTTATAAGAGATTTAAGTGGATTTCCATAAAATTTGAACTTGTAATTTATGACGACTTTTATAAGAGATTTAACAAGACTTAACCAGATTTAAACTTATGGCTTTTTGTCTAATTCGATCAGATTTAAACTTATAATTTATGGTTTTGTGGTTCAGTGTTCAACTGAATTTGAACTTGTAATTTAAGATCTCCATGAAATTTGAACTTGTAATTTATGACGACTTTGACGACTTTTATAAGAATTTATGACGACTTTTATAAGAGATTTAACAAGACTTAACCAGATTTAAACTTGTAATCTATAAACTCTTATGCCAACTCCTAGAGATTCCACTAGATTTGAGCATATAACCTATGGCCTCTTCTCCTATCTCTGAACTAGCACCCTATTAGGGCTGGAAAGACACCGTACTAGAAAGACTTGAGCTGAACCAATAAGCTGTGAACTATATTAAATTTAATAAATTGAAAATTACTATCCTGCAGAGCGCAGAATACACATTTGGGTTCTCATAATGCAATTAAAAACTTCTTTCCATCCATTTTTATATGTAATTATGATTTTGATTCTGATAATTTCTTATTTGGTTTTGGAACAGTTAGGAATGGGAAGCGCAGTGGAGACGCTATGCGGGCAGGCCTACGGAGCGAAGAACTATGATATGCTCGGCATTTACCTGCAGCGATCCATCATCCTCCTGATGGTGACTGGAATACCTCTGACACTCATCTATGTCTTCTCCAAGCCCATACTTCTCCTCTTGGGGGAGTCAGAAAGAATAGCCTCGGCGGCCGCTATATTTGTGTACGGCCTGATACCGCAGATCTTCGCGTATGCGGCCAATTTTCCGATCCAGAAGTTCTTGCAGGCCCAGAGCATTGTGGCACCCAGCGCCTACATAGCATTTTTCACGATATTCGTCCACCTGCTTCTGAGCTGGCTGGCCGTTTACAAGCTGGGTTGGGGAATCTTCGGCGCCGCGTTCGTGCTGAGCTTGTCGTGGTGGATTGTCGTCATTGCCCAGTTCGTGTATATCATAAAAACCCCCAAATGCAGGTACACGTGGACAGGCTTCTCCCTTCAGGCGTTCCATGGTTTGCCGTCCTTCTTGAAACTTTCTGTCGCTTCCGCCATCATGTTGTGGTAAGACACCCTCCGCGTCTCTCTTATCGTGTTCAATTTTTTATTTATTTTGTAAGGTTATCCACCTGGTTCAATTTCTTACACGTCAGCAATAAATTTGAGATGAGGCCACGGTTTATAAGTAATGTTTTTCCCACCCACACATGACAATCGTAGGGGTCCATGGGAAATTTAAAGAATCATAGAGAACTCCAAATAATTTCAAATCACGTTTTCTATCTTTTGTTTTAAGATAAGTTAAATTTACTTGAGTTACTAAGGTTTATGGGATATTTACTTTACTTCTCTTGAGTTACTGAGGACCTATGGGATATTTACTTTACTTCTCTTGAGTTAATGAGGACCTATGGGATATTTACTTCTCTTCATATAAACTTCATTTAAATATAATTTAAGGTGAAATTATGTTAATGTAATTTATTATATATTATTATGGTATGTTATTGTATACACAACAAATACTACAATAAGGACAAAACTTTTTCTCTTTCCTTGCAATTAAGGTTTTAACACAACTTCATAGTAGTTAGGCTTAAGGTTTTTGCATAACCCAACTCCTAATTAGGGTTAGGGTTAGGGTTTCTGCATTCCCCAACTCCTTATTAGAGTTAAGTATTGCTTGCTTTAGAATCTTCCTTGAAATACTATATATTGAGGAGATCCAAGTATGAATACAAAGGTTGATATAACTCCCACTTTGCACTATGGTTGTCAATGCAACAATCAACTTGCAAGAAGCATAACTTTATCATATGAACTCAATTTTTAGTGTAGGATATACCATTAGAAAGATTTCATGAGAAGAATAGTGTGGAAAAGTGTATACACCATTTTCCCCAAGTTTTATCCCCCCAAAATGTAGTTTTCAATGCATAATGCACTACTAGAAAGATTTCAATGTGAGGAATAACGTGGCAAAGTGTTACACCATTTTGGCTAAGTTTCAACCCCAAACAATGTTGTTTAAGCTTTGAAGCCTGGCCTCGCGTAGTGGAATTCAAAGTCGATCCTAAAAGTGGACTCACGAGGCCATAACTCTAATTTTATACTCCATAAAGCACCAAGAAAGAGAACACATATTATATTTAATCCATTTCAAATCATACCTCACCATTTTGGGAGGATTATAGTCCCCAAAAGATTTACTTCATGAGGAAAATTTTCCTCAATTTTCTCCTTGGAGTACTACTTAGTTTTGCCTGGTGATTTCCTTTTATCCTCCAACTTGCCAAATCTCATTATGACCTCTTGTAGTCATTCTAATGTTCTTTTTCATAACCATATCTTCATCTAACTCTACTTGCACACTAGGTCCTTGGATGCTTCTAATTGTATGTAGTTTTCCCTCTCGAGCATTCCTAGCGATGGGATGAGGAGCTAAAGACCATCTCAATGTAACACAATAGAGATCGCCTTATATGGAGGCCCATAATGATTTAAATGCATGAATAGGGTGCAATATAAAAATGTAGTGGAATTAAATAAGCATGGATAAATAAATTTCATGGCAACTAGATGCCCATGTTTATAATTAAACATAGTCAAACACACAACATACAAACTACATATATTTTCATAGTAGTAAATAGCATTCAATTACAAATTCATAGACATGGACAAAACACTTATCTTTTAACCAATAATCGTCCAATAAATTGGTTACGTATGAGCAAATTTTCACCTAACTAGAGGCATCTAGTGAAAATGCCACCCCAACCTAGGTTGAGGCCATTAAAGAAAAGGAATCAAGCTACATGCTTATAGCTCACTCAACCTAACCTAATTTATCTGATGACTCAATCAATCTTCTCACTACAAAGCACTCTAGGCACCTCATCCAACCATCAAATAACAATGAAAGTCTCTATCACTTCCATACACAACACAAGTAATATCTTTTTTTTCTATGCTCAAGAGTCCCTTAGGAATATTCTTCCCTTCAAATGCCCTTCAATGTAGGTAAAAGAGTTCAACTTATTGAATGCTTCTTAGAAATAATCTAGAAGACTAAAACTACTCTCAAGAAATCAATGAGAAAAAATAACTATTGTGTGAGGGCTTGCTAACTTGCCCAATATCTATGCTTTTGGGTGGCCTCTCTATCTCTTCCCAAAGGTTTGTAATTCCTCATCATAATGCTCATTTTTGTCATTTTTAAGTTCAATTCCTTAGTAACAATGGAGAATGCAGCATGAGAAGTGGAGAGCATGAACATGAGAATGAGAATGATGGGATGATTTCCCATGGGGAAGAGGAATGAAGTAATCTTACATTTTGATTCGTAAACTTAGCATGTATCCCACTAAACAACTTGTCACAATGGATCTTTGAATACATTTTCTTGTTGTTTACTAAGAATTGGTAAATGTGCTTCTGCTATCTAATTATGAAAATGAAATAACAGAGATTTGAAATGAACATTAAATAAAAAACAATCGACACATAGATTTACCCTAGAGAAATCCACTTTGGAAAACTCCTACAATTGAATGGTTTCAATTGTGCTTTTTGATTCTTTCAACATAAATGAAATTACAGATTACAATATCTCTAATTGAGTAAAGAAAAATGTGTATGAGACGCCAAACTACTATAGTTTTTTTCCTTTCTCTGTCTCAGTTTGCAATCTTCATTTAGAATGAGAATGTGCTATCAAACTTTGAGATCACTTCACTCTCCATGTCGCTATCTCCAACTATTATCACTATCTCAAAGAACTCTTTCAAAAACAAGCATCAATGACAAACTTTAACTTAATAAGCTAATCCTTAAACTCCAAATCAACCTCCAAAAAACCCCTTCTTTGTTAATTGAAAGGAAAATTAAAAGTTCAGTTATAACTCTTTGAATTCCCTTTAAGACTCTTTGAATGGCCAATTTTCTTGGCCTTCCATATGCCAACTGCTTCATTCACCAATAATGGTGGTTGTTTACCTCTTCTTTGTTAACTGGAAAATTAAAAGTTCTATTATAACTCTTTGAATTCCCTTTAAGACTCTTTGAATGCCCATTTTGTTGACCTTCCATATGCCAACTACTTCATTCACCCATAATGATGGTTGTTTGTCTTCCTAAAAATTCGTCTTTGAATTCCATTTAAGACTCTTTGAATGCCCATTCTCTTGGCCTTACATATGCCAACTGCTTCATTCACCCATAATGGTGGTTGTTTGTCTTCCTAAAAGTTCGCATCACTTAACTAGAAGCAAATCACATCACTGAACTAGAAGCTCTATCACCCAAATCACATCAACAAGGGAGAGGTCAGATTGCACCTTAACCTCTAAAGGAAATCAGACTTTGCCACATGATGGGTGAATCCCATGGGTTTTCATCTAAAGTGGTGTGATGGGTCTTCCCTCAAGGTAATGCAATTACTCCTTTACCTCGGCAAACGTGAGTTCCCAACATGCAAACAACCACGAGCTTACATGCATTTATGGATGTCATTGCTTGTCGTGTATATGTAAATGAATACCCTCGTGGAAAGAGGCATTCATCCTTTCATACTTTTTCCTTCTCATTCCATTTTTCCTTCTCTGCAAATGTCCTTTGATTCCAATATGCGAAATTTCCTACTACCCACTATATGTATTTTGAACCTTCACTAAAAAAATAAAATCCTCCTTATGTATTTCGAACCTTCACTTAAAAATAGAATCCTCCTCTAACTCCTCAATATCACTTGGGTGTTAAATCCTCCACTGATGAAAGTACTTGCCATTCCTCCTCCTCGTCTAACGTAGATGGTTTGAAGAGGTGTAAATTTTCCACTTTCAATCTCCAAAACATTCTCATATATAATGGTAGACTCAATTGAGAGACATTATTGCTACCTTGTTTAACATGTCAAAAGTTCCATACCTCAGGGCTTTAGCTTCTTGGCTTCTCTATGGAATCTTTTCTCATTAAGATATAACTAGATACAATGCTTGACTTTGGAACTTATGAACCATGTGATGTTGATCACAATGAAGTTTATACTTCATTTGACTTTGTTCAAGTTGATCATGTGCTTTCGAATGAAATTTGAGTTTGTCTAATTCTATTAATGAACCTATTTGCCCTTTTGCTTCTTATTGTCCTTAAACAACATCAAAAGATGATGGTGGAAAATAAATAAATAAAAGCTTCAAAAGTAGATTTTTTTGGGTAAAAACATGCATAATTTTCCTTGTTATAATCATGTTGCATATAAACCAACTACTCATTCCAAGTAATCAAATGTCTTTGTAACTTATCAATAGCTACACCATGGTTCTATTGTTCTATTGGGCCACTTATGTCTTCCCATTTGTTTGGGGATGTAAATTTGTAGAGTGCTTTAACTTCATGTCCATTCTTTCTTGAATTTTTGTCCAAAATGTACTCAAAAATCCGGAGTCTCAATTAGATACAATTGGTGTAGGTAGTCCAAAATGTATCCATACATTTGCAAAGAATGATTACATTGCTTCATGACCTTTAATGGTCTTTTTGTATGAATAAGCACATGCAATTTGTTGAATCTATCCAAGAATACAAACTAAGTAATCATGTCCTCACTTTGTCATTATCACTCCTCTAAAAAATTCCATAGAGATACTTTCTCATGGTCTGCTAGGAACTAGCATAAGCATATAAAGTCCAAGCTTCCTATTGCTATGTTTACTAGTACCACACATCACATAGTTGTGTATGAACCTAGAAACCCACTTCTACATCTTTCGCCAATATACATACCTTTGTGAATTTACCACTATTTTGCCACACCAAAATGTATCATATTTCTAGAAGTGTGAACTTCTCACATGAGCCAAATCCTTATGTTCTATGAGATGCAAAGCTTGCCCGAGTTGTACAAAAGTTCATCTTTAAGATAGTATGCATTCTCTTTGAGCTCAACTATCATTTTATTCTTTGGTCGTTGATATACCCCTCCAAATTGGCATCACTCACATACTCTTCCTCATAAACTTCATGAGTGAATTGTCCACAATTAGTTCTTCTTCATGGGTGGCCTAGACAAAATACATTCTACCTTGTTAATCATCCCCCTTTTATACTTAATTGGAAGGTGGAATTGTTATAGGAATCACATCGACTTGTAATGCTTTGTCTGCTACAATTTAGTCTAACTATGCAAATACTAAAGTGCTTAGTAGTTGGTATATATCACAATCTCCTTACTAGGTAGGAACTACTTCTATGTTTTCATTTCTTTCACTAACATGTAGAGCTCTTGATCATATGTGGTATATTTCAAAACAACTCTCTAAAACAATTCAGAGTGATAGTTGATGGGTCTTCCTCCCCACATATGGATACCGTCCATGGAAAACCCACTTGCATCAATATCAATTTCAAATGGTTGTTTCACATTAGGCATTACCAATAATAGTGCCTCACTAAGCTCCACTTTCAATTCTTCAAAATACCATTGTTGTTGTTTTCCCCATTGAAAACTCTACCCATTTGTGGTAACTGTGTGAAGTGGAGCAACAATTACATAAAATGATGTAATGAACTTCCTCAAGTATTATTATGCCCTAATAAATATTCTCACCTCTAGCACATCGGTAGGTATGGGCCATTTTTTGATGGCTACAATCTTCGTTGGATCAATCTTCAAATCAATTCTACGAATCACATGTTTAAGGTAAACCAAGGACTATTTAGAAAACTCACATTTCTTGAGGTTTATAAATAGTTGTTGCTTATTCAATTCCTCTAGTCCCTACTTCAAATGATAATCATGTTCTTCCCACGTGCTACTGAAGATTAATATATCATCAAGATATACAATTACACAAGAATCAATAAATGGATGAAGTACATCATTCATCAGACACAAAAAATTGGTTGGTACATTACATAAACCAAAAGACATAACTAACCATTTGTAGAGACCTTGCCTTGTTTTCAAAGTAGTCTTCCAAGTTTCTTTTATTTCATCTACACTTGGTGGTATCCTAACTTTAGGTCCAACTTACTAAAGCACTGTTATTCTTGTAATTGATCTAACAAGTCATCAATCTATGGAAAAGGTTAACAATTCGTGATGGTGATTTTATTCAACGCATGGTAGTAATTGCACACTTTCCAACTTCCATCCTTATTAGGCACAATAATTATTGGTGACCCATAAGTTCAAGTTCTTGGCCTTATGAATTCCTTCTCTTGTAACAATTGTCACTTTACTTCATCTAATTCCACTATTGACTAATGATACAATCCAATGCTAGACAATGGATATTTAGGTAGCAACTATGTCTCATGTTCAACTTCTTTCTTTGGTGGTAACCAATTGCATTCTTGAAAAATTTACTTGTATTCATCCACAAGTTTTTCAATCTTCCTCTTCTGCTCCTTATTACAAGATTATAAGGATGTGTTGACCTCCATTTTACCTTCTTTTCTATTGATTCTCTCTCAATAACAACAATACAAATTTATTGTTTGTACTTATCAATATTCTTTCCTAGTGTGCACTTATTAAGGAGAGTTTCAATTCACCTTTGTAAGCATTGACAATGAAATTCTACCCATCCTTTACTAAGTAGTACAAGTTTTCCCTTTGTGTGAAGACAACATCTTGCATATACATGTATGCACTCCCAAGTATTACCTGCATACATCAAATGGTATTACATTTCAACTGCCTCATCAATGTAGCTTGTGTCAATGAAAGATCTGAACTTGTAGTGCTTGGTGACTCTCAATTCCATATATTGACTCAACCATGCCAAAGTATAAGGTTGGGGATGGTCTTTCACTTCCATTCCAAGATTTTATATTCGCTACTGATACTAAATTTGATTGTGAACCAGGATAAAAAACACAATCAACCTTTGTTTTCGTGAGTTGAATTTTAACATGGAATAATTTGGGCATCTCCCTTTCTTCTTTAAGGATAGAATTATTTAGGATTACCTCTTTGTAAGTGGATGTGCATGATATTCTTTCATCTACATTAGAATTTCTCTTGGTCTAGTTTCCAATTTTCACTGCTAATATAGCCTTCATTTTTCGCTACTTGTGATTCTTTGGATGAGGCTATATATGTAACTTCCAACATATTTTGTCCAAATTTCAGTGACATCTAAGTGTTTCCAGTGTGGTTGGGAAGTGGATTCCATCTTCTTCCCTATATTCTTCTTCTTCTTCCAACTTTGTTTTGACTCCCCTTGTTGTTCTATCTACTTTGGTGCATTAGACTACATTTTCTTATTATACTCCTCGATGTGTTTATCTTGAAAATAGGCCTCACCAATGGTATTTCCACTTATCTTAAAATATGGCTATGCAAGCTACCCAAATATTAATGAACACTTCCGAGCTCTTGAGAGAAATACCCCACTAAGTTTCTCTCTTGCGAAATTCTATGGTATAATATTACGCATTCTATCCAGGCCTTTTCGTGAGATAGAGCCAACTTATCCTAAACTGTGTGATCCATATTAGATCATTATATTATTTTTCATGTATATCGATGCTTTTAGAGTGGAAAAAATTGTAGGAATCAACTTGCAAGGTCATTTTAGTGGAAAGTCTCAATTTGGAAAATTGGGGTCCAGAACCTTCCAAAGCCATTTTGAGGCATTAAACATCATTTTTTGGGGTTATGGTGGCCAAAACTACTACACACCCATGTGATGGTGTTCTACACTTCGAGACATTTCCATCAGTGCAAACCATGCATTAATTGGAGTTTGTATGCAAACATTATGCCTCCCACAAGTTGACCTATCATGTTGACCACCATGGTACGAGAGGATGCCACGTCATCCCCCATTACTCATGCATATGGGGGATAACCACGTGAGATATTTCAAGAATATTCTAGAAGGTTCAAAACCCTACCACAATTGAGGGTTGAGGAAGTCAAAAACCTATCCCTAAATGGCTATTGGGCTATGTTAAATATCGAGCCATTAGGAGAAGAAGGGGTTTCATTCTATGTTATAGTATTTTGTTCCATAATAGAGCATAACAACTAGGAGTGGGAAATTAGAGAGAATAACAGAGGGGGCTGATGTTATGTAGCAACCTAATAGGCCACAGGTCTCAAGTAACTCCATAGAGAGTGCCTTCTCCTTTGTACTTGCATTATTTACATACCAGAGAAAAGAGAGAAAAACAACCTCACCTTCTAGATGGGTTTTCTCCCGTAAGGGTTTCCCAGAGAAAATATTTGTGTTGTCTTGTGGATGGTGTGTGATTGTACTTTACTCTTCTCTATTTTTCACATTTTATGTATTTCATGCATAAACAAAAAACCATTAACTAAATATTCTGGAATCTAAAGAAATTTAACCTTCATAGTGTAGATTTCAGTTTTATTTATCAGATTTGTTGTGACAGACTATTTCAATGGAATATCCAAGACAATTTACGGATCACCATGACTTAATAAGATCCTTTAGCATGTCCCAATTAGTCACCAATGGTTTTTATTTAAGTCTTCGAGCAAGCACATCACTCTTCCACCATGGCAAAGAATAACCTTTTATATTTAAATGAGGAAACATTTTTTTTTTGTCTTCATTCACTTCATGCACACTGAAAATTGATTTCCAATTGTTATAACGATTGATGTAATTTGAGGGAATTGATCTCACTTGCATATGGATTAATGTTTATTTTTTCCTCCACTTTAAAAGGTGCATAATTTTTGTTGCACTCTCCTTTCTATAGCTTTGGTTTTTGCAATTTGGGATTCTTCTCATGTTCACCTTCTTTATCTTCATAACTCCTCTTGTGAGGTAGCCTTCATTCCTTTTTCTTGGGTTCCATTTTGCAACAACCATGGGGATGATGTTATTTCTCATATCTAACATGCTTATGTCTACATAATACACATTCATAAACATTTGAGTCTCTATATTTCATAATCTAACCTTAGACTCATTGTCTTCTTGATTCACACCCATCATTGGATCTTGGGATAGTTTATAGTTTCTTCCTTCCAATCTTGGGGTATTCTAGAAGAAAGTCTTCACCTTCTTGCAACGTATTAAGTGTTGTAATCATTTAGATAATAATGATTCCTTCTAGCCTTCAAGGAAAATTGTTCTAATACCGATATGATTTGTAAATGATAGTAGGTATCCCATTGAACAACTTGTCATGATGGATTTTTGAATACGTTTTATTATTTTTTACTAAGAACTGGTAAATGTGATTCTATTTTCTAATTGTAGAAAATAAATAATAAGAAATTGAAATTCACATTAAACCAAAAATAAATAATTGATGCACACATTTACCTTGGAGAAAACTATTTCAAAAAAACTCTAGCAATGGAATGGCCTCAACTATGATTTTCAATAGCAGGGAAATTGTGCACAAAACTCGACCAAATTGCTACAATTTTTTTCCTTCCTATATCTTAGCTTGCAATCTCCATTTAGAATGAGAATGGGCTATTGAAAATTGAGCTAGACTCATTCTCTATGGCTTTGTCTTCAACTATTGTCACTATCTTAAAGACTATTTTGAAATATTGTCTAGGAATCAATGTAAAGTCAATGTAACACTTTAGTTTTTAATAAGGTAATCTTTCAACTCTAAATCAATAACCAAAGGTCCCTTCTCTGTTTATTGAAAGGTAATTTAAAGGAAAATTTATGGCTCTTTGAATTCCCTTTAAGACCCTTTGAGTACCCATTTTCTTGTCCTTCCCTATGCCAAATGTTTCATTCACCCACAATGTTTTTTTTTCTATCTTCCCATCAAATCACATCACTTAACTTGAAGCTCTACCACCCCAATCACATTAACAAGGTCAATGCCAAATTGCATATTAAATTCTAAAGGAAATTGTGCTTCACCACATGAAGGTCAAATCTCATGGGTCTTTTTCCAAACTGGTGCGTTGGTTCTTCCCTCAAGGCAATTCCATTACACCTTTTACGGAACAAATGTAAGTTACCATCACACAAATAACAACAATCGTGTGCTTATGGATGTGATTTCTCTCTATGCATATGACAACAAATACCCTCATGGGAAGAGGTGTTGGTCTTTTCATATATACGGTAAAGGGATATATGTTTAAACAAGTGTGGATATCTTTGGTGGGCATGGGCGTGATTTCACTTAGTTTTTTTGCAAACCTTCATTTGATATGGTGTGAATGCCTTCAACTACAATGTTGTGAGTAACCTCATTTCCACTTGTGGGATTTTACCTTTTCCTCTAATGGTGTGAATTATCATTCACTGGAATGAGTGAAACCTCCTTCATCTCCATGGTACAATCATGCCATGGAATATGATTTCCTTCATGTGAATGGGTGCAATCTCTCCTCATTCCAAGGACTATAATCTACCCTCATTCCATAGGTTGCAATCTATTCATTTGCTCCGAACATTGCAACCTCACTTAATCGAAGAACTACAACTTTCATTCAAATGTGAGATCATGTGAACCCACGAGTTTCTTTCATGTCATACCCTATGATCCATGAAACCGTTGTAATAGGGTTTGATAAAGAACACCAAATAAGCCTTATCCAATTTAATTTACTTCTAATCCTTTTCAGATCACATTTCCCCATAATGATTGTACTTTGTAGATGCTTCCATAATTAAGTGAGCTAGACATATGTTAAGCCCTAAAATGTGGCACATTAACCCTTAATTGGGGAATATTACATTAGTATTGTTATTTTATTTATGTTGTCTTGGGTCCATCAGTTGTAATTGTACCTCCTAGTCTCCTATATATACCAAGGCTACCTTTTCATTTAGAATCATCTTATATTTGTGAATTCATGTGATGTATAAGGAGGTTTCCCCCTAGAAGAGACTTATCATTTTAATTTCTCTCTTTGTCAAGGCATGCAATACTTATTTTGAGTTTTTTATGCTATTTTGATATTTGGTTCTTAACATTTGGGATCAAAGTTAGACAATCCTCGGGACTGGCTTCTTCAAAACAAGTCTTCTTGGTATTTTAGCTACAATTTTTTTTTTGGAAGGTTTTAGGATCTTAAATTTATATGGTGTAGAGGAAACATATAGAGATAACTTGGGTACAAATTTCATATCTTGTTTCGTTATATTTTGGGAGATACATTCTATTCAAGTTAGTGTTTTTTACTAGTCCTAAAACTAGCCTGAAACATGTCTTCTTGGAATTTTCTCTCCCAATTTTTCCGGCTTGGTTTCAGGTTCTAAATTTTTTATAGTACGAAGGATGAATAGTGAAGTATATTTTGTAAAAATTTCAACACTTGATTTGTTGTAATTTGAAAGTTATTCTCTGATGAAATTAGGGTTTTTGGCTGGTCCATATTTCAATCTAAAACAGGTGTTCTTGGGAAAAATGTTATATCTGAAGCTACATACCTCCAAATTGTGTGAGACATATTCCATTGGTTCTTTTATGGACCAAATTTTTACTGGTGAAAATTTCAAATTCTGAAGTGAAGACAGTGACATGCGGCAGGTCGTACAAGTTCGCTCTCCTGAAAGGGAAAAAATCAACACATCTTGGGAAAGTTATCATAAAATTCTCTTGAAGAATGCAATCTTGGTATAACCTATGGGGTTGGAAAGAATACATATCAGGATACCTCATGATGAAATTTTAGACTTATAAGGGATGAAATTGAAGAGCTACAATAGAAGAAAGGTCAGCTAGTAGAACAATCTCCAAATCAGGGTTTTAAAAGGTGTTTTTTTTTTTGGAAATTTGCATATCTTTTGACTAGAAGATCCAATTGGGGTGATTCAAAAAGTGGGATAAAAGGAGTATAACATAAATTTGGGAGAATATTAGGGTTTTTTAGGTACAGACATATTCTGACGTCTCTAAACGTAGGAGTTGTCGTTACTTTTCAGCGCTACAACACGAGGACAATGTGGTTCTTCCATGTACCTAAAGTATATCGGAAGGCCCCTTTTGAACGGTTGAAAATTAGAAAACACTACTACATATTTGATCTCCCATGTACCTGGTGTATATCGGGAGACCCCATAGAATCCCAAGACCAACCGAGTAAACCATTTGACCATCTTGTTGCTATAGTACACCGAGAACAACACTCGGGGAGATCACTCTCTAGTACCTGGGTAGTCGGATAATACAACTAAGGGCATGGTCAAGCATCCTTAGTTAGTTCCCTGAGATATTGGGCCGAGTACTATTGTTGGAACTCACATGTATATCAGAGAGCTATAACACCTAACACTCCCTTGTCTGTGAGGACCTTTGCCTAAGACAATTAGGAATTCCTACCTTGCAGTGATACTTGGCCAACATGCCACTAAAAAATGGAACTTTTACACCAAATAAGCCCTCAGACAGTCCTACTTGGAATTTTGATGAAGGTGAATAAATGTGCAAGGACATAGATGATTTACAAAAGAATGCAGTAACAAAAGATGATGGATTTAACTGAAGCTAAGATGGAAGTGATGATGGATACTAATATGGATGGATTAAAAGGGGAGATCATGGAAGGGTTGAAAAAAATTGCCAATAGAGAGGCCATCTAAAAGTGACAATGTATCCCATGAAATTCATGATGAGGACACAAGGAAGATGAATCAAGACTGAAGAAACTCCATCTTTAAGTTGAAGACCAACCACTTTCCTAAGATTGATATGAGGAAGTTTGATGGAAAGGATCAAATCACATGGATACTCCAGATGGAGTAGTTCTTTGATCTACATGATGTGCCACACACACAAAACGTATGAATTGCATCCTTATATTTAGAACCTAATCAATTTGTGTGGTATCAATGAATTTTTTCTCGCAAATCACTTGTCACTTGGACAATTTTCACAGAAGAAATGATAGCACACTATGAGCATACAAGGATAAATACCTTTTTCATCCAATCGATAAATCTCAAGCAAAAGGGTTCAGTTGCAAATCACATTGAGAACTTCCAAAGATTGAATATAAAAGTAACGAATATTCCAGGTGAGCACCTAATTGATGTCTTCATAGGAACTTTAAAGGATAACATTCAACATGATGTTTGCCTTTGGGAACCCAAATAATTGGAGAATGCATTTAGGGTGGCAAGAAATGTTGAAAGTAAAAATTTGGCTATGGCTACTGGAAGGACCACCCCTAACATCGATCAAGAGAATAATGCTCCTTCTTCTCAACCACCTCAACCTACAAGGTTGAAACCTCAACAATTGGAGGAAAGAAAAGCAAAAGGTTTATGCTTTAATTATGACAACAAGTACAGTAAGGGACATACGTGTGGTGAGAATAAATTATTCTACATAGATTGTGAAGAGGAAGAAGAACAAGAACAAGAATAAGAACAAGAACAAGAACCATCTCAAGATGAAGATGTAGAAGAGATTTATTTTGAAGAGATGACTCCCACCATATCACGTCATGCATTGGATGGGATTAGCACTCCTCAAACCCTCAAGACCGAAGGACATATCAAAAATAAAAAGGTAATAGTGCTAATTGATTCTAGTAGTACTCATAATTTCATTTGTTGTAAATTAGCCAAAGCTCTCAATTGCTTTATATATCTAGCGCCAGAGTTTCAAGTAATGATTGCAAATGGAGGAACTATCAATTACTCGGGAAAATTCCATAAGATCAATCTTACTATGGGGGAATATGTAATGAATAATCCAATGATTGTTATACCCATGGGTGGTGTTGATGTCGTACTAGGGGTCCAATGGTTACAATCATTGGGAACAATGGATTTTAATTTTCAGGAATTTTTCATGAAAATTTCATTGGAAGGAAAGGAATTTGAGTTAAGGGGTATCACAGGGAAACCCAGTAAGGTGTTAAGCTCTAATGGCATGACAAAATTATTGAAAAAGGGGCATCAGGGTGTAATTGTAAAACTATGCTCACTATATGTTCAAACATCTAAGCCATCTATTCCCCTAGATCTCCAAGGGATCATTGATAAGCATTCCAAAGTATTTGAAGATATTCAAAAAGGTCTTCCACCCAATTGTGATCATGATCATGCTATTCACTTAATTCCTGGGAGTGTTCCTCCTAACATCGGGCCTTACAGATATCCTTATGCCCAGAAGAGTGAAATTGAGCTTATGGTTGAAGAAATGTTAGAGGTTGGCATTATTAGACCTAGCCAGAGTTCTTACTCTGCACTAGTGGTAATGGTACTCAAGAAAGATGGCTCATGGCGTATGTGTCCAGATTATAGAGAGCTCAACAAGATCACCATTAAAGATAAGTTTCTCATTCCCATCATTGATGAATTGTTAGATGAACTACATGGAGAAATCTACTTCACAAAGTTGGATCTCCGTTGAGGGTATCATCAGATTAGAATGAAGGAAGAAGATATCCCAAAAACAATATCTAAAACTCATGAAGGCCATTATGAATTTTTGGTCATGCCTTTTGGCCTTACAAATGCACCTTCCACATTCCAAGGGTTGATGAATTCCATTTTCAAGCCCTTCCTTAGAATATTTGTGTTAGTATTTTTTGATGATGTACTAATCTATATAAAGTCTTGGGAACATCATGTTCGACATGCTGACATGGTGCTACAACTACTAAAGGAGCAACAACTATATGCCAAACCGTCCAATTGTTTCTTTGGGGTGACGGAGGTAGAGCATTTGGGTCATATTGTATCTCATAAAGGTGTCAAGGTAAACCCTAACAATATTAAAGCCATGATGGACTGGTCAATTCCCAAAACATTTAAGAATCTTAGAGGATTTTTGGGTTTGACAGGTTACTACCGCAAGTTTGTTCGAAACTGTGGAAAAATATCAACATCTTTAATTGCATTAACTAAGAAGGATGCATTTTCATGGACTCCAGAGGCAACTCAATCTTCTGAACAACTTAAAGAGACAATGTGCAAATCTCCTGTCTTGACCACGCCAGACTTCACAAAAACCTTTATTGTGGAATGTGATGCCTCGGGAAATGGCATTGGTGTTGTTCTAATGCAAGAAGGAAGGAACCTTTCTTTTGAAAGTCGGTCACTTAAGGGAAAGGACTTACACAAACCCATTTATGAGAAGGAAATGATGGAAATAATACATGCATTGAAGCAATGATGCCCTTACCTAATAGGTAGGCACTTCAAGGTAAAAAAAAAATCATGACAGTCTTAAATAATTCTTGGAACAAAGAATATCTTCAGAAGAGCAACAAAAATGGGTGACCAAGATGTTGGGTTATGAATTTGAAATCATCTACAAAAAAGGGAAGCAAAAAGTTGTGGCAGATGCATTCTCAAGGAAGGATGAAGATGTTGAAGCATTTCTTTGTGCTATCTCTATCATCCAACTTGATTGGATAACATAATCAAAGGATGAATATAAGAATGGAAAAGAAGTATCGACTCTCATTCAAAGGTTGCAGCAGGATTCCAGTGCATCCGATACATTTACATGGAAAAATGATTCACTATGGTACAAAGATTGCTTATATTTATGTAAGAAATCCCAACTCAAACAAAAGGTACTTTTGGAATTGCACACCTCTCCGGTAGGAGGGTACTCAGGTTTTTTGAAAACCTATCACAAGGTCGAGAGTGAATTTTTTTGGGATGGCCTTAAAACTGATGTTCAAAGGTTTGTGGCAGAATGTTTGGTTTGCCAACAAAATAAGGTGGAAACAATTAATACCCTAGGTCTTTTACAATCATTAGCCATTCCAACTCTGCACTAGGAGGAGGTTTCCATGGATTTCATCATAGGGTTAACGAAGTCTAAAGGAAAGAGTGTCATCATGGTGATTTTTGATAGACTTACCAAGTACACACACTTTTATGCACTCTTTCATCCTTTCAAAGCCAGTACAATTTCTATCGCATTCACGGAGACAATTCAAAAGATACACGGAAGCCCAAAGATTATTGTAACTGATAGAGATCCCATCTTCATTGCACATTTTGGGACACAATTATTTTCTTGTTTGGGTACTCAATTGTCTCATAGATCATCTTATCATCCTCAATCTGATGGACAAACTGAGATAGTGAACAAATGTTTGGAAGGATACCTTTGTTTCTTTGTCTCTAATAAAAAAACACAATGGTTCAAGTGGTTACCCTTGGAAGAATGGCGGTATAACACTTATTTTCATACCACAACAAACATGACACTATTTATGGTGCTTTATGGATATCACCCACCATCCATCACTTCTTCTCTAAAAGAAAAATTTAAGGTTCAAGCAATGAAATATCACATCGAGCATCAACAACAAGTTCTCCAACTCTTAAAGGACAACCTGACCATGGCACAAAATCACATGAAACAAAAATTGGATCAGCATCGTAGTGAAATAAGTTTTGAAGTAGGGGATTGAGTATTTTTAAGACTACAACCATACAAACAAATGTCCCTCAAGAAAGCTAAGAAGGATAATAAATTATCACCGAAGTACTATGGCCCTTATAAGGTGTTGCAAGAGATTGGTATTATGGCATACAAATTGGAGCTTCTTGCATCTTCGCGAGTACACCCAATTTTCCATGTTTCATGCTTAAATAAGGTTATAGGTGACAAGATCCCAGTTCAAACTATATTTCTAGAACTTGACAAGGGAGGAAAAATCATATTGGAGCCTGAAGCTATCACTGACACAAGAATTCACCCGCCAAGGAATATATCAATTTCAGAGTATCTCATTAAGTGGAAGAAACTACCTGTTGAAGATTCCACATGGGAAGATGAGTCTTTTATACATAAGCATCCAAAACTACTCAAGCATTGAGGAAAACACTTGTCTGAAGGGGAGGGGCATGTTAAGCCCTAAATCGTGGCACATTACCCCTTAATTGGGGCATATTACATTAGTGTTGTTATTTTATTTATGTCGGCTTGGGTCCATTAGTTGTAATTATACCTCCTAGTCTCCTATATATACCAAGGAGACCTTTTTATTTGGAATCATCTTGTATTTGCGAATTCATGTGATGTATAAGGAGGTTTACCCCTCGAAGAGGCTTATTATCTGAATTTCTCTCTTTGTCAAGGCGTGGAGTACTTATTATGAGGTTTTTATTATATTTTGATATTTGGTTCTTAACAACATCCTTATTAAACTCTACATACATTCATGTTTGTATTTCCAAGTCAAAGGAGGTGAATGAATTCATTTAAGTCACATGATGGAATACATATGAGTTCTTAGGTTGACATTTAACAATAAAGAATTACTTCCCCATATGACCCTTCCCTCTTCCCCTCTTGTGCAATCATATCCCCTCTCATGCTCTTCACATCCATCCTCTCTCTCTCTCTCTCTCTCTCTCTCTCTCTCTCTCTCTCTCTCTCTCTATATATATATATATATATATATATATATATATATATATATTCCAACACTAAAATTTGCATAGCTTGAGTGAACCATGTGTTGACATGGGAAAATGTCCCAAGTCAACTTCACAAGTTCACTCAATGAAATGGTCCAATTAGACCTTCCTCCATTGAAATGGTGAACCCCATTATTATGTCCCAACTTATCATCAGTTCTTATGCTTTTAAAGTGAAGTGAAACTAGGCATGCAAATGCCAGATGAAACTATTCTATCAATAATCTAGCCTACATAACCCTATCTTTTCCTACATAATTTTCTCTGCTAGGAGCACTTTCAAGACTTTATTTGACATGAAAAAAAAGGAGTCATGAAAAGTGTATGCAAAATAGTCCACCTAATGTTGTTTTCACAAAAAATGGAGCACACTGTAAGGACCAAGGATAGCCTACAAGCCACCAAGAGAATACACACTCCACATCAAATTGTTATATATAATAAAAAATAGAAATACAAAGAGTTGTGTCAATATTCCACCAACTACTGTATGCACAAAACCTACAACATGCTCTAAGAACCGAGGATAACCTACAAATATCTACTTGAACATACTTGTTTTACATAAAATTGTTAGCAATGCATATGATAAGTAAACAAAGATATTGTAAGCAAGAGATATAGTCCACAAACCACAACATCCATCCATACAAGCTTAAATAAAGAGTATGAATGGAGATCATAGTCCACAACCATCCACAATTTGCAAAAGTATAATAACCCAAGCTAACAATGTAATTCCATTCAACATATGAAGATATCTTACAATTCCAAATGAGGGACCCTTTACAAGAGTGCACCGATCTCTTTTATAGAAAATCATACGACTCATGTCATTCTACTTACTCAATTCTTGGCCTTCCACCTTCTTGGCCAACCTAATTTACAAACTTTTGTCCTCATCCAAAATAATATATTGAGAATATATTTACAATAGAAATATTTAAATTACAATATTCTCCATCCATGTTTACTTTCAACCAAATCTTTGTCTTCTAATGCTTACTACTTGACAATGATTTTGGCATTAGTTCTCCTTATACACTACAATCAATGACTTGCACCTCATAAGCCTCCTCTCTTCTTTGTCCTTTGAACTTGTGCATTCTAGAGACCATATTCAATTTTAGTATTCTTGGATGGGGGTGAATTTGTATATATTCCCCTCTTTGATTGTCCAACCTCACCTTTTATGTCTTTGCAATTTGCATATATGTGTTTCTCTACCTTATTTCAAATATGCACTTTTACCTCTCCCCTTTGAGCTTGCTTCTCTCATACAAGTGGTGAAAATGTGCACATAAAATGCTTTGATGTGTGTGATTGAAGGATTTACATTTCATGACACCTTCAATCCGACGAGGTCTCCTTTACTTTTGTTAAAAAGTTGTACAAATGACACAAGAAATTCAACAACATCCATTTCAAAATATTTATGATATGAATAATTTCCTTTGACATTAATACCACAATCTCTTGAATACTGTGCATAAGGTTTTGGTGAGATTTTTAATATGTGCAAGAGTGTGATATGTTGGAAACAAGTCTTAGCCACTTCAACAAAACAAGTGCCACTATAGTGGCAATGTCCCTGTCGAGATGTTTCTTGCATGGCATTGCATGAGTGATGATTCACTGTGATGCAGGCTCATAGACCGCCCCCCCCC
>ML786348.1:10556-33327 GCA_009831015.1 Picea engelmannii | reverse complement strand
CCAAATCAAATCGAATTTTGACCTTCTAGAAGGTGAGGATGTGGAAATAAATATGACCTGATTCATTTTTCGCACAACAATAAATTTTGCTCGTAGAAGCAATAAATATCTTTTTGTAAGAAGTAAAAAGCGTTAAATGCACGCCACCATCGTTTCAGTTGATCAAATCCATTATCAACTGTTAGAATTTGAGTCTCTTAGAAGTTTCAGATACCAATATTATCTTGTTCATATATTCTTGTTTTCTCAAGCCACCCATTTTGCATGCCTTGGATTAAACGTTGAAGATGATATTGGTAACCCGGTTTCATTCATTCATTGGATCACTTTGATTAAGAAGAATCCTCTGAATGTTGTATTCTCAGAGTATATTGACCTATTTATGTGCAAAGCTTACCATATCATATATAATGAAATTCCGCCCAGAATTTTCCCTGAATGCAAAAAAATATTATAACTGAGCCTATATAAGAGAGTAGGAGACTGGTATATATTTGAGAATTACACCGAAATCAGAGTCTATGGATGTGAACTTCGGCCCTTTATTTTACCTATTTTATTGACTCCCATAATCTTTACACTTGAACACATTAGACAAATATTGAATTCAAATGATGTTCATTTTGTATCAAGAAAATATAAGGCCACTTTCAAATTGAAAAAAGAAATAGGACCTTTTATTGTCAATTCCAGATCAACATTGCAAGTAACAACCAAGGTTCTTTCAGATATGATATTTCAATAAGGAGAAGCATGGATATACGAACCTCATGCTTTGATTTCATCAAAGAGGATTTCACATGGTCATACTCCTTATCATCATCAACAAAAATATGAGATGGATTTGTTGGAAAACTATAAAAACTGGGAAGATGTGAAAAATATCTTGCAAGTCCATGGTACAATACCAGAGCAACCTTTGAAGTCTGCAGCCACTCTAGTCACATAGACCTCTAAGCAGTTTGAGAGGAAATACAAGAGAAATATGATAGAATCAAATTCAAAGGATTCAGAAACAAAGGAAGAGAAGTGAGCAAAAAGGAAGAAGACATAGGTACTCGATGAATAGGAAGAGCAAGAATTGCAGGAAGAAGTAGAAACAATGGACAAAGGACCTATTGTAATTGTGGACGAGTCATCATCATAGAAGCCCAATAGTATGGAGGGTCAAAATGAAAAAAGAGTCTTCGACTACAGATCAATCAAAGGAGATTGATTATGTTAATCAATTCATGGATATCAGAAAATTACCTCAAAGACAAAGAAAAACATTATTCCCAAAATATTTGATTAAGGAGGATCCCAGACAAGGATTATCTCTACTATTGATTATGAAAAAGGTATATTGAGTATAACATTGATGGAGCCAAAACAACATAAGAAGGTCACCAAGATGTTTATTGATCTGAATGCAGTGCATCCACTGGATAAAATGGATATGCATAGTCAAAGAAGAGAAATGTTGAATAGAGATGTGTTGATGGAAAACTTGGGAATAAAGAAGCTGCAAGTTATAAATGAGAAGCTTAGAAACCAACTTAAAAATGAGAAGTTGGAAAATAGAACCAGGGAAATAAGAGTGGAGGAATTATAGCAATGGGTGATGGACTTAGGAGCCAATCCACAAGATAAGACATCTATGCAAGCCCTAGTGAAAACTAAAGATATGGATATCCAGACACTGAAAAACAGGCTTAGAATCCCTGTAAGTGAACATGTCCAGACTCCAGAGTTACAGACGATCCAAGCAGAAAAGGATCAACTTATGAAGCAAATGGTGCAAATGGAAGAACAAATGGAATTGCGGAAAAAAAATATTGAAATTTTAAAAGGAGGATCTTCTTCATCTCAGGAAACAACATCAGTAGATCCAACAAATGGACTATCAAAAGCACTGGCAGAATTGAATCTGAAAGGAGATGAGATTGAAAATGTGAAGAAAACATTTGCAACACAGGGTGAATAAATCAAGGACAAGGATAACGTCATTGCAAAATATCAAAAGCTAAAAGCTAAGATTCTTGCATACATGCAACAATTGAAGAATAAATTGCCAGTCAAAGTTTATCTAGTAGGGGCCAGACACATCATCTAGGATGAAATCATAAATGAAGTTGGAAAGATATGGGATTATTTCAAGATAGTTGATGATGAGATCCTATTAACAGATGAAGCAAATGAAGTTATAAAGAAATCATTCCAGGAATTAGGAACTCAACCTCAAGTTGCTACCCGAGTTATTAAGTTCCTAAAATCCAATTCCAGTGAAGTACTAAGAATCAAAGGTGTGAAAGACAAAACCACAATGGTTATGGAGGATGAAAATATTTTTACAAAAATAAATTTACTACAGATAGCTCAGAACAAATGCATAATGGTGAAGAAAAACATTGATCCTTTCAGAAATAAATTTGAAAACGTAGTCAAGATGGGGATACCTTCAGCTTGGAATGATAAAGGAAAGTTCTTATCATTCGAAAGTTACAAAAACATTTTGTTCATAGCTGGAGAAGACAAGACAAAGTTCCAAGGTATGGATGACAATTTAAGAGGGGAAACTATTGTGGATATTCTCATAGATGATTTCTACCTTCTCTGGCAAATTAAAAATCTATTTTCAAATCCTCCTGCATATTAGAAATACAGCGAGCTAGACATTGCATTCAAACAAATGAGGTCATTCCAATATACATCAAGTGAAAGATGGAAAGTTTTCATGTAGTTGTTGACAAAATGAATCAACAAGATAATTGAAGAAAATCAGGGATTGTAAGAGTTGTCTTTTGATCTTCATATTTTTTGGAAGTCAAATATCTTTTGTATACGAAAGGATAGGAAATAGGATCTGATAACCATATTTGGTTATGACCTAGTTTGTATAAATGTCTATGAAATACTTGATGCAAATGTTTTTTGGGGGGGAGGGGTCTAGGGGATATAAGATCTTTAATTAAATTTCACTAGTTTTGAGTGATTCAAATTTTTGTGTCTTGGTTCATGTGACTTATTTTGTTGATGTTTTCTCTATGTTTATAAATTCCTCTTGAATATATATGATGTCATTAGGATCAATGAAAATAGCTAATTAACTAATTTTGTTAGGCATTTCCATCAATTCCAGGCTAAGTATACCACATGGAAATGCATTATGGGAATAACCTTTTTTGGTATATGCAAGACAAATGTTGTTGCTAATGTTAAGGTTAAGGTTTTCTAGAAACTTATGTTTCAGCTATGTCTCTAATACTCTCATCAAATTGAGATGTGTTCTTCTCAAGTAGAGCTAAAATTTAATATATTGTCTTAGGTACACTATTGCAAATGAATCTAGGTAGGGACACGATACATCATACATCAAATTCATAAATTTATTTAATGCATTACATAAACCAAAATGCATTTCCAACCATTCATACAGATCATGCCTTGTCTCGAAGGTGATCTTCCATGTGTATTCTTATTTAACTCACACCTAATAGTATCTCAATTTCATATCTATATTAGTGAAGTCTTTTGCATTCTTTAGTTGGTCTGACAAGTCATTGATCCTCGTAAATGACTTATTATTCTTGAGGACCATAATATTGTTATGATCTTTGTAGTTGAAACACTTCAATCTCCAATTTCCATCCTTCTTTGGGGCTATGACGATGGGTGACCCACAAGATGAATTACTTTGTTTTATGACTCCACGCTCCACTAATCTTTGGAACTACTTCTTCATTTCACCTGCTTCTAATATGTATTTCCTATTTAGCCCTATGTTTTGCAATAGAGAGAGAAATAATAATTTTATTTTTTTCTCCATTTCCCTCTTTAGTGGAAACATTTTAAGCTCTTGGAACACTTATCTATAATTCCACAAAATATTCTCCAACTAGTGTTTATATTGTTTTGTGCATCTCTTTAGACATTCTTTCACTTCTAATAATTCATCTCCTTATTGGTATTATCTCAAGAAGGGTAGTACAAACTGTGTACTTGAGATAACTAGTTTCTTTTCTTGGTTGACACTCACTATAGAGATCTTGGATTTAACTTTGTGTGCATTGATGATAAATGATTTTCTATCTTAGGAGTATTGATTTTCTCTCCTCATGAAGATGATATCCCTCATGCACATGTAGGTGCTTCCAAACACTACAAAACACACATCGTGTCACTAAATGGTATGAGAGAGAAACATCTTAAGTAATTATCGATCTCATCTTGGGGTTAAAGTCTATGTTGGTCTACTGTAACATCCCCATTTTTAATCCTTGGTTTAGCGATGTATAATGTAAACATGATATATTTTTGTGGGCCCAACGATGTAATAAGTAAACATTGTATATCAAAATAATAAAATAAAATGTATCTCTAGGTGTAGATATACATGGAAAAAGTCATTGGGGATAAGTTTCCACTAGAGAACGGGTCCAAGAGGGGAATTATTCATGTCTATTAAACCCAACCCACTTTCTAAAAATATGTTTTTGTGTGAACCTTATTTTTTTCCTTTTGAGTGTTTCAAAGTCCCAATAATTGAATACATGTAAGAGAGTTGGTGGGAAAAGTCACCTCACATAGTTATTTAGAGCATGGGGTTGAGTACAATCAACATTCAGGAATGTGAGTGTCAACATGCATGGGTAAAAAGAAAATTCGAATGGCTATTGGTGGTAGTTTTTACAAGCAATTTTTGGGGATATCAAGAGTGTGTTGAGTACTAGAGCTTGAAGAATTCCATAATGGGTTTTGTGGGAAACTTGTTAGAGCTTTAATTGCACGAAGAAGCAGGTTGTTAGGCATGTAGAGTGATATTTCTATGTAAGAGCCAATGAGCTTGATGTTGTGAGTTTTTCCTATTTTAGTTGGCATCCCTGGAGTCCCCAACAAGAGATATATCCTAGCTAACCTATGTTGGAGCTATGGAGGGAAGTGGGATAGCCTAAGGGATTATGTGGTAGAGAAGGGGATTGCATTCCTTGGGTTGTGCAGGTTGAAGGGAAATATATCTAGTGTATTGGAATGGATGTAGGAAAATTATCCTGTTGTGGGTTATCTTGGGCTATGAGTGGACAATAGACACCCTTAGGAGACACTCTCTCTTGTGGATTCATAGCCCCAACTTGGGGGTGACTTGCTACTAAGAATTGGAGTAGCAATTCTATGGTTGGATGAAACGTCCATCCTCTGTAGCTAGTTGCACATTTGTTTTCAAAGAAAAGTGTTTTATCTCTATACATTGCTTTTATTTATGGGTTTAATTTGTTGTGCATAAACTCTGTGTTTTGAGTGAATTGTTGCTATTGTGCATGTTAAATAGATTGCATTCATGTTTTTATTTATGTTATATGCATGTTAAATCCTTGGTGTATGCATTTAATTTAATGGATATCAAAACTTTTTTATGGGGTTAGTAGCGGGTGTGCTACATCTACAATCCAAGAAGAATATGGCATGAAAAGAGAGAAGAAAATACGAACTAAAGTTTCAAAATGAAAGTCATTTTTTTATTTCAAAATTTTATTCTTGAAGAGAAAAGGATTTGATTTCTAAAGAAATAGTAAAAGGATGAAAAGAGAAGATTAAAAAAATAGTAAGAAGGAGACAAATACTATCACAAACCAAGTGTTGAGGGTGTCAACAATACCATAAGAGAATTGGATCAAGGGAATAATTTTCTTTAATTTTGATATAAGAAGTTATTTGGAGAGTAAAATGATTCTTAGTGTATGTTTATATATGATGTAAAGGATCTACTAATGAAAATATAAGGAAGGGGAGTAAACATCAATAACATGAATAAAATGTGAAGCAAAGAAGTATACCACCTGGAAGTAGAGAATCAATTCTCAATTAACATAGATGCACTATTTGATATGCTAGAGAGAAGAAGAAATCAATGGTGTAAATAGGATTTTAGGGAATTCCTATTTCCATACCTGACATTATACAATTCAGAAGAAGCATGTGAAAAAGATTCCCTAAGGAGAGACTAAAGCAATATGAGAGGGAGGCAACCCTACTGAATACATACAAATTTCCATATATTTTTAAAGTAAACATTCCCACTAGCATCAAATGAGAAGTATGTGTTTATTGTTTATGACCTCATATGTTATTCCCATGAGAATAATCCACCTAGGAGAATGCAACAAAAATAAATATTTTGGCCCAAACTATTTTTGTGTGCTATAGCAAAGAGAACTACAAGGTTATTGGGGAATCCCTACATAAACTATTCTAATAGAGGAGGTATAACCTTGAATTTGCTGTAGAATCAATTTGTTAGAAATATGTCAATAAATCCATAACATGGGGGTTTCAATAGTTAAGTGATATTATACCACTTTATTGTACGCCCTTGGTTCATATGGGGGGTTTAAAATTCTAAAAAATGAAAGCAATTATTCCCTAGTATATAAGAGTCAAGGGATGCTTTTAATATATTAAATACATATAGGTAAAAAATCTACACCGCTAGGGTTTGATGCATCGATCCTACACCAACTCTAAAACCTTCAGACTTCTCCTAATCAGGGTTGTCGTAATCTCTCCTGTCACAACCCCTAACACAACAGAATGAGCACAGATGGAGGGGTGAAATCCCCCTCTTACTAGAATGTTACAGCTAATGAAACAGATGGTTCCCGGGCCAGGCGACTGCCTTTCGAGCCCCTCCGCACCTCCGCGACCAATTTTTACAAGATGAGCAAGACCGAGAAAATGGAACGGGCATGGATGTGGAGTCGTCGCATCCAAAAGCTTCTCATATATGGGTGCCAAGAAAATGCATCCCCCAAACACTAGTAGCACCGAAGTATGTGATAAAATATACTAGGGTTGGAGAGCATACACAATTTATGAAGGACCACGCTCTGATCGGAAATATTTTAGGGATTTGACCCTCGGAAAAAGACCTCACTCGCTAGATCAAAACCTGGTGGAACCCAAAAGGGGACTATGAGCTTCAACTAAGTTTGAAAGGGTTCTTCACGGTCATATCTTACAACCTGGAGGACAAAGATTGGATCTTTGAAAATGGTCCCTACTTCTACAATTTCGCGGGACTGTACCTACGCTTCTTCCCAGAAAAGGAGGATTTTTCCTTCGCTCCAGTCCGAATCTGTCTTTACTCCTTACACCCAAAAGTTCTAGCTTGAAGAAATCATAACGGGTATTGTAAATATGCTAGGCAGGCATGTTAAATCCTCCGAAGCCACCAAGCAAAGGAAATACACATCTTACACCCGCATCTGTGTATACACAAATATCTCCAAAGCCCTACCAGGCTCAGTTGCCTTGGAATATCAGGATGAAGAATGGACACAAACCATTGAATATGAACACATCCCTTTTCAATGAAGGAAGTGTCACGAACATGGACACCTCTTTAGGGACTGCCCTCTCATTGCTCCAACAAAACCAGTTGCTAAAGAGAAACAGAAGGATGGTTTCACTCAAGTCCTAAACCGTAAGAAACAAACTCAGAAAAAAACCAACCAGAGCAATGGGCACATGAAATTCAATAGTAACTCCTTCGACATCCTCGACAACCTTCCAGAAGCAGAAGAGATTGAGAATCCTCACAAGCCAGTGGAACTGTGAAACAATAAAGGTAAGGAGAAACAAAACCTGAATCTAGATCCTGAACAAATCATAAATCTAGATCCTCAAATACAGCTAAACCTAGCTGAGAATGAAGAAGATACTATGATGAAAATGGATGAGCAAGAACTAGCAGACATAGATCTAGCCAAGTTGGAGGAAGCCCTCAATAAACAAGACCTGAAAACCTTACTAGTAGAGAAACTGAGGAAGGTCCACAAGGTTTTCCTAGATTCCACTGTTGGAGCCACCTCTCGACTGGGTGTCAGCCCAGACCTAGATTCAAATCCCAGAAGAAATCCAAAATAAGGCAGAAGATGAGGACAAAAATCAACTCGGGTAAGATCCAACATCTCAACGAGAATTTATTTTCCTACCTACCCAACGCTTTATGATGAAGATCATCACCTGGAATATTAGGGGCCTGAATGGGAGATCTAAGCATATGATTCTCCACAACTGCATAAAATCCAAGGATCCAGATATTCTTTTGCTACAAGAAACCAAGTGTGTAGAAAACACAGCTGAAGAGCTCTTCAAAAGGTGTTGGTGTACTTGTGACTATGTCTATACCGACTCAAACAGAGAAGAAGGAGGCCTTTCCATCCTATGGAATCTAGCCACAGTCATTACTGATCATGCTCTCTCTACAGTAAATACCCTCACCGCTCACTATCGTTCCATTGGTTCCAACAAATATGGAGTGATCACTAATGCCTATGGCCCTCAGAGTAGTCAAGAGAAAGATCTATTCCTCAACAACCTATCCTACCTTGGGTCTCTAGTAGGTCATAAATGATGGATAGTGGGAGGATATATTAACATCATCCTCACCCTAGAATAAAAAAAGGGAGGCAAGAAATGTCTCGAACTGGATAGCATCAAGCTCAGGGAACTCATTTCCACGTCAAACTAATAGATATTGAAAATGGAAACATATCCTTCACTTAGTCCAATAAACAATCTGGCCCCCAACGAATAGCCTGTAGGCTAGATCGTTTTCTAATTTTAGAAACCCTAATGTTGGAAGGCCTAATGGTGGAAGCCACTATCCTACCAAAATCTAGGTCAAATCATTGGCTAGTCCAACTCTAACTAGATACGATATCCACTCCCAAATTCAAACCTTTCAGGTTTGAAAAATTCTGGCTAACTCATCCATATTTTCATGAGCTATCCTAGACCTGGTGGGCCAATGCGGATATTCAACAGGGCACCAAGATGTACAGATTCCAACAAAGGTTAAAAAAATTCAAACAACAACTCCATCAGTGGAATAAGGAAGTCTTTGGAAACATCTTTCAAGATTAGAAAGCACTAGAGAAGAGACTCAAGGAAATTCAGCGGGAGGTAATTCTAACAAGTTACACGGAAGCCTAGAAATAGGAGGAAGAGAGCTTAAAGAAGCATATTGAAGAATGAAACAAGCAGGAGGAAACTCTCAAGAAACATAAATCTCGAGTCCAATGGCTCAAGGAAGGAGAAAAGAATACCAAATTATTTCATCGCTCCATGATCCACAGGTGCTTCATCAACCGTATTACAAAACTTGAAAATGCACAAGGTAACACTATTCTAACCCATGATGAAATAACATCTGAGATGGTCGATTATTACAAGAATCTTCTATCAGAGCCTGCCATTTATAGAATCCAGAGATAAATCACATCACTCAACATATTCCAGCCCTGATCACTCCAGAATAGAATCAATCCCTTATGTGACCCATCAGGCAGGAAGAAGTGGACTAGGAAATTAAGGAGATTCCCTTAGGTAAATCTCTTGGGCTAGATGGATTTACCACAGACTTATGTCACCACTGCTGGCCTATGATTCGTGAAGTGGTTTGGAAACTAATTGAGGAATCTCACGCTTCTGGCAAAGTCCTCCCTGCTCTAAATGCTACATTTCTCACCCTCATTCCCAAGGAGGAATGAGTCACCAATATGAAGAACTTCAGGCCAATAACGCTCTGCAATGTAATCTACAAAATCATCTCCAAGGTCATAGCTCTGCGACTCAAGGCTATTCTCCCCTTCATCATTTCCAAAGAAAAATCAGGATATGCGGAGGGAAGGCATATTATGGATAGTGGCATTCTTGTTCATGAAGTCATCCACTCACTCAATACCACTTGCACCCTAGGTATGTTGATCAAACTTGACCTCTCAAAATATTTTGATCGACTAAGCTGACACTACATGAAGGATCTCTTACTAGAATTTGGTTTTAACAGTGACTGGACCTCTTGGATAATGAATCTCATCTCCTCTGTCTTCTTCTCCATTCTTGTTAACAGAGTCCCCTCTCAACCTTTCTCACCTACCCGAGGCATTCGGCAAGGGGACCCCCTCTCCCCCTTTATTTTTGTCATCATGGCAGAAGGTCTAGGCTGCTACATCAAAGCTTTCATTATGGATGGCTCTCTCCAAGGCCTCCATTTGCATGGGCTACATCCGACTGCTTCCCACAGCCAATTTGTGGATGCCACCATGCTCTTGAACTCTTCCACTGCTCAGAAAGAAAGCAAACTCAGGAACATTATTAATGACTTCAGTGAAGCCTCTGGTACTTCTTTCAACTTGGATAAATATCAACTTTTCTTCTTCAACACTCCCCCAACAATTCAGCTTCATATCTCTTGTCTGCTTGGCATACCAAAATGCTCCCTCCCATCCCATTACTTGGGACTCCCCCTTTCAAACTCTGCAGCCTGAAATATCACTTGGGATTCCCTTATCCTCTCAATTTCCAATCGCCTTAGCAACTGGACCTTTAGATCCCTCAACCTTCCGGTCAGACTAATCCTCCTTAAATCTGTGCTTCAAGCTATCCCTGCCTACATGTTCTCCACCCTGGTATCCCCACAAAATGTTATCAAAAGTATAAGGAACCTACAAAGGAATTTCCTCTGGCATGGTCATGATCCCAATAAAAAATGGGCCCTAGTCAGCTGGCACAAAGTGTGTAAACCTAAATCCTTGGGGGGTCTAGGTCTCCGGGACCCGGGCAAGCTAAACAACACCATGGGGGAAAATGTCTGGTGGCATTGGCTCAAAATCACAGAAGAACTATGGGCAAAACTTTGGAAGCACAAATACACTTCGAACACCCCTCAAGTTCAACTCATTCAGCTGACAGATCAGATCCAAGGTTCTAACATATGGAATGTAGCGTGTAAAAATCAACCGCTCATACAAGCTCACGCCTTTTGGGAAATTAGAAATGGTCAGAATGATCTGTTTTGGATGGACTCTTGGAAACAACTACCACATTGCAATCAAAGGATCACCTTCACCTCTACCAGGAACATATCCATGACTGGAAGAAACTCAAAGTGGATGACCTTTGGCTGGATGTCCCTCTTCATCATCCTTGGCGCAATTAGAAAGTATTTCCATGGGTCCTACAAGTGTCAACAGATTGTGATCTACAACTTTGGAGAGAAGTGGTAAGTCAAAGGAAGATCCGCATAAGTGAGGAACTAGACATTCTCCGATGGGGGTATAACCCCAATAGAACATTTACACTTAAAGAGGGATATCATCTACAAGAAAACTTCCATAATCAATCGAAAGAGAACCTTTGGAGCATAATATGGAAATCCAATCCATGGACGAAAATTTCCACCTTTCTTTGGATTTTAGTTCAAAATAAAATCTTAACTTGGGATAATCTTAGGCGGAGAGGATTCATAGGACCCTCAATTTTCCATCTCTTTCAACAGCAGGAAGAAACAATGGAGCACATTCTCAAGCAATTTCCTTTCAGTGGGCTAATTTGGGATTAGGCATCTCAACATATGAGAAGAACGGGAAGAGAAAGAAATAGCATCATAAATACCATAAAAAATTGGGGAAATGGACCCTTCCAAAGCCCCATACTAAAAAAAATATGGAAAATCCTTCCAAGCTTCATTGTTTGGCTATTGTGGAAATAAAGCAACAAATGAATTTTCCACTCCAAGGCCTCCCCCCCAAATATCCTCTGGTTCACTATCCTCAAGTATGTTCAAGAAATCGTTCAATCCCAATCCTGGACCCAGGAAGACCTTCCCTTGGAACCCCTCAATATCTCTATTCTAGCAACTTGGAATTTATCCTTGCCCTTAAACCCTAATGTCCCAAAACCTTGCACAAATTCTTCCTTGTCAAAATCCCATTCTTGGTCTCCACCCCCCAGGGCTTCTACAAAGTCAACTTTGATGGTGCCTCCAAGGGTAATCCCGGTTTGGAAGGATATGGAGCGGTTATTAGAGACAGTTCAGGACAAATTCAGTACCTCTTGGTCGAACATATGGGATACGACACGAACAATTCAACAGAAATGTGGGGCCTTATCAGAGGAATCCAAATGGCTACGGATCTCAGACTTACTCGCCTTATAATAGAAGGGGACTCCAACATAATCATCAATCTTGCAGCGAAAATCATTAATGGAAATGATACAGAAAAAAATAACTCCAAGTTGGTGCCTCTTGGCCCCCCTAAACAGTTTGCAAGCTCTTCTTGGACCCTCACTAACTCTAATCACCTCTCACATCCATTGGGAAGCTAACAAGGTTACAGACAGGTTGGAAAACGAAGGAGTAACCTCTCCCCTGAGAGACATCTTCATCAACATAGGGAAATATCAGGACTCCCAGCTCCTGACTCATTGTAAGGAGTTGGCTCTACAAGACTACCCTTCCACGGATGGGGTGACAGATGGAAAACTAGAGAAGATTGGCGTGCATGGAGTCGAGGGAGTTGCCAAGCTTCCAACCCATTTGAATGACGGGCTCTTGCGCAATAGTTATGGTAGTACACCGATTCACCATAGGGAATTTAATGGCTCCTCATGTGAACCAGAGCTGGGGTACTAGAGCATGTAGTAGACCGCGGGTTGGTGTCACCTCAACTTTCATGATGCTCCTCACAATCATTTCTTCGACCTCTATGAAGGTAAGAGCCCTTAGGCCCTCTGTCATTCTATATTTTTAGTCGTCTCTCTATTTTTTCTGTTTTCCACACCTTCCTACTGCGAGCACTCTCCCGTGGTCTCCATACCCTTGCAGGCCACCTTCCTCAATTTCCATTTCCCAAGAGTTGTACCTCTAGCCTGGTATTCTCTGGACTTGAGCTCTATTTCGCCTCCTTTCCCCATTCTCTGTTGCAACCCTTCCACCATGCCCAAAGAGTGTGGAAAACCCAAAATAGGGCCTCATTATTACAGCTTCATTTCTCGGCGCAAATGCTAGGACCCCTCTTAGCCCTCCCCTCTAACCGATAGTTGTCCCGGCATTGGACAAAACTGGCTTGAATTTCCACCGCCTTCCCTTAATGCCCAACACTCGCCACCACCCCTCTCTGATACCATGCTTGATCCTGGAAGATGCGTTGTGGAGGAAGAAATTCCTCCTCTCGATATGAAGCCATTGGAAGCCCTGCTTTAGCCTTGCATCATCACTAGACCCCAGGCCTGACCTATGGAGCAAGGTGGTTGCATGGTGGAGGAAGCAATTCCCCCCAGCTGGCTTTCAGATTGGATAGCCTGGATCACAACCCATGGGATGGACATGGAAGAAATTCCACCAACGATTTTTGATGCAGATACAACTCCTCACGAGGACACATAGGGTAAAATTGAGCAGCCTTTGCTCACTCCTCATCATTTTTTGGATGACCACCTTCAACTGATATTTGATATGCGACGAAGCCTGGAGGACCAAATTCATAATTAAAGCCTCCTCAACCGATGCATGGACCTTCTATTCAACTCCCTGTTGGATGCACCGGATAAAACTCATTGTCCGACCTTTGGAAAAAGGTTTGTCTTCACCTACAACACTGATGGACATCCGGGTTTGCCAAACTTCTAGCTTCTCTTTCTTTTTGCATATCAGGAACCAACTTCGAATTTTTTCAGTGTTGTTAAATTCTTAGGTGTATGGAAATAGCCATGGTAGATACATTTTCTGGTGTATGATACCAGCCACGTCTTATGTGTTTTGGAACACTTGCCATGTTAAATTTTAGAATTTCAGTTTTTTTGCCAGCCACCTGTTCTGACTAAATTCCAGCATAAGATTATGGATCTATTCCAATCTGGCTATGATCCTTCAGAATGGGAATTAGTTGAGAACCGTTCAGATGGTGAATACTTATCCCTTACTAAGGATAGTGATTCCTTTCCAGAAGACACCCACTACAACCAGGATTCTGATTCTGACTCAGAACTTTCCCAGATAGATGAAACCTTACACTTTCTTGACATAAAAATGATGTCACCCTATATAGACCTCACTGCTTTACTAAAAAAGAGGTCTGATCTCCAAGCTAAAATGTCTGTCCTTACTCCTGGACAATTCCAGCTTTCCCGATGCCATGCTTCTCAAATTGCTCAACTCACTGCCCAAATCGATAAGATTCGGCAGCCAAGCATGGTGAATATCCACCATTACACACCCACATATGCTGATTTTATCCCAGCACAAAGAAAAGAGTCTAGAGAAAAAGGTATTGTTAAGTCTTAAGAACCTATTCAGGAAACTCATTCAGAGGATGAATCCTTAGACAATACTATATTTCACCTTGAGGAAACAATTAAAGAAAAAGAAGCATTAGTTGTTGATTTATGGAAAAGCTTGAAGCTGGAGAAAGAAGAATTGAACTTTCTCAAGAAAAAACGAGATGAACAAATAGAAAAAGAGATGTTCAATGAAGATTCAGAAAATGAACCATTTGAGTCTAAGTAAGTGAATGGCTTAGATGATAGATTGGTTATCCCTGTAAATATAAAAGTCCAAGGATATCTGCAATACACCTTAGATGCACAACTAGATACAGGTGCAATGAATTCCTGTGCTAAGCATGGAGCTATACCATCATATTATTGGCAGCCAATAGAGATGTCATTTAGAGCTGTCAACAAATCTGAAATAAAGATCAAATATATTGCTCCAGATTTCCCCATACTCATACAAGAAGAAAAAGTATCTGTTACACTTTATCGTTATGACATTGGTGCAGATATACTATTAGGACAAGATTTTGTAAATAAATGTTTACCTTTTGTTATAGGTAGTAATTTTGTACAGATTACATTTTTGGGCAAAACAGTCAAAGTACCTAGCAAGTCTTGTTATGAAACAAGAATTGCAGTGAAACAAACTTTCCAGCAAATTGAGAAATATGCAAGCAGTCTGATACATATCCAAAAGATTGTTGGTCATGCTAAAAAGCATGGAGTGGAAATGATAAAGGATATCAAAGAAAAGATCGAATCTGATTGCACATCAGATTATCCAAATGCCTTTTGGACCAGAGAAAAATATTTTGTCAGTCTGCCCTATAAGGAAGATTACATCCCAAAACCACAGAAGGCCTCTACTAATCATATGTCTCCCACAGAATGTGAATATTGTCAAAAGGAGATTTCAGAGCTTTTAGAAAGGAAGTTGATAGAAATCAGTAGAAGCCCTTGGGATTGTCTTGCATTCTATGTCAACAAACACAGCGAACAGAAAAGAGGAAAACCTAGAATGGTGATAAACTATAGAGCTTTGAATGATGCTTTGCTTCCTATTAAGTTTCCTTTACCATCCAAAGAGCTGTTGTTTTCAAAGATTGGGAAATGTAATATCTTCAGTAAGTTTGATTTGAAAAGTGGATTTTGGCAGATCGGGATAATTCCTAAAGATAGATACAAAACTGCTTTTGTAGTCCCAAATGGCTAGTATCAATGGAAAGTCATGCCCTTTGGTTTGAAGAATGCACCTTCTGAATTCCAGAAAAGAATGGACGACATCTTCAAACATCTTAATTTTGTAATTGTATATATTGATGACTTGTTTGTTTGTTCTGTAGACTGTAAAGCTCATGTACAACATTTGAAGGTTGTATATGACCTCTTGTATAAATATGGATTGGTGCTCAGTCGTTCTAAGCTTTGTTGGGCACAGGAAAAGATTGAGTATCTTGGATTGATACTATCCAGAGGAGAAGTAGAACTCCAAGATCACATTCTGAAAAAACTTTCAGAATTTCCTGATGAAATTCTTGACCAGAAACAACTACAAAGATTCCTTGGTTGTCTGAATTACATCCGACAATTCTATGTGAAAATCAAGCAAAGGATGTTAGGATTCTCCAAAAGAGATTGAGTAAAGTTATACCATGGAATTATAAAATGACTCAAGCTGTCCAGATAATAAAGTAGAAGATCCAGAATCTCCCTAAATTGTATCTTCCAGATATGACCCTCCAGCTGATACTTGAAATTGATGCTTCCAATGATACTTGGGCAGCAGTACTATTGCAGAAAAATGGTCCCAAATTGGAAGAAGTTTGTATATATACTTCTGGATGTTTCAGTGATACTGAGTCAAGATACCCTTCTTCGCATAAAGAAATTATTGCTGTAAAAAAAGGCATTAAGAAATTCAGATTGTTCCTAAAACCTGTACATTTTGTTGTAAGAACAGATCTGAAGCATATGAAGGGAATGTTATCTAATCAACGTCTGTTGGAACAGGGAAACAACAGAATTCTGCGATGGAGTTTGTGGCTTGACGGATTTGATTTTGAAATCCATTACAAGCCTGGTAAAGACAATTGTGTTGTTGATCTGCTTACTAGAGAAGCAGCTCCATCTAAAGACAGAGATAAAACAATCAAATGGCTTCATCCTCCTTGAGCATAGGGGATGCTCCTCCACCAGGATTCAAATGGATCCTAGTGTGTAATAATTGTAAATATTGTTACTGTTTTGATTGTTTAGTTTGCAGTATTAAGTCCAGCCTTGCATGCATAAATATTTTGAATAATTGGGTACAATCTTGTAACCATCAACATTCTTATTACAGCTACTTCAGATTTAGTCATAATGTGGCTAGAGGTATAATGTCTGGAGGACCATTCCAAGGACAAGTCTATTTCATGTTGTATACACCTTGCATTACTTATGAAGATTATTGCAAGATCATGCTACAAACTAAATACGATGGATCATGCTGGATAATCTTTGAATGCTCCACATTTAAAGATACCCCTATCTAGTAGTCTGGCTGGTTATACATTTTATACTGGACCTACTATCCCAGAGATGCTGATTTCTTTAAAACAAGTAAAGAAGCTTGTATTCAATGGTTCAGAGCAGAAATCGAAGAAGCAACACATCATGAAGGATGGTTTGTTTTCAACTTATCATTATTGGGAAGTGAGCTTCAGTTTGAGAAGACAAAACCATCTCAGCCTCCATCTTATAAGGTTTCCAGTGATTATTTTGGTGATTTATGCATACCTGAAGATGAGCTAATACCTTCCATGCAAGGATCGCCTTTCTATAAATGTTTCAGCGGACTTCCTCCATTTTCAAAGGATCATAGTTCTCCACCAAGCAGTCACTTTGGATATGACAGTGGTGAATCTTTTGATTCTGTAGCTGAGTTTAATATTATTAATCGTATGGAAGCATGATGGGCCTAGTGCTCTCTCTTTTTAATAAATATATTTCATGTCTAACGGGCCGACAGTGGTATCCCGTCAGTTCCGTGGGTTCCTGTAGAACTCCACAGTGTAATCATTTGATCTATATTCGTATAATTAGATTTGCGAATATTTACTTTTGTCAAGTCATTCCGTAAAAGTTGGTATGGGTCCCCATATGGCCGAGCCTCTAAGGGACGAGATAAAAACTGTAGTCCACAGCTGCCCCATCCACTTGAAGGAATCCTTAGTTACCGGCAGTTGCCAGTTCATAGTAACCGGTAACCTTCTAGAAATTGTATAAATAAGGCTCATCCCCTCTCATTTATTCATTCGGAGATTGAGAGAGAGTCTAGTCTGAATTATTTCTAATTTCTCAAGAATCTTTTCTAGTTGAGACTAAAACTCCTTCCCCTCTACAATATGAAGATATTGAAAGAAATGTCTCTTTCAAATGGTTTGGTTCTTCAAGTTCTAAAGAAGAACAAAAACAACTAACTCTCAAACAGCTCGCCAAAGAAGCTCCAAATCCAGCCTTAGCAAGAATTGCTGAAGTACTGGAAATTGTTGTTGACAAGATAGAGTTAGTCAAAAAACAATCTTCTGCATTAGAAGATGAAATCAGGTCAGCATCAAAAGCTAGAACCTCACTAGTTCCTTTTATCAAAGCTATTGATGAGCCTGAAAGTTCCTCAGCAAATGCACCAAGATCATCACAAGATGAGGCAGGTGGAAATGCTTTCCAATCTGCTTGGGAAAAGTGGTGCAACGCCAAATATGGTTCTTCCAAAAAAGTCCCCTTTGACCCTGCTAATACTGGAGAACATCCTTCACTCTCTAAAGAAAATATAGAATCTACTCCAATCTCAAATTTTAATTGTAGATCAAAAAATGAAATTATGATGATAATCCAGAAATGGCATTCATGGGCAAGGACCCAAAAATTGATATTCAAAGATAAAGTATCTTGGAGCGATTTAGCTTTAAGATTGACTTGGGGATTTACTGGAAATTTAGGACTCTGGTGGGAAAGAGTTCAGGAAGAAGACAAGCTAAAATTATTGAATAATAATGATCCAATCAAAGAGCTTGTTAAAACAGTAGTACATGAATTCGATGGAAATATAAAAATTGACTCTAGTCATTTTGTTGATTTATTTATGAGTCAAGAATTATTTCATATATCTCAACTTCCAGAATTCTTCTGTACTATGCAAGATATAATATATAAGGTACCTGATCCAGAAAATCCAGCATACTTACGAAAATACTTATCTGCTATGCCTGGAAAAGTACCCAACCTAGTTAGAGATAGACTTGAAGAATTTGAAATTGACATAGCTCAGTTATCTCTAGCAGGTCTGCATGAGCATATTGTTATGGCTCTGCAAAAGGAATGTCTTTGAAAGAAGACTGCTAAATCAATCAAGAAACAATTAGGTTTCGACTCTTATGTCTGTGAAACGTTTGCAGAAACATATCACTTTGGTTGTAATCAGAAAAAGAATAGAAAAGGATCCTGTAAAAAGGATTGTGGTTGTTTTAAATGTAAACCCAAATCTAAAGGATTTTCGAAAAAATATCCTAAAATATTCAATAGAAACAGTCATTCCAGAAAGAAAGCCTATTTCAAACGCCAGCTCCAGAATTATAAAGCAAAGCAGTCATCCTACTTTATCTGCAAAAAGCCTGGCCACTGGGCTTCTCAGTGTCCTCTGCGGTCTAAGACTAAATTCCAGCATAAAATCATGGATCTATTCCAATCTGGCTATGATCCTTCAGAATGGGAATTAGTTGAGAACCGTTCAGATGGTGAATACTTATCCCTTACTGAGGATAGTGATTCCTTTCCAGAAGACACCCACTACAACCAGGATTCTGATTCTGACTCAGAACTTTCCCAGATAGATGAAACCTTACACTTTCTTGACATAAAAATGATGTCACCCTATATAGACCTCACTGCTTTACTAAAAAAGAGGTCTGATCTCCAAGCTAAAATGTTTGTCCTTACTCCTGGACAATTCCAGCTTTCCCGACGCTATGCTTCTCAAATTGCTCAACTCACTGTCCAAATCGATAAGATCCAGCAGCCAAGCGTGGTGAATATCCACCATTACACACCCACAGATGTTGATTTTATCCCAGCACAAAGAAAAGAGTCTAGAGCAAAAGGTATTGTTAAGTCTTCAGAACCTATTCAGGAAACTCATTCAGAGGATGAATCCTTAGAAAATACTATATTCCACCTTGAGGAAACAATTAAAGAAAAAGAAGCATTAGTTGCTGATTTATGGAAAAGCTTGAAGCTGGAGAAAGAAGAATTGAACTTTCTCAAGAAAAAACGAGATGAACAAATAGAAAGAGAGATGTTCAATGAAGATTCAGAAAATGAACCATTTGAGTCTAAGCAAGTGAATGGCTTAGATGATAGATTGGTTATTCCTGTAAATATAAAAGTCCAAGGATATCTGCAATACACCTTAGATGCACAACTAGATACAGGTGAAATGAATTCCTGTGCTAAGCATGGAGCTATACCATCATATTATTGGCAGCCAATAGAGATATCATTTGGAGCTGTCAACAAATCTGAAATAAAGATCAAATATATTGCTCCAAATTTCCCCATACTCATACAGGAAGAAAAAGTATCTGTTACACTTTATTGTTATGACACTGGTGCAGATATACTATTAGGACAAGATTTTGTAAATAAATGCTTACCTTTTGTTATAGGTAGTAATTTTGTACAGATTACAGTTTTGGGCAAAACAATCAAAGTACCTAGCAAGTCTTGTTATGAAACAAGAATTGCAGTGAAACAAACTTTCCAGCAAATTGAGAAATCTGCAAGCAGTCTGATACATATCCAAAAGATTGTTGGTCATGCTGAAAAGCATGGAATGGAAATGGTAAAGGATATCAAAGAAAAGATAGAATTTGATTGCACATCAGATTATCCAAATGCCTTTTGGACCAGAGAAAAATATTTTGTTAGTCTGCCCTATAAAGAAGATTACATCCCAAAACCACAGAAGGCCTCTGCTAATCATATGTCTCCCACAGAATGTGAATATTGTCAAAAGGAGATTTCAGAGCTTTTAGAAAGGAAGTTGATAGAAATCAGTAGAAGCCCTTGGGCTTGTCCTGCATTCTATGTCAACAAACACAATGAACAGAAAAGAGGAAAACCTAGAATGGTGATAAACTATAGAGCTTTGAATGATGCTTTGTTTCCTATTAGGTTTCATTTACCATCCAAAGAGCTGTTGTTTTCAAATATTGAGAAATGTAATATCTTCAGTAAGTTTGATTTGAAAAGTGGATTTTGGTAGATCGAGATAATTCCTAAAGATAGATACAAAACTGCTTTTGTAGTCCCAAATGGCCAGTATCAATGGAAAGTCATGCCCTTTGGTTTGAAGAATGCACCTTCTGAATTCCAGAAAAGAATGGACGACATCTTCAAACATCTTAATTTTGTAACTGTATATATCGATGACTTGCTTGTTTGTTCTGTAGACTGTAAAGCTCATGTACAACATTTGAAGGTTGTATATGACCTCTTGTATAAACATGGATTGGTGCTCAGTCGTTCTAAGCTTTGTTGGGCACAGACAAAGATTGAGTATCTTGGATTGATACTATCCAGAGGAGAAGTAGAACTCCAAGATCACATTCTGAAAAAACTTTCAGAATTCCCTGATGAAATTCTTGACCAGAAACAACTACAAAGATTCCTTGGTTGTCTGAATTACATCCGACAATTCTATGAAAATCAAGCAAAGGATATTAGGATTCTCCAAAAGAGATTGAGTAAAGTTATACCATGGAATTATAAAATGACTCAAGCTGTCCAGATAATAAAGAAGAAGATCCAGAATCTCCCTAAATTGTATCTTCCAGATATGACCCTCCAGCTGATACTTGAAACTGATGCTTCGAATGATACTTGGGCAGCAGTACTATTGCAGAAAAATGGTCCCAAATTGGAAGAAGTTTGTATATATACTTCTGGATGTTTCAGTGATACTGAGTCAAGATACCCTTCTTCGCATAAAGAAATTATTGCTGTAAAAAATGGCATTAAGAAATTCAGATTGTTCCTAAAACCTGTACATTTTGTTGTAAGAACAGATCTGAAGCATATGAAGGGAATGTTATCTAATCAACATCTGTTGGAACAGGGAAACAACAGAATTCTGCGATGGAGTTTGTGGCTTGACGGATTTGATTTTGAAATCCATTACAAGCCTGATAAAGACAATTGTGTTGCTGATCTGCTTACTAGAGAAGTAGCTCCATCTAAAGACAAAGATAAAACAATCAAATGGCTTCATCCTCCTTGAGCATAAGGGATGCTCCTCCACCATGATTCAAATGGATCCTAGTGTGTAATAATTGTAAATATTGTTACTGTTTTGATTGTTTAGTTTGCAGTATTAAGTCCAACCCTGCATGCATAAATATTTTGAATAATTGGGTACAATCTTGTAACCATCAACATTCTTATTACAGCTACTTCAGATTTAGTCATAATGTGGCTAGAGGTATAATGTCTGGAGGACCATTCCAAGGACAAGTCTATTTCGTGTTGTATACACCTTGCATTACTTATGAAGATTATTGCAAGATCATGCTACAAACTAAATACGATGGATCATGCTGGATAATCTTTGAATGCTCCACATTTAAAGATACCCCTATCTGGTGGTCTGGTTGGTTATACATTTTATACTGGACCTACTGTCCCAGAGATGCTGATTTCTTTAAAACAAGTAAAGAAGCTTTTATTCAATGGTTCAGAGCAGAAATCGAAGAAGCAGCACATCATGAAGGATGGTTTGTTTGCAACTTATCATTCTTGGGAAGTGAGCTTCAGTTTGAGAAGACAGAACCATCTCAGCCTCCATCTTATAAGGTTTCCAGTGATTATTTTGGTGATTTATGCGTACCTGAAGATGAGCTAATACCTGCCATGCAAGGATCGCCTTTCTATAAATGTTTCAGCGGACTTCCTCCATTTTCAAAGGATCATAGTTCTCCACCAAGCAGTCACTTTGGATATGACAGTGACAAATCTTTTGATTCTGTAGTTGAGTTTAATATTATTAATCGTATGGAAGCATGATGGGCCTAGTGCTCTCTATTTGTAATAAAGATATTTCGTGTCTAACGGGCCGACAGTGGTGTCTCGTCAGTTCCGTGGGTTCCTGTAGAACTCCACAGTGTAATCATTTGATCTATATTCGTATAATTAGATTTGCGAATATTTACTTTTGTCAGGTCATTCCGTAAAAGTTGGTATGGGTCCCCATATGGCCGAGCCTCTAAGGGACGAGATAACAGCTGTAGTCCACAGCTGCCCCATCCACTTGAAGGAATCTTTAGTTACCGGCAGTTGCCAGTTCATAGTAACCGGTAACCTTCTAGAAATTGTATGAATAAGGCTCATCCCCTTTCATTTATTCATTCGGAGATTGAGAGAGAGTTTAGTCTGAGTCTTATCTTAGTAGATTCGAGCAGTGTGTATCCTCTTCACTCGCCTTCAGGAACTTGTGAACGAAAAACACTGATCTCAAGTGTAAAGCTCTGTTATGATATAAGATCCATAGTCACTCTGCAAAATTGGTATCATATAAAAATATATGATACCAATATATAAAAATATATATATAAATAAAATAATATATATATATATATATATA
>ML786347.1:449719-488770 GCA_009831015.1 Picea engelmannii | reverse complement strand
ATCTTGAAATCATGAAAACTGTTAAGTCTGCTGAATTTTGAATGGGACCTAAAATTCTACTTTCTCCATATGAAGTCCAATGAGGTTGGAACCACTCTCAAACATCCTGAAACAATTAATGGTAATGTTAAAAATTTAAGTAATTCATTTTCATCCTTTTACTTTAAGAATTTAACATTACCATTAATTACTACCCTTAGCTGCACACCAAAACACCTTACAACTCAACTTGTACTTAGGTTTTAGGTTTTAGGGGGTTTCAGAGGGTTTTAGGTTTCTGGGACCAAACCGGTCGGTTTGGTCATAAACCGGCCGACCGGTTCGGTTTACTGACCGGTTTGAACCAGTCGACCATCAAACCGGTCAAACCGGCCGGTTCCGGTTTCGGTTCGACCGGTTTTTAAAACACTGGTACTTGCTAACTGTTTTGAATCTTCATTCGGCCTTGTGTTATCACATATAGTTGTCAAGGGCAGCAGGTCGTCCAAGTTCGTGGTCTAGACAGGAAACGTCCAAGCGCAGCATGCAGAGCAGCTCATTTTGGGCTTAAAATCAAACAGGCAGGCCCAGTTTTGCGATGGCGAAGATCCCATGTGAGGATCAGATTAGCGGCCCCCGGGTATTTAGAGTTTTAGAATTGCACGAAGTATTGAGCCATGAAAAGCGCTAAAGGCCCGAAGCCTCGAAGTAGATCTCGGCCATCCGATTCCAGACTGCCACGTGTCATCAGATCTGTCACTCCGGGAGTTTTACTTCGAGAGTTTTGAAACGAGAAACGTGCCAAGTCCCGAAGACCCAAAGCGTCAAAGTCCCGAAGTGCCGAAGCACGTGGCAGCAGATCCTTCGCTTCGGGGGTTTTTCCTCCGCAGGGTTTTTCATGTTTAACGTCAAAAGTAGCTTCCCCCCCCCAGGGCACAGTTTGGCAAATTCTAAAGGTGGCGAGCGGTTAAGCTTGGCGGTGGTGCCAAATCTGGCAGGAGCGTCCAGATCTCAGATCGGGACCAGATCTACGGCCACAGTCCATTGCGGGGACGCGACGTGCTCGGGCGATAATTTTCTTGAGCGGTCCCACAATTGAAACCGTGGTTCGACAAAAGGACTATGTGGCAAAAGGTGGTGGATTGCGAGCTCAAAAGCGGTGTGAACCCAAACCACCTTTGAACGGCCCCTCAATCACGTGTTTATATGGTGTCCTATCCGAGAGCACCACGTGGTCGCCCCCTGGGCATTTAATCTCGTTGATTTCCCGATGCAGACAGTTAATGAAGGTGAGGAAGGTTGGTGAAACCTCGTCTCACCACTTAAATGGAAAGCCAGAAGGACTGTCAGCAAGCCGACTCTTCTGTAGGTCCCTGCTGAAACACAATTGCGTCTGACAGAAGACTACATGCGCAGTCTGCCAGAGAACATGCAGACGTAAAGCCTTGAAAGTAAAGACTCTAACACGCCTCTGCTGTTAGTCACGAATTGTTCCGAGTACATAAGAGTCATTTTGATATTTTGAAAAGGGTCGATGGTTGAGCAGTGCTCCCGTATTGTAAACTTTTGATGAAGAACACTGGTTCTCTGGTTATGTATTTGTTTTTTGAGACATCGTGTTTAATGAAAGTCAGCTTCTTCTCCATCTTATTTGCCTCTGATACAGACAGAGTTCATGAATGACTGATTCACATGGATTGTTATGACTGTATTATGATGAATATTACATTATAGTGTTGTTATAATTTCTTTCAGTTTCTTTGAGATTTGAATTCAAGAGGATCTTGCGTTTAAGTTTTTCCTCCTTAGGTTGTTGGAAGACCTGATGTCCATAGCAGACCTCTACACTTTCCTCACCAAAGTCTTCCCTCTACTCACCCTTACTCCAACTTATTGACTGAAGTTGATTCCAGACCTCACCTGCATGTGCATACCAGTCCAGTTTTCTGAGTTAAAATGATATCATCTTGAGTTTGCGCCCATTTGACCGCTTTAAAACCAACCTGTGACATAAAACTCCGATGGGTACTGGGCTTACCCTCTCTGCAGTCGAAGGGTGACTTCTCCTGCTAACATTTATGGCGTCGTTACCGGGGAATAAATTGAAGACTTTTCCCTGGGTAGACCGACAACGAGCTTCTGATTCTGAAGGTGCATCAGATATCAGAGCCATTGAAGATTGCATTTGCACCTGGCAGCTCCACTATGTCGACTCCACTATTTCGGTTGTGGCTACCTCTAGCACACCCGAGTTGACCCAGAGAACTTTTTTGAGAAGGCTTTTAGCAGCCGCTTTCTTAGCTTGAAAGTTCCCTGGGAGATTGACAACAATCAGATCTAGTCTTTGATGGTGAACAAAGACCAGACACATTCAGACTACATATCATTCACCTGGCGACTCCATGAATAAAGGATCGATTGACGACTCCACTGGTTCGAAATGGAAAGAATCCTGGCTCAAAGGTTTGCTCCTTTTAATTTTTCTGTTGTTCATGGTTTTCCTAATGTTGTCCCTACTCCAAATGAATGGGGCGATTATTTGCCCATATTTAGAGAGCGTAAAGAGGACAACCCTGCTCAGCATCGCCATGAGTTTCATGAACTCATGCATCAGTGGGAGATACATCATGAAGATGTTCATGTTCTCATTAGCAGGAGATGCTCATCAGTGGTATCACTCCTTACCCCCTGCTAGCATCTCCTCCCTGGGAGAATTTCATGCAGCTTTCAATAGGCACTGTCAAAAGTTTTATTCTTCTAAGTTAATCTGTCATAACTGTTGTGAGGAGTATAGAGATGGTGTTCAGGACATAGTTCGTTCTTGCGAAAGTTGTGAGGATGAAGGACATCCCTCGGAGGAGCTGATGGAGTTGATACAATCATTTTCTGCAAGTATAGAGGAATTGAAGGCAAATTTGGCTCGCCGCTCTTACGAAGAAAATACAGAGGATATTCCGGTTCTGGAAACAGATGTTCTTGGCAGCCTTGCTTATGATGAAGAAGTGATGTCGGATACTGACCAAGAACAATCAATTGTTGATGAATATCCCAGCGAAGATGACGAAGAGCAGAGCTCTCCTATGGTTCCTGTTTATTATGATTGTGAATCTGATCCTTGGGAGAGCCGTGAAGAAGAAAAGGAGGAGCCAAATGCGTAGTTTATCTCCTGTTCAGAACCTGTAAATGAGCAAAACTTTCCCATGGGTCTTGTTTATGATGATTATGAATCTGACCCTTGGGAGAGCCATGAAGCAGAAAAGGAGCAACAGAAGGGGCATTTTGGTTCCTGTCCTGAGCCTGTAAGTGAGCAACCATCGCCTGAGAGAAATCAGCCTACACCGGACTTTCACCCACTTGTGCTTGCCAGAGACATTCAGCCTAGTGTGAACAGCTGCAAGACAAATCAAGCTACCTGTTGCAAATTTTCTGGAGTTTGTCGCTTGTCCTATGAGCCTGTGGAGGAATACATGGAGTTGTATTTCCTTCATGTTTTGAAGTCGTCGAGCTTTATCCTGACCTCAGCATTAGGAGGAAAGCTGAAGAATGTAATCGTTCTGTTGTCACGGTTGCATTACCTGTTATCAATCATTGACAGAATAAGCAAATTTGCAGCTAGAAAGTTGCTTGAATGGCTATGGTGGAAGTTTGCTTTCACCTAGCACTATCTAAAAAATCAATTAGTAAAGGAATGTACATAAATAAGCTCCTTCGGAGCCCATGTATTTGCTTTCGTTTAGAATAGTGTGTTTGTCGGCCTGTAGTCCTCAACAGAGAGTTTTGAGCTAAACTCCATAGCCCAATGCATAAGGCGACTAGAACTGCTTTTTCTTGGCAGCTCGCAGGGAGCATGCCATCCCCTGTTGAGCCAAATGTTATCACATATAGTTGTCAAGGGTAGCAGGTCGTCCAAGTTCATGGTCTGCACAGGAAACGTCCGAGCGCAGCATGCAGAGCAGCTCATTTCGGGCTTAAAATACAAACAGGCAGGCTTAGTTTTGCGACGGCGAAGATCCCTTGTGAGGATCAGATTAGCGACCCCCGGGGTATTCAGAGTTTCAGAATTGCACGAAGTATTGCGCCATGAAAAACGTCGAAGTCCTTAAGGCCCAAAATCCCGAAGTAGATCTCCGCCATCCAAATCCAAACTGCCACGTGTCATCAGATCTGTCACTCCGGGAGTTTTGAAACGAGAAACGCGCCAAGTCCTGAAGAGCCGAAGCGCCGAAGTCCCGAAGCACGTGGCAGCAGATCCTTCGCTTCGGGGGTTTTTCCTCCATGGGGTTTTTCATGTTCAACGTCAAAAGTAGCGTCCCCCCCCCCTAGGGCACAGTTTGGCAGATTCTAAAGGTGGCAGGCAATTAAGCTTCGCGGTGGCGCCAAATCTGGCAAAAGTGTCCAAATCTCAGATCGAGACCCGATCTACGGCCACAGTCCATTGCAGGGACGCGACGTGCTCGAGCAATAATTTTCTTGAGTTGTCCCGCAATTGAAACCGTGGTTTGGCAAAAGGACTACGTGGCAAAAGGTGGTGGATTGCGGGCTCAAAAGCGGTGTGAACCCAAACCACCTTTGAGCGGCCCCGCAATCACGTGTTTATATGGTGTCCTATCCGAGAGCACCACATGGTCGCCCCCTGGGCATTTAATCTTGTTGATTTTGCCGATGCAAACAGTTAATGAAGGTGAGGAAGGTTGGTGAAACCTCGTCTCACCACTTAAATGGAAAGCCAGAAGGACTGTCAACAAGCCGACTCTTCTGCAGGTCCCTGCTGAAACACGATTGCGTCTGACAGAAGCTCGCGTCTGACAGAAGACTGCATGCGCAGTCTGCCAGAGAACATGCAAACGTAAAGCCTTGAAAGCAAAGACTCGAACACGCCTCTGTTGTTAGTTGCGAATTGTTCTGAGTATATAGGAGTCATTTTGATATTTTGAAAAGGATCGATGGTTGAGCAGTGCTCGCGTATTATAAACTTTTGATGAAGAACACTGGTTCTCTGGTTATGTATTTGTTTTTTGAGACATCTTGTTTAATGAAAGTCAGCTTCTTCTCCATCTTATTTGCCTCTGATACTGAGAGAGTTCATGAATGACTGATTCACATGGATTGTTATGACTGTATTATGATGAATATTACATTATAGTGTAGTTATAATTTCTTTCAGTTTCTTTGAGATTTGAATTCAAGAGGATCTTACGTTTAAGTTTTTCCTCCTTAGGTTGTTGGAAGACCTGATGTCCACAGCAGACCTCTACACTCTCCTCACCAAAGTCTTCCCTCTACTCACCCTTACTCCAACTTATTGATTGAAGTTGATTCCAGACCTCACCTGCATGTGCATACCAGTCCAGTTTTTTGAGTTAAAACGATATCATCTTGAGTCTGCGCCCATTTGACTGCTTTAAAACCAACCTGTGACATAAAACTCTAATGGGTAATGGGCTTACCCTCTCTGCAATCGAAGGGTGACTTCTAGTGCTAACACCTTGTAGGACAATCCACAACTTCTGAGTCTCCCAATGGTGCTCGAAATGATCACAATTAGGGACATGTGGAAGTTCCTGTAGTGCTCAGCAAGATTTGTCCTTTTACATTCTTGGATGGATTTGACTTGAATCAACAGCTTACTAACTTGGGTAATCATGAAGCATAAATCATGATAAGACATATAGCTCAAATGAAAAGATTTAAAGCTAATGATGTCATCAAACAATCATACAAACATGTGTATAATTTCCTCTATCCCCCTTTTACAAGGCTAAGTATCCCTCATTTTTCTCAGCATAATACTAATTTGACCCCCTAATAAGATTTTGAACCCTTAATCAAACTAATGATTAGGATTTATAGCTTATACAAAAATTTTAAAATGTAGAAACTAAGAGATGAGAGATGAGAATTATCAGAACAAAATAGGTGATAACAATGTCAATCCTTGTCTTCCATGCTCTACCAAGAGACCATGCTTTTGTTGCGCCACTCTGATTTTATGGGGGAAGTCATGATTGTCTTTGACTTTGACCTTGACCAGTCTTTTGACTTTGACCAGTGAAACATTGACTTTGACCCAAATATTCAATTTTAACGTTTTTGATGGCTGAGAGCACCAGGATATGCGCTAGGTTGGGGCGCACTAGGATATCCAAGCATTATACCAAACGCTTCACTTAAAGTGCCCGAACAATCAGGTTAGAGTTTGTTCTTGCTACAAGATCAGAAACCCTAGCTACAACTACAATTGTGCTACAACGAGCTTGACAAAGAGCTACGAATCTACTTTCCAATGGTTAGACTGTTCCGAAGGTGGTGTGGGCCCATAACCTGTTAGAATATTGTGCTCATTTCACCATAGACAATGCTACACCATTGTCACCCAACCATAGGCACAAAGCCACCCCCGAGCACCTTAACCTTTGACAGAAAGAATGATTCCAGGAAGCCTCACTAGAACCAAGAGATAAACCAAGGTAGCGCACCTTCTCCAGAGGTAGTGCACAAGATAGAGTACCAAAAGACTGAACAGGGAATTACTACACACCTGTATCTGCTACATCTCCTCCTCAACACTTGCGCCTTGCTTCTCGATGACTGAGTCTGTGTACAAATGAGCTGGAGCGCCTCCTATTTATATTAATCTGGCCAAGTGAACATTTGTCTCTTCAAGCAGGGCCGACCTGTCTTTTTCTACATATAATACTTCAATATTACTTATTTTGCTGAGCCGACTTGTCTTCCGTGGTTTTCACACATCTATTTAGGTTTTCTCTTGCTTCCTAAATATTCTATTCTAGTCAAAGGTTTATCCATGGAGATTAATACCTCCCGCAACTACCAAAAAATCAACATGAAAAGTGATGGCTAGCATGGTAATATACATTAGACATTAGACTCAGACAACTTACTAAGGCCTAACCACTAGGACATACTCCAGCTTTGGAGGTAATTGAATGAAAAAACTTAGAAATTATAACTCGCTTATGCAACAGGTTATAATTAACCAAGTCTTAGGGGGCTAAGTCTTTTACAAAGTTCATCATGCTAGCTCACCTTATTACAATTCTCCGTGGGGGTATGAAAAATGCGTGAAGAAGAAGAGAAATGAAGGGGCAAAAGTGCCCGACTGGACTTTTGAACTCTTAATTTGAACAAGTCTTTGTTCAATCTTTGGCAGCTCAATTGCAAGTCCATCCTAGTGCAACTTGGAGGGTAACAAGCCCCTTTTGATCGAGCAAAAATCCAAGTCCATAAGTTCAACAACAAAAAAGAAGCCTCCATAAAGTATTCAAAAATTTTGCCTTTATATACCCAAGAAAAAGAGAGGTGCCAACTTCTTCCGAAAAAAAATTCTATGTGTCGGCCTTGAAGAAGGGTTTAGACCCTATGAAACCCTAGAAAAAGAGGTGTTGGCCTTGAAGGAGGTTTTAAATCCTAGGATACCTTAGAAAAGAGGTATGTCCTTGAAGGAGGGTTTACACCCTATGAAATCCTAGAAAAAAGAGATGACCCAAAAACCTAGTCACAAAGAAACCTTCAGCACTACCACTAGCCAAAAATATATGGATCGGCTATTGAATTGAGTAAGGGGGGTTTACATCCGCTTTGATACCATCTTGAGATTCATAAGAAAGAGATATAGAGAGGATCGAATGGAACCAACCAGTGAAACCCTAATTCTGCATCAAATAGAATAAACCAATGCTAGGGCAAAATAACCCTAGAGAAAGAAAATAAACCCAAGCATAAGTCTGCTAAAGAGAAAAATAACTAAGCATAAGTGCACTAGAGAGAAATAAACCAAGCACAAGAGAGAGCAACATTTTGATGGTGCCCTTAGGCATAACACTTTGTTAAATATTGAAAAGAATCCACTTTAATGAATATTACAAATGACAGTTGATGTGTGTGTGTATATATAACTCAAGGTGGAGGGCGCTTTCACCAAGAGGGGTTATCAACCTACTCTAACTAGGTCGGCCTTAACTAACCCTAAGTATAGTAAATAATACAATATAGGCTCGTATGTGACCGAAAGTGAAGCATGCACCATTCTCAATAATGTTAACCACTCTATTTCAATTTCTAAATAGTTGTGCTCTGTACATATATATCTGTATATAGAGATGTGGTTACAGAGTGTAATGAGAGATGATCCGTAACAAGAGGATATACAATAGCATCACACAAGTTGATTGATTAGAATAATGTGTAATGACCTCGTGTATAGCAATCTCGTTAACTATAAAATGTGATCAATTTAACCTAAATTTTACATTTTTCAGCATTTTGTATTTACTCTAAGAATCGTATTTTAATCTAAGGATTGAATACAGTTTTGCTTCAATTAATTTGCTCTTGAAATTTGTGCAAACTTACAAAGTACACTGTGAAATGCAGCCATCAAGTGACCATCCTATGAATGCCTTCAACCAGAGTAAGATACTATGAGGATAGACTTGCATGAAATTGATGGAGCTGCAAACGGAAAATATCAGTAAGGTAGGGGGCGGGGGAATAGATGAAGATTAATGAGGGAATAAATTGTGATCTTGTTCAATTTTAAATAGGCAGGTAACTAATAATGAGGCAGAATAAATAGTTTTTTATAAATGATTGGAAATTTATCTGTCTGAAAATTAGTAAGCTAGTGATCATGGGTGATTCAGTGGTGGCAACCAATTATATATTATAGGGGATCGAATTAATATAAAGTGAGATCTGTATGACCTCCTCGAAAAGAGTGTGAGTTTGGCGACCAAGCTTGATGAGATAACGATTATTCAAAGGAGATCCCTAAATAGCTGGGTAGATGAACGTACAAACAAAGGAGTTGATCTAAGGCTGATAAACTAGTCACCTATCGAGATGGGAAAAAGATGATGATTATGTGGACAACTGGCCTGAAGGAGATTATCATGAACAGTACGACAGTTGAATGCACTAAACCAGCCATTACATACAATCACGATGGGGAAAGACTCATTATCTGAGTCGATGGTAATGAAAGATCGAAAGGGCTAAAGTGCAGCCATTCTTTTGGAGAAAAACGTGGCCTACAATTTACCCAATAGCATCATAACGAAAATGGTTTGCTGAAGACGATATTGAAACCTAAAGGAAGGAGATGCAGAGATGGAGATTGAAATTCTTGAAAAGATGGAACCTAGCAGGGATCAAGGAAAGGGCACAAGGTCCCAAGTACTCAGATAGAGGATGAAGAGAAAATGTGACCTGGAAGCTTGCAAAACGACAGGCAAAAAAAACAGCGAAAGACATTAGTTTGAAAGCTATTGACATGATCCCAGTCACTCTGGTACCGTTAAAATAAATAATACTAGGATCATGCCAATGGCTTTCAAACTAATGTCTTTCGCTGTTTTTTTTTTGCCTCTCGTTCTGCCTGTATATATTCAGTGTAAAAAGGGATTCCAGAGAGGCTCAACAAAATATTTCTGGAACTGAGAGAGTATTCCATAACCTATGTGAAGCAATGATTAATAAGTTGAAAAATACAGTGAAAATGCGAGATTGCATTATTTCGGGTTTTTTACTGTTACTCCCCCCTTCCGTGATTGCTTCAAAATTCTTTGATTTATCGATATGTATGTATGATCTCTCTTAGCTCTGGCATATCTGGGTGCATTATATTTGGAACCATGGCTTACTCTTATCAATCCCTTGCAATATAGTACTGAATTGTCTGCGATTATAGAATTTTTTTTCCATTTAGTGGGGGAAGAGAGAAGGTTACCTGCAGTCAGAGTAGGAATGTAGATGCGTTCTTGCCAGCCTTTGGAACCCTCATAATTCGAAACTCGACGCCTTCCCGGTTCCTGTTTCGGCTTTCCTCCACCGTTGTCCTCTGCCATTTCTCTCTTCTTTTATCTGTCAAAATTGTAGAATATCAAGCATATAGTTTTTGGTTTACGGTCTACGCACCTTGGATTCTATATATCGTTCTCAGTTTGATGTAGTATTTCATTGTTTGTCGTTATGGATCATATTATTAATATAAATTCATCTTATTGTTTAATTTATGTGTTTTTATGGTGTCATTCATTTAACTATATTCATTTAATTATAATAGATTTATTTTTAATTTGGATTTATTAAGTATTGAGATGATCAAATTTTTTAAGTTGTAAATTTTTTTATTGTTTTATTCCATGTCTTAATTCTTAATTTGATAATTTTAGGTGCTTGATAAATAGGAGTTTAAGATTTTATTTTATTTTTAGCTAATTTTTTATTATTATTATTTTTTAATTGAGCTTATTTGAATTTTTAATTGGTCTTTTTTAGGATGGAGAGAAGACAACCAATTTCTTTCTTTTAACTCGTGTACCAAAACAACGTTGGTGGAATATTTTGCTTCAATGATGTGGAATTCACAATTACTCCTCTTGGTACCATTATAATAGCTTTCTACTTTTGTGGCTTTAGGTTGTGCCTTCTGCAACACACCTTCCCAACGGATCAATGAGGTCATAGTTTTAGGTTTTGACCATGTGTTTTTATTGACTTCTTCTCGGTGATGACTAAACTAATCATCAATTGTTATCAAAATCATGCTACTCCTTTGAATGGCATAATATTTTACTATAAAGGGAAGCTTTCACAAGGTTGTGAATGCCTCATGAGACATAGATAGGGTTTGGTCTAATTTTGAATGTTTTTTTTTTACTCAAGTTTTCTATCAACGCGAGCAAGCAGTAGCAACTCTACTTGTATTTAACAATAGGATGGAATGTCATGTCGCCTATGAAAGCCTTGTTTAGCTTAGAAACCATGAATGAGGGGGTATCTATTCCACCAAAGTTGCCCAATGCTCACACTTGGCCCCACTTATTTTCTCAAGCATAGGTTCACACAAGCACAAACATGTCATTGTATAGATTTGAACCTGAGTGGGGGTGATAACAACACCCTGCTTCCACCAATCTAGCAAGCCACCATTGACAATTTTGAATATTAATTATTGACTATTGTAGAGATTAGTTGTTTTTAATAACATCGTTGGACAATAGGTCTATTATTATTTTTAGACTCCAATTTTGTGATGCACTTCTATTATAAATATGTACTCATTGCTAATCCAAAACATGCATGTTGGAGACACAATATCTAGTTATTTAGTCCCCTTGTTGTTAGAATAATTGATGTGCTTGTTTTCACCATAGACAATATCTCTATTGTCACCCATCCATAAGCACGAAGCCACCCCCGAGCACCTTAACCTTTGACAGAATTATTCCAGAAAGCCATACTAGAACCAACAAATGAACCCTAGTTGCTAACTGCAACAACAACTCAAGACAAGTAGAGCGCTACTTCTTCAAGGGTAGCGCACAAGAGAGAGAGTCTTTATATCTACAGAACAAGTACCATACACAACTGCAACAACTACTCTCTCAAACTTGCACCATACTTAGCAAGAATATCACCAAGAGTATTACCAAGAATATCACCAAGAGTTTCACCAAGAATATCACTTAGAGAGAGACCAAGAAGAAGATATGACCATACGCCCTTATTCCTCCTTACAGCTGCAACTGCATCTCTCCACAAGACTTGTGCTTCGACTGGGTGTACAAACGAGCTAAAACATCCTTTATTTATATTAATCTGTCCAGTGACTTTTTTGGCTAGGCCGAGCTAACTTTCTGGTAATTATATTTTATGTTTATCTTTTTCCTGTGGAGCCGACTAGTCTTTCTGGAAGATAATATTCTAATATTAATTATTTTGCTAGGTTAACTTGTCTTCTAGGGTTTTCACACATATGTTTAGGGTTTCCCTTGCTTCCGGAATATTCCATTCTAGTCAAAGGTTACACGTGGGGGTTAATACCTCAAGCAACTACTGTAACATCAACACTCCCTCCTAGCTAGGGAGGTATTAACGGTAATGGCATTGAGCAAACACAGACCATGCTGTCGGTAGCATCATCATAGCCACACAAGTTATCTCATGATCACGCAGATCAAGTCACAAGCATCATCATCACTATTAGTATCGTCTGATAGCATCATGGCATCAACGTACATCATCGTTTGCATCATCTCTCGAGGCCATACTCCATCTGAGTAATCGGGCATGATGTTGAATAAGTCATGTGTTGAACTCAGCGCACTCAGCAAAGTGTCTCGCATTAGTCAACCATTCAACAGAGTGATGTAGGGACCATTCTTCTAATCTAGACATACGTCATAGAAGAATAGTTGTCCCAACAAATGCTAAAATCCCCATAATGGGATACAAGGACCATTATTCTAATCTGAACCTACATCCTAGAAGAATGTCAGTCCTCCCAGATGTTGAAAGCCATGCCATGGGCTACAAAGACCATTCCTACAAGAATGTCAGTCTCAGACTATTTTCTAATAAGGTCATATGTACCATAGAGATCAATATCTACACATATGCCTTAGAAAATATTGGTCCCGTATCAACCACCCTAATCGGGGCGTCATATCCTTATTGGGCGGATTATTCAACCTGACCGGGCCAATAATTGTGCCTCGGGAGAATATTGGTCCTAAACCATTTTCCTAATCGGGCCACAATTTGTGCCTTAGGAAAATACCAGTCCATTATACGTCAAAAATCTGTCAACCTGGACCATTCTCCATAGGTAGAATGTTTATCCACCAGCAATCTATTCTACCTGGACCATTCTCCGCTTGGAGAATGTTTGTCCACCAGCACACTGACTATCCATCTAACTGTCAATCATCTCCAACACTAGTGGTAGTCTCCATGGAAATCAGATAGTAGCATACAGATGCTACAATTCCATCCAATATAACACAATTGTGTCTATCCATAGTAGTACACAACTACTACCCAATGGTACACGACCACTCCTAATAGCACATAGCTACTAACCAGTGGCACACAATCAATACCAGTGAAACACATCCACCACAGTAGTATACAGCTACTGTTCAGAAACATATAGTCTCCAAAGCAATCAAATCATTTCATCTGATATCATCCTGCATCAATAGTGTCATCAACTGCATCACCTCTAAGTCGTACTAGCATGATGCGAATGCATCATATCTAAGTTGTATTGGCGTGATCTGGAGTATTTACATCATCTCTAAGTCGTATTAGCATGACATATCTAACATGATGTAAATGCATCATATCTAAGTTGTATGCCACCTCTGAGTTGTACTCGCATGATGTAGTTCAATGCCTCATTGTGTCACCTCTAAGCTATATGATCATCTATAAGTCGTACTAGCATGACATATCTAGCACAATGCCAATGCATCATATCTAAGTTGTATGCCACATCCAAGTTGTACTCGCATGATCATATCTAGCATGACATGATCCCTTTGCATCATCTCTAAGTTGTATGGTCATCTCTAAGTCGTACTATCATGGCATATCTAACATGATGTCAATACATCATATCTAAGTTGTATGCCACATCTAATTTGTACTCACATGGCCATATCTAGCATGATGTGGCTCACTGACATCGTCTCTAAGTTGTACTAGCATGACATATCTAGCATGATGTCAATACATCATATCTAAGTTGTATGCCACATGTAAGTTGTACTAGCACGATGCTCCTCGTGCCACTATATCAACAACTCCAACCATATGTATCATATCTGAGTTGTACTAGCATGATCATATCTAGCATGGTGCAAGCATCATCTCTAATTTGTATGACCATCTCTAAGTTGTACTAGCATGATATAGATCTGCATCTCACTGACAGTCCATGATGCCACATATTAGAGCTCCCTCCCAACCGAGGAAGTCATCTCCTTCCTTTCAACCAAGGGAGCAATCTCCACGAGCCCCAAATTGTCCCTCAAGTATGCAAATTTTATCTTGGACAAAGGCTTTGTCAAAATATCTGCAGTCTTCTCATAAGTGGAGATATACTAGAGAACCACTTCTCCCCTCTGGACTTTATCATGAAGAAAATAGTACTTGATCTCAATGTGCTTCGACCTGTCATGGAACATTGGATTCTCTGAGAGCTTCACACAACTCTGGTTATCACAATATATCATGGTCAAATCCATCACATGATCAAACAGTCCAGAAACCAGCATACAGAGCGACATTGCTTCCATATAAGCACCACAAGCTGCAATATACTCTGCTTCTATAATGTTGAGTGCAACAAACTTATGTTTTCTACTAGCCGATGATATCATAGCAGATCCCAAACTGAAACACATACCAGAAGTACTATTTATGTTATCCGCACTCCCTGCCCAATCTAAATTAGTAAATCCATGCAGTTGTACATCATTGTTTGAGGCATATCTCAATGTTCGAAAACACATGTATTCCAACAGAGGAAGAACACATTCAGTAACCACTCACACAGCCAGATCAAAGATCAACACACCATTGTTTTGACATGGTAAAACCCCTACGGGAAAACATCCATGACCCCAACCAATGTGGCCACTTGGAGTAATTTATTAATGCAAAAGAAAAAGATTACAAAGAGATTTTACAAGAGAGTTTCTCACAATCGATAATCGACAAATGATCCTCCATGCTCTTTAAATAGAGATCATGGACTAATCGGGTTTTAAGCCACGAATCAATGGTTGTTAAGATTGAGGAGAATATGAACCGTCGAATCACTCTATGTCAGGAACATATCATGATTATCGGATTTCCTAACTACAAATACATACTAATGCATACTAAAGAAACACACTAAGAAACACACTTTTACCTAACGACACATTAGACCAAGTAGATATTAACTAACTCTTAAGTGTCTAAATATCCTAACATCCCCCCTTAAGAACAACTTGGGATAGGATTGAAGGATTTACAATAGTGACACAATTGGAGAAGGAAGGAGGAATTAGAGCCTATCCCCCCTTGATGACAACTTTCTGAACTCTTAACATAGATCGAAGTTTGGAAAAAATCGCTTTTGTAAGAGACTTTGTGAAATGTCTGCAACTTGATCTTCTGTAGGGCAAAAGAGCACTTCAATAACTTGATCATGAATGAGCTCTCTGATGAAGTGCATGTGTAGCTCGATGTGTTTATCATGTTGATGTTGAATTGGGTCTTTGGCGAGCTTGATGGTACTATGATTGTCGCACCAAAGGCTGGTCGAATGTTGTTGTTGAATCTAAACTCTAAAAGGATCTGTCGTAGCCACAAGGCTTCCTGACTTGCATTTATTGTTGCTCTGTACTCTGCTTCTGTTGAAGAAAGTGCAAAAGCCTATTGTTTTTAACAAGCCCAAGTGACAGGTCCTGAACCAAGGCTGAAAACATAACCTGCAATAGACTTCTGATCATCAGAGTCATCGACCCAATCTGAATCAGTGAAACCAACCAATAAAGGAGTCCCCCCTGAACTGTAATGTATCCCAAACTGAACTGTACCATGAACATAGTGAAGTATCCTTTTAGTTGCTTTCAAATGGCTTTCATGGGGTGCTTGCATATACCGAGCAACAAGACCAACAACAAAGGAAAGATCAGGACATGTATGAGTCAGGTATAAGAGGCTACCAACAGTACAAGGTGGCATCAACTTCGTGAGATGTACAGGTGGCAGCAAGTTTGACTCCAGACTAGAAGGGAGAAGGGGATGGTTTACAATCTTTCATGTGAAAGCGACGAAGAAGGTCACAAGCATACTTAGACTGGGAAAGAAAAATTACTTTATTGGTTTGCAAAACTTGGAGGCCAAGGAAATAATGCAAAAATCCCAAGTCTGTCATTTCAAATTTCTTCTTAAGGCTGGTTTTCACATGGTTTAAAAGTTTTGAGTCATTGCCAGTAAGGATAAGGTCATCAACATGAAGGACAAGGATTACGAGATGGCTTCCTACTTTCTTGGTATAGACATTAGGATCATAATGGCCTCTAGAGAATCTAGTGTCAATAAGAAAGATGTCCATTTTGGCATACCAAGCTTGGGGAGCTTGTTTAAGACCATAAAGAGATTTCTTAAGGTGACAAACAAGGCTAGAGTCATTCTGGACATAGTCAAGAGGTTGTTCCATGTAGATTTCTTCTTGCAAAACTCCATGCAAGAAGGTAGATTTAACATCCATCTGATGGACCTCCCATTTATGCGAGGCAACAAGGGAAAGAACAAGGCGAATGGAATTCATGTTGGCTACAGGGGAAAAGGTTTCATTATAGTCAATTCCTTCAACTTGGGAAAATCCTTTGGCAACTAACCAAGCCTTGTGTCTTTCAACACTTTCATCTGATGCATACCCATTTACATCTGACAAGTTTTCTTCCTTTTGGAAGAGGTACAAGATCCTAAGTATCGTTTTCCATTAAAGAACGATACTCTATATTCAATGTTGTATCCCAATCTCGATGAACTGAAGCTTCCGCAAATGTCTCTGGATCACAAGTCTTTGAAACTTGAGCCAAAAGAGAAGAGGCTTGTTGGAACTGTAAATGTGTCTAACACTGATCTGAAGGATCACTAACAAGATCTCTAACTGCTTCTCATGTTGAACATACCCATCTACGAAGCGGTGGAGCTGGTGCTAGTTCAGTTTCAAAGGACTCATCTGGAGGAAGGTGAGTAGGTAGAGGTGGGTTTTCATCCTCACTATCATTATCTGAAGAAGAAACCATAATAGGAACATAAGAAGGCACAAATGTTGAAGATGGCTCGCAGGCCGAAGAAGGCACAATCGCTAAATTAGGCTCGCAGGCCAAGAGATTTTCACCAAATTTAACATCTATTCTAATAATAATTTCATTACAATGTGGTTGAAGAAGTCTATAACCTTTAACATCTTCATAATAACCAACAAATATACACTTCTCACTTTTAGGTTGCAATGCTTTATTTTTCTCATCAGGGATGTGAGCCCATGATTTACTACCAAATACATGAAAGTGACTTATATCTGGTTTAATTTTAGTCCAAGCTTCTTCTAGTGTTATATTTTTAAGAGCCTTTGTGGGATTGTGATTTACTATGTAATTTGCACAGCTGATGGCTTCCACCCAATACTTTAGACTTAATCCCTTAGATTGGATCATACAATTAGCCATTTATTTTAATGTGCGGTTCTTTCTCTCAGCAACACCATTTTGTTATGGTGTATATGGAACAATGTGTTGCATTTGGATGCCTTGTGTAGTGTAGTAACTTGTAAAATTATTGTTCACATATTCACCTCCATTATCTGTTCTTAACCTTTGAATTTGACGTCCATATTTCTTTTCTACAATGACCTTGTAGGTCAAAAACTTCGCTCTTAAGTTTTAAGAAGAAGACCCAAGTACATCTGGAAAAGCCATCAATGAAAGTTAAGAAATACTTGCACCCAGAAAAAGAAGGAGAAGAAAGTGGACCACACAAATCACTGTGAACAAGCTTGAAAGGGCTCGAGGCGTGCCAAGAGGCACGTTTGTCAAAATTGTCCCGATGATGTTTGTCGAGAACACAATTCGCACAAACACCATCTTTGCATGAAACAAAAGGAAGACCAATCACCATCTATTGATTACATAGTTGTTGCAATGAGCGATAGTTTAGATTACCAAACCACTCATGCCAAAGTTTGCTCAAGTCATCGATATGAGCAACAAATACCGATGGAAAAGATGATGACCCAAAGTTGTCAAACTTGTACAACCTAGTAGTATCATCAACAATTCTAGTTGCAAGAACATGCTTAGGATATTTTAGATCCTTGAATACAACTTGGTGAGGTGAAAACTCTACGGTTTTACCTTCACCTGAATGAGTGATTTGATATACTGATATAAGGTTACAAGAAAGACTCAGAACACATAATACATCATTGAAATGACCACTATCGACTTGAATTGTTTTAGATCCTACAACACTAAGAGATCTATCATCACCAACAAATATTTTATACGTGTTACATTCATTTAGAGCTGAAAATATGTCTTTATCCTTAGCCATATGATAAGATGCTCCAGAATTAATAAGCCACTCATCAGAAGAAGAAGTAGAAGTTGCATCGTAGGAGAAACCAGAAGCAGAAAGTGCATGTCCATGAAAGGAAGAAGAAGAAAAATAATCAATATTAATGTTGTGCTTCTTCATCTTTGCTTCTAAAGCTACCATCTTCTTGAAACATTTGGACTCATCCTGACCATCTTTATCACAAAAGTTGCAATGTCTGCCAGTCTTCTTATTTTTAGATTTTGCTCCTTTGTCACCATTGGGAGTTGAAGTTGTCTGAGTGGGTTTGGGACCCTTATGTTTCTTGTTGTTGTGGCGATGATGTTGCTTCTTGGGATTCTTAGGTTTATCCTTTTGCTGGGCGACTAAGGCTTTGTTGGAGGTACCTGCAGTGTTGATCACTCCAAGTTGTACAAGATTATCTTGCTCTCTAATCAAAGCATCACAAAAGGACTCAAGAGTGGGTTTTTGATAAGCTTTCACTAGAGCCTCTCTCATGGCATAAAAGATAGATACAAACACATAATATGCACTACCTAGCTTAGAAATAATAATATAGATGCAACGCTCTTCCTCCAACTTTATCTCACATTCTTCACATAAAATTCTGAGTGTTTTAAACTTAGATAAATAGTCTTTAATGCAAGAAAAATCACTTGGACTTAAAGTCGGTATTTGATTTTCTAACTGATGTGCTCGAATAATATTGTGTTTACCAAACACAGATTCAAACTTTTCCCAAGCTTCATCTAGGCCATCAATTTCTTGAAGGTAGAACCTTAAATCAAAGAGAGATTAACATTTCGATCAGTCCACGTGTTTCGTCACTCCTATTAGCCCACTTGACTTTCTTATCAACATCGGTGGGTTCTTTTTCCTTTCCCAAGGTAATCCGGTACAAGCCTTTACTTCTTAATAAATCGTCCATATGAGATTTCCGTTGGAAGTAGTTGGTGTTGGTAAGCAAAATATTATTGGAAGAAGCCATATTAAATATGTAGATAATATGGATTTAAAGTTGAAACTAATGATTTGGATGGAAAAATATCGAAAAATTAGGCGGTTTAAAAAAAAAAAAAACGACACTTAAAACGGACTTCGGATGTGAAAATTATGCCCTTTTAAAAAAAGATATAGATGGTAACCAAAGGACCACATGGTGGTGTAAAATGTTTTATGAAGTGACCCACTTTTATAAAAATAAGTGGGGATCACTTTTACAATGAAGTTACTTTATAAAAGAAAGTTGCATGCAAAATAAATAACTCTAAAATAAAATATTAAAGCTACTTATAGTGATTCACTTTTATACTTGAAGTGAAATACACTTTACAATTGAGCATAAACTTTTTCAAAAAAAGTAACAAAAATGGAGACTTGAACTCAAGACCTCTTACTTAATAAAACAACTTTTAACCAAGTGGGCTAGCAAAACATATTATATTATTTAGCAAGAGGATTGTTGTTGTTGTTGTTGACGGCCTTGGAGAGTGTGCTCATAAAAAACTATTTTCACACACACAAAAAAATGTTTGTTTCTCGATGACAACAAGGGTTACATCTAGGTTAACTTACCTAGAAAATGCACCTTTTCCTATCTATTACTGATTTTCCGAGATCACACAAGGCGTGGGGAAAAGAGCATACACAGATCTAAAAGATTGGCAATGATCCAGATTTAGGAGCGAAACAAGCTGATTAACAAGTTGAATACAATAAACACAGAGATATGAAGAATAACATAAATATCCAGTGAAAAATATCTTCTATTAAATAATGAAATAGGTTGAAACTGTAAAACTGTAGAACTGAAACATTTGCTCGAATGGTGGTAGCTATCTCTGAGAAGAGATGTGGCTACTACGTGCATCCGTCATAGCAGAATGAATTACAATGAGGCTCCATTAGCCTTTTTGATATTACTCATGAATGCCAAAACCCCAAACATCCAAAAACCTAACCCTGGAAGGTGAAACGCCAAAAGTCACGTGGGCCCTATGGGTAAGTTGGTGTAATTTGGTACCTCAACTTCCAAGGGTCGTAACTTTTGCATACGACCTCTGTTTTAGGTGTGTGATAGCCCGTTGGAAAGGTCTTTCTGAGAAATACACATTCCGCTATCAAACTCTAACTCTATCTACAACTTGATTGTGGCAAGCCAAAAAAACAATGTTTAGCGACCCAAAACGACCCTCGAAGTACAACAAGATGTGCTGGCATGAAAACATGCAAAATAAGCTAGTTGGATTAGGCGAGACACCACCTGTATCCACTTGGAGGATGTGTGGGGCTTGAGGCATCCCCAGAAGTGTAGAACCCACAATTACAAAGCAGTACAAAAGAACGTGTTGAACAAAAAATGGACACTAGGAGTCAATTGGAATAGGTGAGTGGCCACCAATATCCACCTGGATCAATCCTCCCCTCTTAGGAACTAATGGTCTCCATTGCGTTGAGGTCCCCCATTAGGTGAGGAAACTTCTATTGGATTTGGCCCCTGGTGAGCCACTTGCCTTGGTGTAGGAGTTTCCCTGCCTTGACAACCCGATAAAGCTGGATCTGTTGCTGGCGAGTGCCCTTGACCTATGTGTCCACTATCTAATCAGTGAATACTTGTTCCATGTAGTCAGGGTTGAGCTAAGTTGGTGTATGTTGTTTTGCGATCTCGGAGGTGTCCAATAATGGGGGAAAATATGGCCGAAGGAGGTCCACGTTGAATACTGGATGCAGACCAAGGAAGGGTGGAGTGTTGAGCTCAAAAGTGTTGCTACCCACAACCTTGGTGATAGTTTAAGGCCCATAACGAAGTGGGTGAAGCTTTCGATGGGGCCCGATGAGACGCTCCTTCTGAAAATGTAACCAAACTTTGTCGAGAACCTGAAACTGGTGTGGTACCATGTGTTGATCATGGCGCTGCTTGTACTTAGCATTGGATTTCTACAAAATCTCCTGGACATGTTGGTGAATGTGTTGAATTCGCTCAATGAATCTGGCGGCTTTGTCGATCACAGACTGATCAGGGGAAGATTCTATCTGTGCGGTGGCAAGAGGAAGTGCAACATCAATGGGTCCCAAGGGTTGAAATCCGAGACCCACCTGAAATGGGCTATGGTCGGTGGAACTATGGAGAGCCCTGTTGTAACTGTGTTGGACATATGGGAGACTCTTGTCCCATGTACGTGGATGCTTAGAATTGTACATGCGTAGGATGTGCACAATCATTTGATTGACGACCTTTGTTTGGCCATCGGTTTGGGGGTGGAAAGTAGTGGATTTTCTGAGCTTGGTGTCCAACAAAGACCATAGACTTGACCAAAAGGTGTTGAGGAACCTGTTGTCTCAGTCGGAGATGATGGTCTGTGGTATCCCAAAGTGGACCCACACTCGTTCGAAGAAGATCTTAGCAGTATCTGTCACTGTGACATTCTTCTTACAGGTTGTGAGGATGGCCATCTTCGAAAACCGATCAACGACCACAAACACATAGTCATTTTCTTGCTTGGTGGACGACAATCCAGACATGTAATCCATTGAGATGGATTCCCAAGGCTTCTTGGGAATAGGAAGAGGGGTGTATAAGCCTTGCTTCTTGATGGCCGACTTGGAAATGGCACAGGCAGTGCAAGATCTGATATACTTGCTAACGTCTTGTCGAAGTTTTGGCCAATAAAAATGTTTCGGAAGAACGACCACAATTTTCTCCACGCCAAAATGTTCTGCCACCCGACTGTAGTGGGCTTCCCAAATTAGCTTTGCACGCTCGCTTGTAGGAACACAGAGATGGCCCAGGTGGCATAAGAGTTTGTCCTGAATGTGAAAATCAGTAACAATTTCACCTGTACCCAAGAGCTGATAGGTGGTGGCGAAGTCCGGATCTTGCTGATAAAGTTGGGGCCACTCAGATGCTTCATGTCCACTGGAATGGAGCACAATGGTGAGTGTAGCCATAGGAGGCCGACTGAGGCAGTTAATGACACGATTGGAGATACTTGTCTTATACTTTATGTTGAGATGGAATTGCTGCAGGTAGGTGGAACACTTCTGATGGCGCTCGTTTTGTAATTTCCCCTGTGCCTGTATGAATTGCAGAGGCTTGTGATCAATGTGTATGATCGTCTCTTTCCTTAGAATGTAATGTTTCCATTGACGACAGGCTTGTACAATTGAATACATTTCCTTGTCATAGGTGGGGTATTTCCGGACATTATCAGAGAGTGTCTCACTATGGTATGCCACCGGATGCCCGTGTTGAGTGAGAATTGCGCCCACAGCATAGTCAGATGCATCAATCTCAATATCGAATTGTTGTTGCAGATCGGGCAATGAGAGTATTGGAGCTGAGAACAAATGATGCTTTAGATCATCGAATGCCCATTGTTGCTCCTTCCCCCACACGAACTTGGCCCGACCACTACCCTTGGTCACCTGGCTGAGGGCCCATGCAATATGGGAGAATCCCAACACGAATCGTCAGTAGAAGTTGGTTGGTCCCAAAAAGATCTAAAGCTCGATTAGTGTGGTCGGGGCTGGCCAATCACAGATGACTTGGATCTCAGCTAGATCAACATGTACCCCATGCTCATCAACAATGTAGCCCAAGTATTGGACCCTATTCATTCCAAAAGAGCATTTCTTCTAAGTTGCCATAAATCTTGTGTTGTTGCAAAGTGCTCAAAACTTGTTGAATATGTTGCATGTGCTCCTCCCACGTTCTTCTGAAGACGAGGATGTCATCCAAATATACTACCACAAAGGATTTGGTGAAGGGTCTCAATACATCATCCATCAACCTCATGAAAGTGGCTAGTGCATTTATGAAGCCAAAGGGCATGACTAGCCATTCGTAGAGACCTTCTTTAGACTTGAAGGTTGTCTTCCATACATCAGTTGGTTTGATGGGAACCTAGTGGTAGCCAGACTTCAGTTCAATCTTGCTGAAGAACTTTTCCCCCTTGAGTTGGTCAAGAAGGTCATCAATCCTAGGAATGGGGTAGCGATTCCTGACTGTGATTTTGTTTAAGGCTCTGTAATCAATGCAGATTCGCCAAGTCTCGTCCTTCTTCTGCACTAGTACAATCGGGCTTCTGCAAGGGGAGGAGTTGGGTCTGATGTGCCCCTTTTGAAGAAGCTCTCAGATCTGACGCATGATTTCATCATTCTCCATCAACGAGCATCAATAGAATGGTCCATTAGGTAGAGGTACGACGGGGTTCAAATCAATTGGATGCTTGACTTGGCAGTGTGTTGGTACCCATGTAGGCGAGGAGAAGATGTCTTTGTATTCTTCCACTATCTCGTCCACTTGCTTCTGCTGCAAAGAGATGCGCTGTGTAGAGGCCACAGATGTGGCGACGACCTTCTGCTTACTGTGATCATGTATCACAAAGAAGACAAACTTCCCGGTCTATGAAATGACCTTACTGCATTGCTTAGTAGATATTAAAGAAATAACAGTAGGTGGCGCTACCTCTGGGATACTGTACAATTGTTTACCCAAAGTAATAATAACACTGTGGGGTCTAGACTCATACACATCATGATGCTTCCACAAATATGGTTGTCCTAAAAGAACATCACAAACTTCAAGGGGAGCAATATCACACCGTACCTCATCTTTGAAAGGCTTGATGCCATAAGGCAGACGACACTGTTGGCTGACACAAAGATCTCTTCCTTGGCGAAGCCAGCTGATGGTGTAGGGTTGTGGGTGCGGCGTTGTTGGTAGGTCCATCTTCTTGATGACCTCTGTTGAAATCAGGTTCTTCTGACTATCGCTATCGACAATGAAATGAAGCGGAGCCCCCTTGACCCATATCTGTGAGTGAACTTTGGTGGTAGCGACAGTGGAACTGGGTTCAACATCGTTAATCTGCTTCCCTCCTTCAGGATTTGACTCAGAATTAGAATCGGCCTCGGACTCGGAAGCCTTTAGCTCGACCACGAGGTACTGCTTGGAGTGGCATTCTTCGCTGTTGTGCCAAGGACTTTTATGGTACTCACACCATTTTCCTATGTCCTTCTTCATCTTCTCATTTCCCTTCTTGTGTTGCGGCTTGGACTGGTTGTTCTGAGGGCGACCATCTCAACTTGGTCCATTGTTGTGTGGGTTAGGGCTGCCTTTGCCTTGCTTCGGCTGTGAGGGGTTTGCAGATCCAAACTCTTGCCTTTTCTGCTTAAATTTTTGCTCGATCTTGACAATGTATCTATAAGTCATGCCCAATAAGATGATGTCCAGGAACTATATTTTTGTCTAAATGTATCTATGTAAACAACCACAATATTTGAGCACCAGATGATGCTTAGAGTCTTTGATACACAATTTGGTGCGTAGGGTATGGAAAATATTGGTGAAATATGGTACTGTCTAGTCCCTTTCTTGATGTAGGGTGATCCATTTGGTGTTCTGGTCCTCATAGCTTCCATCAAGGTAATATTGTTCTTTAATGGCATCCCGGAAGGAGTCCCATGTTGGGGCCACCAAAAACATTGTAAATTCCTGCATGACCCTTTGCTCAGAGTAAGTATCCCACCAATGTTTAACATGGGGAACGACCTTGAGGAGTGAAAAAGTGATATTTTCCCTATCGGAAAAATTATGGATCGAAAAATATCCTTCGAGCATATTCAAGCATTTATCTACAACACCCACATCTATCAGTCCTTCAAATAATGGAATATCAAAATTTACCTGTACCTTGAAGGGGTTTGCATGACCGCTTGATGAAGATGCTTCTCCTGTGGGCAGTTGTCGAGGGATCTATGCGAAGTTGTCCATCATTTCATTCCTTTGTCATGTGAGGCCTTCCTCGAGCAACATTTTAATAGGATCTCCTGCTCCATCATCTTTCTTTTCATCCCCCATGGGTTGTTGTCGGGCTCGGCACGACCGATCTTGTAATGGATCAATTGGTTTGAGTCCCAACTTCTTGTACCCAGATCTTGTCGGGGACATGCACGAAGAAAAATAAATGAAGAGCAAACCACTCAAATACCATTGATCCATATTCAGGAGCGGAACGAACTGATTAATAGACTGAATACAATAAACACAGAGATATGAAGAATAACACAAATATCCAATGAATAATATCTTCTATTAAATAATGAAATAGGCTGAAACTGTAAAACTACATAACTGAAACACTTGCTCGAATGGTGGTAGCTATCTCTGAGAAGAGATGTGGCTGCTACGCGCATCCTTCTGAGAATAATGAATTACAATGAGGCTCCATAGGCCTTTTTGATATTACTCATGAATGCCAAAACCCTAGACATAAAAAAACCTAACCCTAGAAGGTGAAACACCAAAAATCATGTGGGCCCTATGGGTAAGTTGGTGTAATTTGGTACCTCAGCTTCCAAGGGTCGTAACTTTTTTATACGACCTCCATTTTAGGCGCGTGATAGCCCGTTGGAAAGTTCTTCTAGAGAGCTACACATTCCATCGTCAAACTCTAACTCTGTTTATATTTTGGCTGTGGCGAGCCAAAAAAACAACGTTTAGGGCCCCAACACGGCCCTAGGAGTACAACAAGATGTGCTGACATGAAAACATACAAAATAAGCCAGTTGGATTAGGCGAGAGGCTACCCATATCCACCTGGAGGATGTGTGGGGCTTCAGACAACCCCATAAGTGTAGAACCCACAATTACAAAGCAGTACAAAAGAATGTGTTGAACAAAAAATGGACACGAGGAGCCAATTGGAATAGGTGGGCGGCCACCAATATCCACTCGGATCAAGCAACCCGGAAACAAACAATATAAAACTGAAATAATACTCTGCAAAAATTTAAAAAGGGTGTATTCAGGCTTTATACCTCCAGATCTAGTTGAAATGGTTGTATCTTGGGCAGACATAAACCTTTTCAAGTGAAACGAAAAGCGTTCCTAACTAAAACGAGTGCTCTGGATGCAATGGAACAATCCTTTCAGCCCAAAAATGTACGTAAATGGAAAAAAAATGGAGATGAGGCAACTCGACTTCACTATCTCGATCTACAATAGGAGCAAGTCTTCAAACACGCTCTGATACCATGTTCGACAACACATGTATTCCAACAGAGGGCGAACACCTTCAATAACCACTCACACAACCAGATCAAAGATCAACACACTGATGTTTTGATGTGGTAAAACCCCTACGGGGAAACATCCACGACCCCAACCAATGCTTCCACTTGAAGCAGTTTATTAATGCAAAAGAAAAACATTACAAAGAGATTTTACAAGAGAGTTTCTCACAATTTATCATCGACAAATGACCCACCATGCTATTTAAATAGATATCATGGACCAATCGGGTGTTAAGCTACAGATCAATGGTCATTAAGATCTAGGAGAATATGAACCGTTCGATCACTCTATGTCGGGAACATATCGTGACCGTCAGATTTCCTAACTACAAATACATACGAAAGAAACACACTAAGAAACACACTTTTACCTAGCGACACATTAGACCAAGTAGACCTTAACTAACTCCTAAGTGTCTAAATATCCTAACACTCAAACCATAAGTTATCATCCCACAAATATATCTCAAGATCTTCTTTGCAACTATCCAATGCTCTTGTCTAGGTTCTAGCTGGAACTGACTCAACATGTTCACAACAAAGAAATGTTTGGCTTAGTATTCACCAATTACATCAAGGAGCCAATCAACTATCGGTACAGGGACAAGTATACTAGATAAAAATCAAAGTCTCTCAACTTCCTCAAATCTGTTACCATGGGAGTTGCCATGGATTTGCAATCCATCATCCCAAACTTCTGAAGGATCTTTACAATATACTTCCCTTGTCTTAGAACGACTTCACCACACTTCTGCCATACTTCTAATCGCAAATAGTAGTGCATGAGACCAAGATCCTTCATATCAAATTCAATTTCTAGCTCCTTCTTACACTGAATAATGAGAGGCTTTGCACCAAGCTCTTGGAGCTTGATTGAGTCCATACAAGGCCTTCTTCAATCTGCAAACATGGGTTTTTTCTGGGGTGTACCTCAAAACCTTGAGGTTGCTCTATGTATACTGCTTCCTCAATCACTCCATTGAGAAAGACGGTCTTTACATCTATCTGATGTAAACTCCAACCCTTTGATTTTGCTAGAGATATGATGGCTCTAATAGATGTGTATTTGGCAACCAAAGCAAGCGTCTCATCATAATCTTCTCCCTTCTGCCGAGAGAATCCTCTAGCCACAAATCTCACCTTGTATTTATCAATACTTCTATCCACTGCATGTTTTATCTTGTAAATCCATTTAGGCATAATTCCCCATACATAGTTTTTCATTATTGATATTCTTGCATCATGACTTCCTTCTATTCTTTCAACTTGACTGCTTCTTCAAAGGTGGAAGGTTTTGTAACTGGAATATGGTTTTGACTTCTTTCTTTCTTTGCTTCCTTTATAATTGATACTTGGTGAGACCATATGCTTCACCACTGATGAAGTCATATGCTCCATGCTTGCAATTGTCACTATAGATCCCTCCTCGAGTTATCACTTGTGACCTGCTTGGAACAAGAACAATAACAAAGAAAAATAATAGACAACATTCTTCAACACTCTTCCAATGTTGTGATCAATCATTCTTCCATAGTAACTTATTTGGAACAAACAAATACATCTCCATGGTAGCCTCCATGAAATCTTGTAAGATAACCCACCCGAGACAAGAACAATAAAAGTATTTCCAGTATAATAACATTTTCACAAGAACAAATCTATGGTAACAAGAATGAATAACAATTTCATGATGATCAACATAGTATGATCAAGGTGAACTGCCCGAGAGCAAAACAAGAAATATCTCTCTAGAGAATATGTTAGTTCATTTTGCAAACAAGTAAAATAAACATCTATATCAATATTATTCACATGCCATCAAGTATTCATTACATCTAGCAGTAATGGAACCTTTCAAAGACTTCTTTCACAATTTGTAATGTAGAAACTATCAATCTTGATATATGCAAATTGGAAAATTATCAATTTAATCAAACCTAGAACTTGAAGCCTCAACTGCTATGGAGAGTGCGCTTGTTCCTTTGAATGTATTGAATCCAAGATCATTGCTTGGACAAGGTCTCTAATACATTCTTTGCAAACATACTCATGATATGCTAGATGATATAACTTGAAAAACATATACAAGTGCATACCTTTGAAATCTTTGTAGCATCATCCAACTTGTCTTTCTAATCTAAAACTAAACACCATCTTGAAAAGAAGAGATTAGAAACTGAATCAAAAGGTTCAATGATTAAAACAAACTAGAAACTCTCAAATTTCAACTTTGACCACAAAGTCAACTTGACCAGAAGTCAACCTTTGACTTTGACTTTGACCAAAAACTCGAACCTAATGTTTTTGGTAGTTGAGGGTGCCAAGTGGTGCGCTAGGACAGGGTGCACTAGGATGTCAAATAAATATGCCAAACACTTCACTTTAGGTGCCCGAACAAATGGGTTAGGGTTTCTTTCCACTGTAAAACCTGACTACAACTACAACTGCAACTGGTGCTATAGCGAGCTTGACAATGAACTTCCCATTCTACCTTCGAGTGGTTAGATTGTTTGAAGATATCGTGGGCCCATAACCTATTAAAATAATTGATGTGATCGTTTTCACCATAGACAATATCTCTATTGTCACCCATACATAGGCACGAAGCCTTGGGCCCCCAAGCACCTTAACCTTTGACAAAATTATTCTAGAAAACCACACTAGAACCAACAGATAAAACCTAGTTGCTAACTGCAACAACAACTCAATACAAGTAGAGCGCTACTTCTCCAAGGGTAGCACACAAGAGAGAGAGAGTCTCCATATCTGCAGAACAAGTACCATACACAAATGCAACAACTGCAGCTGCACTACTCTCTTAAACTTGCTCCATACTTAGAAAGAATATTACCAAGAGTATTACCAAGAATATCACTAAGAGTTTCACCGAGAATATCACAAAGAATATCACTTTGAGAGAGACCAAGACCAAGAGATGACCATACGCCCTTATTCCTCCTTGCAGTTGCAGTTGTAGCTGCAACTGCATCTCTCCACGAGACTTGTGCTCTGACTGAGTGTACAAATGAGCTAAAACGTCCTCTATTTATATTGATTTGTTCAATGACTTTTTTGGCTGGGCTGACCTGACTTTTTGGTAATAATATTTTTTGTTTATCTTTTTCTTGTGGAGCCTTTGTCTTTCTGGAAGATAATATTATAATATTATTTATTCTGCTAGGCTGACTTGTCTTCTAGGGTTTTCACACATCTTTTTAGGGTTTCCATTGCTTCCAGAATATTTCATTCTTGTCAAAGGTTACACGTGGAGGTTAATACCTCCTGTAGTTAGCGTAACATCAAAACTTGTTTCTTTTGTTGTGTACTTGTTTTAGTTTGGTATGAGAGCCTTGTTTTAGCTTTCACTCTATCTATCTTCACAATTTAATTTGTTCCATCACTCTCATCCTTTTCAAAATCATTATCTGCGCTTCAGTCAACAGATGATACTCTACAATTTTTTTTCTTTTCATTTTTTTTAAAGTAAAATATCCCAGGGGAAACCTTCTGAACACTTCCCCTCATTCCAAGGATGACACCTAAGGTAAACCCTAGATTATTCAAGTAATAAGGCCAAGTCATCAATATATATATATATATATATATATATATATATATATATATATATATATATATATAACAATTGACTCACTAAGAGAAAACATGTCACAAAGTGGGATTTGAACCTGGGTGGGGAGGGTAACAACTTTTCCTTGCAACCGCTCAAGCTACACAAATTGACTTTCTTTTCAAAAAAGTTTGTCAATATTGTTTAAATTTACGAGAGAAAAAAATGTAAAGTAAATGTCTAACCTTTTGTTGTATGTATGCCCTCTTAAAATGCGGTTACAATCCTTTATTGTAGAGTTACATTTTGCTACAACATTGCCTCCAAATCACCAATGGCCTCTTTTTTAAAAGCAAGTTTAAGTCTCCAATAACCCCTCTCGAGAATGTGCCAAATCAATGCACTAATTTATCAGTGGACAATTGATTAATAAAGAACATCCCATTGATCCATGTTACCTATAAGGGAAACCCTATGGGAAAAGAGCATTCAAGCAAAATTTTGATGAGATGCAAAAGGAAATCTTAAAAAGGTAATTAATGCAAAGGTTACCATAAGAGATCGCAATGGAGACATAATGATGATTTACAGAGAACATGTATTTCATAAAACAAATTATTTGATAGAGATGAAAGCCTTGACATATTGAAATAAAAAAATGCCTCAAAATATGTTTTGATAATGGTTCTTCCTTTGGAAGTCCTTTCAATTTTTTCGGATCTCTAGCCATAGGCACAAAACGATCAAAATATGTTTGCAAAGATTAGAGGGAGACTTTAAGGTCATGATCAAGCTCATGCGAGGTTTGACCTGATCTTCAAAATGGATGCTTGAAAACCAAAAGCATCTTTAAGCAAATTGAATGTGGGGTTCTACCCATCAAAAGGACTAGCAACTAAATGATTAATTGGATGACAAACCAAGTTTTGAAGGCAATATATGATAATCTCAATATTATAGTGATTAGGGGGCGGAGAAAATAGGTGAATGGAAAAAAAAAGTTCGCAAAGCAATTGAAAATGATAAAGTTGAAGGCCTTTGTGAGGACAAGGGCTATGTAGCCCTGATTCTTGTTGTTTGTGCACACAATTTTAAACTCTTGATATTGGTTAATTTTAATTTGAAATAGTGCACAATCTTGACTTCCAAAATGGCTATGTGCTCCAAAACAATCTTCAACTCCAAAATGGTCACAAAGGTTAAGAATGATTTGAATAATTAAGGTAATTGAATAAATGACATTGCAAAGACAAGAAACAAATATTGAAAGCATCGATGATGAAGTATGGGTATACACAAGGTCTATGCAATACCTTAGTTTTGACCTCATAATATATTGAATCAAATTATGTATAAATTGTAAATGTGTGGTTATAATGATGGGAGCCAAATCATGTGAGCATAAACAAATTACCCAGTTGTAATGATGGAAATATGCTATTATGAATTCTTGGTGTGGAGCTCAAGGCTAAGGTCCAACTAATGAATGGTTAGGCATGTATGATGTAAATATGGTTTTATGGACCGTGTGGTAGGCTTACCATAATGAACTCAAGATATGTAAATATTAAAGTTGAAATGCAATATATAAGGGTCCAAGATGGTTGTGCAGAGCATGAGAGGGATTATGATTCCACTAGAAGGAAAGAGGAAAGGAGGACCATGGGAAAGTAAATCCTATATTTCCAAGTGTTAGCATATGAAATCATCTCTTTTCCACCATTTGCCTTTAATGAAGCCATCTACCTCCATTGACTTATAAAACCAATCATTGAATGCATGTAATAGTTTGGTGAGGAAGTCTTCTTATGTAGTTATGGAAGCATGGGTTGAGTACAATCATCACAGGGAAATGTAAAAGTCTTATATTCCTCTTGTAAAAATTAATGTCACCCATAATTATGTCAATTCTCTCATTGTCATTCACTCTAGCATTCATTTTGTCACTCTTGTGTTCATGCTCTACATTGCTTATACATTATTCTCCATTTTCCTAACCATGAACATTGACCAAAATTAACATTGTGAAGAGGAAATTATAGACTTTGGATGAAATATAGATTGTTGTAAGCGAGGCTAAGCAAGTTAGGAATCCACCACTCACTATGCATTTACTACTTTTTGGATGTTTGGGAGCCAAGTATTGCTCTTGCAATCAGTTCCCATAAAACATACAACAAATTCGGCTCTTTTTGCCCACATTAAAGAGCATTGGAGGGAAGAATATCTTGAAGGAACTATTGATTTGAGAAAGGGAAGATCTTCCTTGTGTTGTGTGGAGCAATGGAAAAGAGTAGCATGGTTGTTTGATGGTTGGATGAGATACCTACAATACTCTGGAATGAGTAGATTAGCTAAGAATGGGAGCAAATGGGTTGGGTTGAGTGAGCTAGAAGCTTGTATCTTGGTTCCTTTGCCTTAGTGGTGTCATAACCCAACTTGAGGGTGGTATATGCATCAAATACTTATGGTTGGATGGAAAATTGTTCATATGCAACCAATTTCTTGGACTATTTTATGTTACAAGATGATTGTTTTATTCAGGTTTATGAATATGCAAGTTTAATGTTATTTTTTGTTATCAAAATACATGTAACTGCATGATGTGTGTGTGACTAATTAATTATGAACTTGGGCACTAGGATTCCATGAAATTTTCAGTCCATGTTTATATATTTCACTGCATTCTTTCAATTCAAACTATACATGCATTTTAATCAACTATAAACTTCCATGAGATACCAACTCTGTTAAGACATGGTGAATTGAACACCTTGCTTCATGGTTACATATTTTGTGATTTGGAAAGTTGGTTGAGGATGCCATAGTCTACCACTACATACAATCTCGTTATTATATTAATTCTAACAACATGCAAAAAGTTTTTATTTCTTTGTCTCCATATCGAAAGAGAAGGAACTTTGGTATTTATTATGCTACCTATTATAAGCATGTGGATAGTAAATTAATTATCCAAACAAGTAATCATGGTGTTTTTACACATTCTCTTGATATATCAAATCCTTAAATTTATTGGTCCATATCTCGAGCTCTCGATACATATTAATCCTTACATTATGTAGTTTATGTCTAGATTTATATTTACCATAAAATATAATTACAATGCTTTGAATTAATGGTAGTGATTACGCTCTTAATTATGTTAATGGGCATCTTTATTATGGAAAAACTTGGTTAATCCTAGTCTTCTAGTTGAACGAAAATCCAATTATCCAATTCTTCCCTTTTATGTCACCTTTACTTTTCTTGTTTTTGTATGAACAACATCTAGCTCAACATATTTGGATGGGAAGTCAATTGAGTGCATGATTAACTAACATAATCCCAAAGCAGGGGAAGGGAGCGTCGAAGAGAATACAAGGTGGATATGTTGTAAAAGGAAAGTAGAGTGTTTTTTTTGGATAGTGCCTTGTGGCCTATTATGTTCCACTAATATTCTGAGGTCCAATTATGTTCCATAAATGTTTTGAAGTCCAAATGTTTCATGGATGTACCTTCTATCTATGGTTTCCTAGCCTATCTTGATGAATTTTCTAATTTTTTTGCTTATTTTTACCAATAGTTATTTGTAAATTAGAGGAAGAGACGCTACAAGAGAACCATTATTCTATAAGCAATCCAATGCATGTGAAACTTGCAACCTTACAATAAATCCACTGATTACAAATTTACATGTTAATTTTTAAGATGTTATTGGTTGTTCCTTCTACTATCGTGTATAGAATAATGTTCAAAACATAGAAGAAGAGGCATCATTGGTCCCTCCCTATCATAGCATAAAATGTAACTAGGGGGAGGGTCGAAGCAACAAAAAATTATTTGTGCAAGCAACAAAGAATATAGTCTTGGGTTGGCCCCCAAGTTTCGTATTATTTTGTTTGGAGAATTGATGTCCATTAGTTTCTTTATGACCTTGATTATAAATATGTCCATTAGGGAATACAATAGTATGATTGTTAGGATATGATTCACTACAAGTAGTATCTATGAATTTATGTCAAACAAGGCATCAATTTGTTTGCAAAAAAACTAGGTAGCATGTATATGGCCATTATGTTCAAAAATACGTGTTGGGAAATCCATAAGAGGTATCATTCTTTGTTTTTCTTTGCAATATTTCTATGTTTTCATGTTCAACGCATTTTTTCCAAGATTTATCATTTTTTTGTTTGTTTATGATGTTGGTTCTATAGTAATGATCAGGTCGATTGCTTTGTGTTGGACACAAACCTATTTTGAGGAAATACCTATTTTTGAAAGGTAAAACCCAATTTTGGAGAAGAATAGATGGCAGGAAAGCAACACGTGTGAGGGAAAGCCGCATGCAAAGGAGCAAAGCATGCAAGGCGTGCATGCAGGAAAACCTAACCATGTCAGGGTTAGGGTTTTGTTAAGAGATTGTAACAGCTAAGAATCTTGTAAATTAGTATAAATAAGAACCTAGGAGGTCTAGGTCGAGGTTCTGAATTGTTAGAGGTTGTTGTGGTTTGGGACTATTGATATTCCAAAATAGTTTTGATCCATTTTTGTAAGTTGTTGAGTTGTAGAAGAGTAGAATAGACAGATTTTGAAGGTTAGATCATAGGTTGAGGTGCCTGGTGTGATCTAGTCCACCTCACAGAGGTTGTGGAACATTTCTCATGATTGTATGATCAGAGATGTAGTGCGCGCAACGCCATATTTTGCAACAAGCTTAATAAAAGAGCCTAAGAAGAAATATCTTTGTGGACATAGCCCAGGAGGGGGTGAACCACAGTAAAACATGTGTTATGTGTGTTGTTTATTTCATGTTTACCTTCTATCATTAGCTAGATTATGAATGAATGAATGAATGGTTCAGTTAGATCTATTAAACTGCATGCATAGGTTTAACAAATGAATGAATCTTAGAGGGAATAATTAGATCAAGGCATGAAGAAGATAAAATATAATCCTAGAATCCCCACTCATTCCTAGACTGCAAGCACCTGAGCATTGCAGTTACCCATAGAACAGTGTCAGGTGGGACTGTGCAGTACATTTGGTGTGTTGTGTTGCCTTTTGGTTTACCAGGAGGGCCGATAATTTTAGAGGGTTTTGTTGGAAGATAATTAAGGCATAGATCTATTAAACTGCATGCATAGGTTTAACAAAACTGCATTGGAAAATAAATAGATATATTAAACTGCATGCATAGGTTTAACAAATGAATGAATATTAGAGGGAATAATTAGATTAAGGCATGGAGAAGATAAAATATAACCCTAGAATCTCCACTCATTGGGAGACTGCAAGCACTTGAGCATTGCAGTCACCCATAGAACTATGTCGGGTGAGACTGTGCAATACATTCGGTGTGTTGTGTTTCCTTCTGGTTTACCAGGAGGGCCGATAGTTTTAGAGGGTTTTGTTGGAAACCTGTTCAGATCTAAACCTGGGTTAGCCTAAGAAGTAGATATACAGATCAATAAACAACACTTTGAAGGTGATGATGTCATTTTTCCATTTATCTCTTGTTCCAATATTGCTTTCAGGAAAATTGGACAATGAGAAAAATGTATTAAGTATATGACATTGAAGAAACAAAATGAAATTTTAAAAGTTTAAATATGAAATTTTAATTTTCGCAAAGCAACACGATGCTTCTAGTGTTAAAACTAAGGAACATGAGCATTCATAATCCATGTCAACTATACACAACAAATCAAAATTATTAAAACCTAAACTTACCTATGCATTTGTTGATGGGTGGAATTTTGAAATTGTTGGCTTCAAAAAGAGAAAAGGCTCAAGTATAGCAAATATGAAACACTACGTTGTTATTACCAAACATAGCAAAGCTTAAACATGGAGATAATCTCATTATAGCTTTGGTACAATCTAATGAAGAAGCAAAAGAAAAAGGCACATGTTCCTTTACTCCAACTGCAATAAGGATTGACATTACAATAAGACTCAAAGGATATAAACAATCTAGTTGTATACATAGATAGAGGCCATTTTTTGTTGATTATTGTGCTATACGCATGCTCATATTCCATCCCTAGATATTATGTAGAGTTCCAAGGCATGCCAAACCATTAAAGGTAAAGGACTACCAGTTCAACGAAAAAAAATTGGACAGTCCCACTCACTTAAAAAACCTGAAACCTTACAAAGCCTGCTATCTTGTTGAAACCCTGGTAATCTTACAATTTTTAATGTGCAAAAATTTTGGTAGATAAATTTACATAGAGTGCCATGATGAGCATAAGATTCACACCACAAACCACTAAACATCATTTCTATAAAACCATGTGAGCAAAGCAACTCTCAAATGAAAAGGTCATGTGGAAATAGTTTACAATTCTCACATTTATAGTATCGATGCATCAAATTTACAAGGTGCATAGGTAGAAAGGTGTGGCATGGTCATGGGCACATGTCCTACACAACTAACACTAGGGAAAAGGGTGAGGTTGGGCACACACCCCAATATGAACCAGTTTGACACTATAACAACTAAAGGTAGAGGCTAGTGGGAGAGAGAGAAGAGATTTTTTTTTGAAATCTATGTGGGAGAATCTAACTATCATGAGCATTTTGTAGGCATGATGGAGAGGATGTTATTACATGTCAAGACACATCAAGCAATGCAATCAAGTTATTTTGTAATGTGCCTTCAATAATAGAACAAAGGTTTCAAGTTTTGTGAGATGCACTATGTACTCTGAATATCTTGTCTTCCCCTCTTTTATAATTATTGAGGTAGTCGATACGAAAATAGACCCTTTCATAGGGAATTATGTTGATGACCATTATAGAATAAGACACTTTTCATTTCCACAACAATGTCATCATTGTGATACTTGTCTGCCTAAACCATTGGTCGGTGTAAATCACTTCAACCCATTTTTAGAACAAGTGGTGCATAGAAATCTAATGGCTTCACAAAATATATACAAATTTGCGTAGGGATTGTTATATTCTCTACCAATTCCTTGAAAGAAATATCAAGATCCATTATAACAATTATCCAGGGATATTCGATGCTGTGATTCATTAACAATGTCCCAATTGTCATTAGGCAACAACAACATTCCATAAGGGATGGTAATAATAACGAAGAAGGTTGAGCAACAACATCATGAGCTTGACCCAACTCTGAGTATTTGAGGTTGGGCACACACCCCAATATGAACCAGTTTGACACTATAACAACTAAAGGTATAGGCTAGTGGGAGAGAGAGAAGAACAAATTTTTTGAAATCTATGTGGGAGAATCTAACTATCATGAGCATTTTGTTGGCATGATGGAGATGATGCTATTACATGTCAAGACACATCAAGCAATGCAATCAAGTTATTTTGTAATGTGCTTTCAATAATAGAACAAAGGTTTCAAGTTTTGTGAGATGCACTATGTACTCTGAATATCTCGTCGTCCCCTCTTTTATAATTCTTGAGGCAGTCGATATGAAAAGAGACCCTTTCATAGGGCATTATGTTGATGACCATTATAGAATAAGACACTTTTCATTTCCACAACAATGTCAACATTGTGATACTTGTCTGCCTAAACCATTGGTCGGTGTAAATCACTTCAACCCAGTTTTAGAACAAGTGGTGCATAGAAATCTAATGGCTTCACAACATATATACAAATTTGCATGGGGATTGTTATATTCTCCACCAATTCCTTGAAAGAAATATCAAGCTCCATTATAACAATTATCCAGGGATATTCGATGCTCTGATTCATTAACAATGTCCCAATTGTCATTAGGCAACAACAACATTTCACAAGGGATGGTAATAATAATGAAAAAGGCATGATTTGCATCATGAGCTTGACCCAACTTTGAGTATTTGAGTTGAAAACCATTATTCCATACAATAATTCAATGATACAAGAATTCATATTATTATTATAATGTATCTACCATTCATTCAATTCACTAATTTAATTTAATTAAATTAATAATTCCATTACGTGCATACACAATCTCATATCTCCTATGCAATTGAACACCCAACCAAACATAAGCTAATACCTTTACCTTTAATCAATCAACATCTCTTTTTATGCTCTTTTCTTTTCCTAATAACCAAGTATGGTTACTCCCAAAGATCTCACCATTGTCAATAGGCGGTTAATAGGGTAAACTGCCAATACTTAAGTTCCAAGCACCTTGTCCCAATAAGATTAAGAGAGTAGAATTCGTAACCTACCCAACTATCTCTTTCTTATGCTCCAAGCAAATGCCTTTACCTTTAACCAAACTACATCTCCTTCTTTGTATGTAATGTATATTCTCAATCTATTAGAAATATAACATCATTGGTTATAAGTTAACCATGAAACAATAGATTTAGTATTTTTTACATGGTCAAGTTGGAGTATTTCTCCAACTTAAAAATTGTTCCACAAATTAATTAAAAATAAAAATGCATTAATACGACTCAAATTTTAAGTTAACTTTAGCTCTACTTGAGATATTCAATTGCATAAGAGTTTTTTTTTTTAAATCTCAATAACATTGAAATGCAAGTTAATTTAGGCATGGTGTTTGAGGTGTGTTCACTAGGTCTTATTAATAAAAAATGCAAATGCAAGTTAACCAAATCATGATGTCTTTGACTTTGTTTTCAAATATGATAAAAGTAAGCAAATTGTTTACAAATGCACTTTTTAGAATTTTAGAGTGTGTGTCCAATCTTGCTAGCATAATCCAAGGCTCAAATCTCACTGTTGGAATGAAGGGTGAAGGACAATGTGATCATAGATCGGATTTTTTTTGCAAATGACATTTGTGAGCCATGAAATGGAGCACACCCACTATTACACTACTTATTTTTTCAATTCCTAGTAGATGAGATGAAGTAGTACACTAATTCTCGTGGTTTTAGGTAGTTTTAAGAAATCGGTTTTATCTAGTCATTTTTTTGTATGATAACATCACTTGTACACAAATATTACATAGGCCTCAATGCCATTAGACAATGTATTATACAAGAGGTGTAGCAAGAAAAGAGACTTGAAATGCAAAGTGTAACACCCCATTTATAACCCTCTAAATTAATTGTAATTAATTATGATTAGTAATGGTTATCTCAACATGGAGATAACATTGCCATGCTATGGCTTGTAAATGATGTAAATGTATTATTGTGTAATATAGAATCCAATCAACTGACTGAATGGTGAAGCCTTACGTATCGACCATGATACCACTAGAGGAAAGAGTGAGGGAGCCTGTAAAAGGGGTTTAATTATGCTAAGAGAACCCAAGCCTCCTTGTTGAATTATGTTACTTGTTGGGAATAATAAATTGATTCCATTTTTTCTGAATTCAGAGTAGATCAATGAATGAAAGAAGGTTGGTAGTTGAACAACCAGCCACATGCAATAAAGATATATGGAAGATTGGATAGGACAAAAGAAAACTGTCAGTCTAGATTACAACAAGAAATCCATCACAGTCCCCCATGATTGACCAATGGGTTCCTTCTGACAAAAA
>ML786347.1:430314-441608 GCA_009831015.1 Picea engelmannii | reverse complement strand
TCCCCATAAGTTCTTATGCATCATTTGAAGTTGTATTTTTACTTTCCAAGTATGGAAATTAAATCCATTAAATTTTTCCAATGCAATATTTTCCATATCAACACAGATTTAAATAAAAAAAATGAATACCTCTGCAAATGACATCTTATAGGTTATATGTTGTGAATCTATAGATCCCTGGTGATTGCAGGCTTCAGATCTATGTTGCGGCGTCCTTCTTCTATTTGAACAGTTGATGCCTCTGCTGTGGCGTGTTCTACTCGAATTGAAAGCGACGAGCTGTTGTACGCGCGCTCACTCTACGCAACTTCTCACGCAGAATCAACCTTCTGCAGCCCACACTACTACCAATGACCCAGAGATCACTGATTTGGTTGAGGCTGGCAGCGACTCTTCAAACCGCGCGCAGATGAATTGAAGGTGACAGCGTATCTGAATCGAATGGCAGATCTGAGAAATGGGAGTGAATCTGAGAAATGGTGCGATGGTAGATCTGAGAAAGGCAGCGTATCTGCTTTACTAATGGCATCGGCCTCCTTCACAAAATCGGGCAGCTACGGCTCCTTCCAGCGCCAACAACAGCGATCGGCTCCTCCCAGTCGATGGCTTTGATACCATGTTAATGATTGAAAGAATTAAGCTCATACACAAAACACAGATTGTATTATTGCACTGCTAAACTAAGATACAATGCGTACATAAATAGTTGGACTGTGAACCAACTTATTCCACTTATTGTGAGAGAGGTTGAGGGAATATCTCAACCTCCTCCAGCTACCCCCAACATAATCCCTAAACTCTAGGAATCCCTAATGAGTCATTATTATCTAACTTTCTCTTGCAACCTGTCCAAAACAAATTAAACCCTAAATGACAAGTGATTCGATTTCAAATTTATCTAGTAAATCTTTGAAACAAATATATTTTTGTATGCTATTAATTGATTGATTTATTTTTGAAAAAATCTATAGCAGACACTAATTTTGTTTATTTGATTATTTTTGCAGATTTGTAGGTTAATAAATTAAATCTTGTGGACTGGAAACATGAAAAAGGTAGAAAATTAAAGAATATTACTCATGTTCGTAGACCAATAGGAGACATGATACGTTCAACATCCTGGATCAAATACAACATAAAATCTTTTAATAGAAATGGAGGAGATTTATAGCAATATTATTATCGAGAAAATAATTGAAATGTTTTCTCAGTGATTCGTTTTGCTAAATTATTGACATTTTTGTAACAAGAAAATTTGAAATTTGAACGATTAGAGAGAGGAATATAATAGTAAAAAGACCAACTCTTTATAGGGAATAATGGTTGGAAAATTTGTAATCAGACTGTATAATATATTTTGGAAGACATTTACAATTGGAAGTCTAGAACCGGAACCTATGCATTTCCGTCCAGTTTTAGGAAATGGTTGAAGATTTCGTGGTTTGAAATTTTGGTATAGTAACTGTATATTTTTATTTGAATTATTGAATTTGAAGGTTTTTTTTTTTTTTTTTAAGAAATTAATGGTGTGAAATAACATCTTTCATAATGTATTTTTGTAAGTGATTGATTTGAGGTTTACATTTTGGAAAACTTGAAATTCCTTTATTGTTTTTCTACAATTTATCAGTAAAAATAATTAAATACAAAATACAATATCCATTCTCTCTGGTAACTAATTATTTGAAAGAATTAAGATATTGTATTTGAACTTTTTAATTGCTTGATTTAGTGAACTATTCCTTAAACCCTGTAAATATTTTCCTTTTGTGTATGGAAATATTAAACTAATCTCTAGCTATTTAGGAATACTTTACACACACACACATAGTTAGATTGTATTAATGTTAGGTCATATATTTTCCCTTTCAATTGACTTTTCGTCATATTCAAAAAAAACTTTGAGGTGGCAACGGGGCCCACATACTGGTGGATATCACCATACCAAACGAATATAGGCCTAATTGGTGCCTTGATTGGGTGATACTCCCCTATTGCAGGAATGATTTTTTCCACCTCTCAACAATTGGTGCTAGAAGTAGGGCCATGTTTTGAATGGCAGGTAGAGGATCATGAATATCTAAGCCACCCAAAACAACTCCCACAAATTCTCAGAAGGGACAAGTCAATAGACAATCTAGAGAAGTTTCACAAACATCACAACATTTTGAATCAATAATATCAGAACCATCAATTCATTTACCTCAAACACGAGAATTGGAATCACAAAGCATACTAGTTACAACATCTCAATCTGAATCTAGCGATATGATAACAACATTGGAATGTTGGTTGCTCAATCTTGCAATAACTTAGGCACAATTATCATGGGTTTTTAAATGAGGTTAGAGTAAGGATCTTGGTCAATCCCCTATTGAGTTTCCTATTTCACAAAAAGGTGAATATCTCAGACATGAACAACTAGGTAAGTTTGACCAAATTTATGAAGAAGTATTAGGTTCAATCTTATCTCAAGTCGTACAAGGTAAATCTGATTTAAGTGAAGTAATTGTTGCATTGTCAAGGGGCATAGGAAAAACACCATCTCCACCCAAGAGTCCCCCAAACTCTCCACCAAGTTCTCCTCAACAATCACCTCAGTGCAGTCCACAACACACTCCTAGAGCTTCACAACCACTAATTCAAAGAAGATCTCCATCACCACCCAGGCAAATGGTTGGTCAACAACCAATCACACCGTGGTTAGCACCAGGAGTAGTGGTTGTACTTGGAAAATAACATGACTTACCCAAACATCCAGAAAAATATCTACCACAAGAAGATCACATAAGTAAATTTATGTTAGTTGTTAATTTGATGAATGTTGAACATGAAGATTTAGTTTGTAGAATTTTTCCTTTTACATTTGAAGGCAAAGCATCAACATGGTATTTTTCTCTTCTTCAAGGTAAAATTTTAAGCTGGAACGATTTTGAAACTACTTTTATAAATTGGTGAAGATAGACATGCTACTTTAGTTTTAGAACTTTCCAAAATTAAAATGAATCAAAAGGGAAAAATTAAAGACTTTAATCAATTCTTTTTTACATTAATAAATAAAATTCTTGAAGATTCAAGGCCTATTGTGAATGTCCTCATAGAATTTTACACTATAGCTCTTACTTTAAGTATTGTTATTTTTTTAAAAGGGTTGGTAAAAATACTTTAGCTAAAACCTTTGAGAAAACGTTAACAATTGAAAATCAAATTCTAAGCATCTCCACTAAATCTCCAACATAAGAGAAAAAAAGTCTCGCCAATGTTAAAAAAACCCACAACTGCTAAAACTACCGAAGATAAGAAAGATTCGTTTGATATGGAAGCTTTACAAAAAATTATTAAAAAATTATCAAATTACATAATAGACATAAATAAGAACTCATGAGAATGCACATCTTATAAGAACCCACGGAGACCCTTTATCAGAAGAAATAATCCACCTCCTACAAACCAAAGTATTTCTCCTGAAGAAATTAATCTTGAGGAATTTGCTCAAGATGATTTCTGTAGGGTTCAGAATGCTACTCATTCGAAAACAATTTGTCATGCCTTTGCAAACATGTGAAAACTGTTTGCTGGATATGAAGAAGAAGAAGTAAATCATTCAAGTAATGAAGAATGGGAAGAAGAGAAGAATCATGAACCATCAATCAACGTCATTTGGGATATTCCCATAGGAGTGATAGATGAATACGAGGATGAGACAAAGGAAATTTGTGTTGTTCAAACAAGAAGTAAGAGTTCTCCCTCATCCACATTAGGATCTCCTACTTCCTATCCTGCACGTAAAATTCTTTTAATATTAGAACGACTTCCAATGTAGGTAAATCCATTGTAATTATAAATAATTTGTAATATAATCTGGTAGAGGACATATATGTGATCCGGCTCACATATATGTGAGTAGGCTCACATATATGTGAGCATGCTCACACATATGTGAGCCTGAAGAAAATGAGAGAAAATATTTCATTTTTTGAATTATCTAAATTAGCATAGTAGAAGAATAAGTTGCTACAGGCACTTGGTAGTAATCATGGAAATAATGATTCATTTGCTTGAGAAAAGGACAAAGGTAAAATTGCTCAAGTTTCTATGGAACAAAATAGATCAAATATAAATGTTGCATTGATTGGAGAAAAGTCTAATTCAACAACTCCACCATTCGTATTAACATTTGAAATTTTAGTCGAAATGTACATAATTGCCTGGTTGATTTTTGGGCATCTTCTAACGCCATGCCTTTTCAATCTGTAGGAAATTGAATGCAGAGCCTAGTAAAACAACCATTGAAATTGTTCAACTTGATAACTCAAATGTTAATGTAATAGGTGCGTTAAAGGTATACTTATCCGACTCTCTTCTAATCCAAAAGTCTATCAAATTATAGATATAGTGGTTGTTTATATTCATGAGTCTTATTGTTTGTTATTAAGTAGCGATTGGTATGAAAAACTTAACATATATTTTTCAATAGATCGGTCACATATTTGTATACCATATAATGGTAGGCCAAATCAAATTAAAGTTGAGAGAGAAAGACATATCAAACACATAGTTACGGATTTGAATGATCCTAATGAGCCAATTATGTTCTCTAACTCTACGCTTGGTAACTACTATTTTGACTCATTTTTCAGAAATTTTGTTGTTGATTCTTCTTCTTTTGCAGAAGCATGTAATCAATTTAAGATCCTTCACTCAACTCATTTTGTTCTAAATAATTATGTAAATTTTGTAAGCTCATGTATAAATTCATTTTAAAATTTCACAAAGTTGAATGCAAATAAAAATTTATGGTCTTTTATTCTTTGATGGCTCCAAGAAAAGTGAGGGCGTAGGGGTTGGATGCATTCTCAAATATCCTCAAGGAAACAAATATACGATGGCTTGGAGTTTAGAGTTCCAATGCACAAATAATATTGTAGAGTATGAGGCTTTGATACAAGGTCATAAATCAATGCAAATCCTAATTTCTATGTTCTTCATACCTAGCATGCACCATATTATAAACCCATTAGGAATGCCGAACAAGAAATATTTTTTTTTACTCCAACAACTCACTAAGCTCTTAATGTCTTGTTGCATTGTTGGGTGCATTTTTCATAACTTCCACTGAAAAGGTTATATATATATTTTTAGTGGTATCACATGATGAATTATCTTAGTATCATATGTCCTTAGATCACTGCAATTCCAGGAAAAAGTGTCTTTATACTCCTTGAACAATCGAATAAATGAAGAAAAATTCTTTGATTAAGTGGAACGATAAAGAAAAAGAATCCTTCACTTCAATAAAACATGCCATTGAACAAGCTATGCCACTTATGTGTTTGAATTTTAATTAGGAATTTATTTTGTATACCTTTTCTATTGATTTCTCGTTTTCTACAGTGCTAACTCAAAAGGCAATGAAGTACTTATTTCTTTTATGAGTTTTGGCCTGTAGGGAGTTGAATTGAAATATCTAGAAGTGGAAAAACAAGCTTTTGTGGTTTTTAAAGCAGTGAAACATTTTCGACCATACCTATTGAAAACACACGCAAATGTGATTGTTCCATATGTTGCAGTTCGTCATTTGCTAGTCGAAAAAGAATTGGGAGATAAAAGAGCAAATTCGATGACCACGCTCCAAGAGTATAATATGGAAATTAAGGCTGCAAAAATTGTCGGAGGACAAGGTCTCTGCAAGTTAGCAGCTGAGTATGAGGGTTCTCAAACATAAGAAGAAAATGGCTGGGAGGACGACGTCAAAATGGAGGTTAATGAGATATTTTATATACTAATTTCAACCAATTCATGGTACAATGATTTAAAATTTTATCTAACACATGGTACTACTCCATAGTATTTGGAATCGAAGAGGAAGAGGGAATTAAGGATCAAAGATACTCATATCAACTTATTAGTGGAAAGTTATTTCATAGACATTATGATGGTGTTTTATTAATATGCATGGAAAAGACAGATGCAAAGGAGGTGTTGGCAGAGTTACACAACGACCCAACAAGAGGACACTTCAGTGGTGATACCATTGCACACAAAGTTCTGTGTGTTGGCTATTACTGGTTTACACTATTCAAGGATGCTCATTTTTTCTCTAGAAAATGTAAAATTTTTCATATTTATACAAGAAAAGAGAAGAAATATGCATTTCCTCTACAACCCGTGATTATTAAAGGACCATTTTTACAGTTTTACAGTGGGGACTTGATATAATTGGAGAAATTACTCCAAATCCATCAAAATTACACAAGTACATACTCACTGCAACATATTATTTTACAAAATGGACATATGCCATTCCATTTAAAGTTGTAAACAATGATAAGGTTATCTCTTTCCTTGAATAAAACATTATCACCATGTTTGGTATCCCTGATTCTTTAGTTTTTTACAACACATCTTACTTTTCATATTTGAAATTAACTAAGTTTGTTGTTAATAAAGGGATTAAAATCAAATATTCTGCAAATTATTATCCTTAGAGAAATGTTTTAGCAGAATCTACCAATAAAAATCTCATTAGAATTATGAAAAAGTCTGTTGAAGAAAACCAACAAAATTGGCACAAAGCTCTTCCAAATTCCTTGTGGGAAATCAAGTTACACCAAGGGAAACCTTAGGGAACTCTCCCTTCATCCTTGTTTATGTAAAATAAGCTATTCTTCCTGCTAATATCTATCTTCGTTCTCTACAACTTGCCCAATATGTTAGAGATGAATCTTGCTCAACAATGTAAAGTAAACTTGAAGACTTATTGAAATTGGAAGAGGATCGAGAAAAAACCAAAGAAAAATTTAATATTCATCAACAAATTGTTAAAAAATGGTTGTCAAATCCTCAGTTGATAACAAATACTATGCTCTCGATGACTTGTTTCTTAAATGGGATAAATTTCATGAGGGTAAAGACAAACATACTAAATTTCAAACTCTCTTGTTAGGCCCATTTCAAATCTCCCAAAAGTTTGGTCCTTCAACATATATTTCAAATCTCCCAAAAGTTTTGGTCCTTCAACCTTTTTTTTTGAGAAATTAATGGTGTGAAATAACATCTTTCATAATGCATTTTTGTAAGTGATTGATTTGAGGTTTACATTTTGGAAAACTTGAAATTCCTTTATTGTTTTTCTACAATTTATTGGTAAAAGTAATTAAATACAAAATACAATATCAATTCTCTCTGGTAACTAATTATTTGATAGAATTAAGATATTGTATTTGAACTTCTTAATTGCTTGATTTAGTGAACTATTTCCTGAATCCTATAAATATTTTCCTTTTGTGTATGGAAATATTAAACTAACCTCTAGCTATCTAGGAATACTTTACACACACAAATAGTTAGATTGTATTAATGTTAGGTCATATATTTTCCCTTTCAATTGACTTTTCGTCATATTCAAAGAAAACTTTGAGGTGGCAACCAAGCGCACATACCGGTGGATATCACCATACCAAATGAATATAGGCCTAATTGGTGCCTTAATTGGGTGATACTCCCCTATTGCAGGAATGATTTTTTCCACCTCTCAACAATTGGTGCTAGAAGGAGGGTCATGTTTTGAATGGCAGGTAGAGGATCATGAATATCTAAGCCACCCAAAACAACTCCCACAAATTCTCAGAAGGGACAAGCCAATAGACAATCTAGAGAAGTTTCACAAACATCACAACATTTTGAATCAATAATATCAGAACCATCAATTCATTTACCTCAAACATGAGAATTGGAATCACAAAGCATACTAGTTACAACATCTCAATCTGAATCTAGTGATATGATAACAACATTGGAATGTTGGTTGTTCAATCTTGCAATAACTCAAGCACAATTATCATGGGTTCTTAAATGAGGTCAGAGTAAGGATCTTGGTCAATCCCCTATTGAGTTTCCTATTTCACAAAAAGGTGAATATCTCAGACATGAACAACTAGGTAAGTTTGACCAAATTTATGAAGAAGTATTAGGTTCAATCTTATCTCAGGTTGTACAAGGTAAAGCTGATTTAAGTGAAGTAATTGTTGCATTGTCAAGGGGCATAGGAAAAACACCATCTCCACCCAAGAGTCCCCCAAACTCTCCACTAGGGTCTCCTCAACAATCACCTCAGTGAAGTCCACAACACACTCCTAGAGCTTCACAACCACCAATTCCAAGAAGATCTCCATCACCACCTAGACAAATGGTTGGTCAACAACCAATCACACCGTGGTTAACATCAGGAGTAGTGGTTGTACTTGGAAAATAACATGACTTACCCAAACATCCAGAGAAGTATCTACCAAAATTTAACCCAGACAATAAAGAAATTAATCTTGAGGAATTTGCTCAAGATGATTTCTGTAGGGTTCATAATGCTACTCATTTGAAAACAATTTGTCAAGCCTTTGTAAACATGTGAAAATTGTTTTTTGGATATGAAGAAGAAGAAGTAAATCATTCAAGTAACAAAGAATGGGAAGAAGAGAAGAATCATGAACCATCAATCAACGTCATCTGGGATATTTCCATAGGAGTGATAGATGAATACAAGGATGAGACAAAGGAAATTTGTGTTGTTCAAACAAGAAGTAAGAGTTCTCCCTTATCCACATTAGGATCTCCTTCTACTTCCTATCCTGCACGTAAAATTCTTCTAGTACTAGAACGACTTCTAATGTAGGTAAATCCATTGTAATTATAGATAATTTGTAATATAATCTGGTAGAGGACAAGAAGAAAATTAGAGAAAATATTTCATTTTTTGAATTATCTAAATTAGCATAGCAGAAGAATAAGTTGCTACATGCACTTGGTAGTAATCATGAAAATAATGATTCATTTGCTTGAGAAAAGGACAAAGGTAAAATTGCTCAAGTTTCTATGGAACACAATAGATTAAATCTAAATGTTGCATTGATTGGAGAAAAGTCTAATTCAACTACTCCACCATTCTTATTAACATTTGAAATTTTAGTCGAAATGTACATAATTGTCTGGTTGATTTTTGGGCATCTTCTAACATCATGCCTTTTTCAGTCCGTAGGAAATTGAATGCAGAGCCCAATAAAACAACCATTGAAATTGTTCAACTTGATCGCTCAAATGTTAATGTAATAGGTGAGTTAAAGGTATACTTATCCGACTCTCTTCTAATCCAAAAGTCTATCAAATTATAGATATAGTGGTTGTTGATATTCATGAGTCTTATCGTTTGTTATTAAGTAGGGATTTTTTTGAAAAACTTAACATATATTTTTCAATAGACCGATCACATCTTTGTATACCATATGATGGTAGGCTAAATCAAATTAAAGTTGAGAGAGAAAGACATATCAAACACATAGTTACGGATTTGAATGATCCTAATGAGCCAATTATGTTCTCTAACTCTACGCTTGGTAACTACTATTTTGACTCAATTTTTTTAGAAATTCTGTTGTTGATTCTTCTTCTTTTGCAAAAGCACGTGATCAATCTGAGATCCTTCACTTAACTCATATTGTTGTAAACAATTATGTAAATTTTGTAAGCTCATGTATAAATTAATTTTAAATTTTCACAAAGTTGAATGCAAATAAAAATTTATGGGCTTTTATTCTTTGATGGCTCCCAGAAAAGTGAGGGTGTAGGGGTTGGATGCATTCTCAAATATCCTCAAGGAAACAAATATATGATGGCTTGGCGTTTAGAGTTCCAATGCACAAATAATATTGCAGAGTATGAGGCTTTGATACAAGGTCTTAAATCAATGCAAATCCTAATTTCTCTGTTCTTCTTCTTAACATGCACCAAATTAGAAACCCATTGGGAATGCCGAACAAGATTTTTTTTTTTTTCCTCCAACAACTTATTGAGCTCTTAATTTCTTGTTGCATTGTTGGGTGCATTTTTCAGAACTTCTACTAGAAAGGTTATATATATATATTTTTAGTGGTATCACATGTTGAATTATCTTAGTACCATATGTCCTTATATCACTGTAATTCCAAGAAAAAATGTCTCTATACTCCTTGAACAATCAAATAAATGAAGAAAAAATCTTTGTTTAAGTGGAACGATAAAGAAAAAGAATCATTCACTTCAATAAAACAAGCCATTGCACAAGCTCTGACACTTATGCGTTTTAATTTTAATCATGAATTTATTTTGTATACCTTTTCTATTGATTTCTCTTTTTCTACAGTGCTAACTCAAAAAAACTCAAAAGGCAATGAAGTACTTATTTCTTTTATGAGTTTTGGCTTGTAGGGAGTTGAATTGAAATATCTAGAAGTGGAAAAGCAAGCTTTTGCGGTTTTTAATGCAGTGAAACATTTTTGACCATACATATTGAAAACACACACAAAGGTGATTGTTCCATATGTTGCAGTTTGTCATTTGCTAGTCCAAAACGATTTGGGAGATAAAAGAGAAAATTCGATGACCATGCTTCAAGAGTATAATATGGAAATTAAGATTGCAAAAATTATCGGAGGACAAGGTCTCTGCAAGTTAGCAACTGAGTATGAGGGTTCTCAAATAGAAGAAGAAAATGGCTGGGAGGACGAAGTCGAAATGGAGGTTAATGAGATATTTTATATACTAATTTCAACCAATTCATGGTACACCGATTAAATTTTTTATCTAACACATGGTACTGCTCCATAGTATTTGGAATCGAAGAGGAAGAGGGAATTAAGGATCAAAGATGCTCACATCATCTTATTAGTGGAAAGTTATTTCATAGAAATTATGATGGTGTTTTATTAATATGCATGGAAAAGACAGATGCAGAGGAGGTGTTGGTAGAGTTACACAACGACCCAACATGAGGACACTTCAGTGGTGATACCGCTACACACAAAGTTCGGTGTGTCGACTATTAATGGTCTACACTATTCAAGGACGCTCATTCTTTTGCTAGAAAATGTAAAAATTCTCATATTTATGCAATAAAAGAGAAGAAATCTGCATTTCATCTACAACCCGTGATTATTAAAGGACCATTTTTACAATGGGGACTTGATATAATTGGAGAAATTACTTCAAATTCATCAAAATTACACAAGTACATACTCACTACAACATATTATTTTACAAGATGGACATAGGCCATTCCATTTAAAGTTGTAAACAACGATAATGTTATCTCTTTCCTTGAATAAAACATTATCACCAGGTTTCGTATCCCTGATTCTTTAGTTTTTTACAACACATCTTACTTTTCATATTTGAAATTAACTAAGTTTGTTGTTAATAAAGGGATTAAAATCAAATATTCTGCAAATTATTATCCTTAGAGAAATGTTTTAGCAGAATCTACCAAT
>ML786347.1:363154-398567 GCA_009831015.1 Picea engelmannii | reverse complement strand
ATGGGATTTTTTTTTTTTTTTTTTTAATTTATTTTTCTTTTTCTTTATGGATATGATCAATCTGTTTTGGGAGCATTTTTTCTCTCAATTAGACCAAGATGTTGACCTTGTATCTTGATAGTGAACTCCTCTTTGGAAAATGGCTTCTTGTAGAGTTTGAGTCGATGTCCATTAACTAACAAAGGAATTTATCATCATCATTGTCGTGATCTTTTATAACATCATTCGAGGAATGCATGTCTTTAACTTCTTATGTTTGATCTTTTATAAGATTGTGAAGTTCTCTGTGATATTTGAAGTGAATGGAGGTCCTTGATTTGTGACCTTGATTTGTGACAATCTCCGTTGGTACCCCAAATATTGCAAATATATTCTCATAGAGGAACTCAACCACATTTTATTCCTTATCATTCTTCATTGGCTTCACCGTTTCCATTTGGTCAAGTAATATAGGAAAACCAATAGTTATCCCTTGATGCATGTGTATCTGGCACTTTTCCTGATGATTTTGCAACGCTCTATGTAGTTGAAGTGACGAGGAAAATTTATTGTAGCTAAGTGATTTGTTATATCAACAAACCACGGGGTTTGCAATGAAATTTCAAAGAGGTGTTCATTTACGTAAGAGTCATCAATACTATTGTTATCTTCATTACATGTCAATCTTGAATTAAATATGCAACAACATTCTATTTTCCATGTTTATCAAGTATTTTCAAATCAAATTCTTGTAGTAACAATAACCATCTAATTACTCTTCCATTGATATCAAATTTATTCATTATGTACCTGATGGTTGAGTGGTTAGTATGCAAAAATATTGGATAGCCAATACTATACCTTCTAAATTTATTTATGGCATAGACAAAAACAAAAAAATATTTCTCAATGACTATATAGTTAAGTTATGCTTTTGACAATTTTTTGCTTATGTAGTATACAACAAATGGATCCTTGTCTTCTTGATGCCCAAGAACTACCCCTAAGTCTATCTGAATAAATGTGGAATGTAATGTCCCACCTTGGGCCTTGTAAAACATAGGTTGTCACAAGTTTTTCTTTTATATTATGAAAGAGTTTTTGATAATCTATTGACCAACATAATTCCACATTCTTTGAGATAAAGATAAACAAGGGTGCAAGCAACTTGCTAAAGTCTTTTATGAATCTCCTATAGTAACTTGCATGTCCCAAGAATATTCTAACATCTTTTTATTTTTGTGAAGTTGGTAGGTTTTGGATGATGCTCACTTTGGATGGGTCTACCTCCATGCTACTAAGAGAGATGTGATGGCTTACGATTATTCCTTCACTCATGAACATGAGCCACTTCTCATTGCTTAAAGACAAGTTCATTTCTTGGCATATTTTAAAGACATTATGTTAATTGGATAAGGATTCTTGAAATGTATTTCCATAGGTAGTGAATTCATCCACATAAATCTCAACATTGTCATGTACCAAATATGAAAAAAACCTCAATACAACTCTTTGGAAAGTTGTAGGGATAATTTCATAAGTGAAAGGGTAGTACCCTATAGGAAAATGTCCCTTAGGTATAGGTAAAAGTTGTAATGTCTTGGTTCTCTGGGAATATTTGGATCTAATTGTACCCTTTGAGTCCATATAGAAAAGAAAAGTACTTTTTATCAAACCAAGCATTTAGAGCTTGACCAATGAAGGGCAAAGGGAAATGATCCTTCCTTGCGGCTTTGTCAAGTTCTCTGTAGTCTACACATATCCTCCATTTTAATTCTTTGGGAACTATAACAAAAGGTGACACCCACCCACTATTAGAGATAGGATAGATGAAATTGGCATTTACAAGTTTTTGCAGCTCTGTTTTGACTATGTCTTTCAATGTTGGATTTATTCTTCTTTGAGGTTGTATTACATGCAAGGAATCATCTTTAATACATGTATGGTGGGTACATATGTTGGGATGGATTCCTTACATGTCCTTGTAGTCCCAAGAAAATGATGATCTATGATTTCTAAGGATTTTGAACAATTGTTTCTCTTAGACATAATTTAATTGATTGTTGATTTTCAGAATTTTGTTGGGCATAATCGTTATGGTTATGAATATTTACTACTTTGTATTAGTGAAGAATAAATTCTGCTAGTAGGTATTATATATATTATTAGTGTTTTTATCATTTTCTTCTACTTCCTTTCCTTTGTAATATTGGACTTGAACAGAACTAGAATACAATTTTTGCATGTAATTGGAAATGACTATGGCCTCATCAGGGTCCCTAAGTACAAGATAAATTTATATGGTGAGAATTGGATGGATGGTTTAGAACATATCTTCTCCCTCTTCTACCCACAGGGGTGTCTCTATATCAATGGAGGGTTTTGTAGGGGGTAAAGAGTTAATATTTTCTATTATTGGCCATTGGTGATGGTCATATCCCCTGTCCTGCAACCTATGTATGCATTAGTTGTAGCTAGTCAAGGTCTACCTAAGATATGTGGGTACCCATTGAGTTCCTTTTTTTTAGGAACAATGATGTCTGTTGGGTAACTCCCATGAGTCAATTGATACAATGATGTCCTCTAAAACTCTTTATGGGTTAGCGGTTGATCTGTCTACTAGTTGGAAGACAATAGGTGTATGCCTTAACAATGATCTTAGGTTAAATATAATCCTTGCGTCCTTGGTCATCACATTAATTGTTGCCCTGCGTATTAAGGTAGTTTGAATCAAGGTTTTATTAATGTACACATATACTACATGACTCCCTAGATTAGATTACTAGGGGGTGAAGACTTTTCATACCATCAAGCTCATGATTTTCACTCTAACTCCCTCAATAATGTGCAAGGGTGGACAGAGCTCAAGAATCAATTGTGCTAGGATGAAGAATTTCGTTAATGCATTGATGGAACTAGGATCCTAGGGTTGCTACTAGATAACGAGTCCTTACAACTACTATATAGTCACAATCAAACACACTTCAAAGTACTAAATACAATAAAGGAAACCATGGTAATGAAGTACACGAAATAAGATACTATATGTGTCATTAAGAAATAGAAAACAAAACACAGAATCCTATAAATGACATCAATCAACTTGTATTCTAACTTACTACATAAGTCTTCAATAACATTAAAACAAAGTTGAATGACATCAAAGGAATGCATACAATGGTTCTTGGTCCTCTCCTTTTGTGGGCCCACAGGGTCTTCACTTAATGAACCTATGACATAACACCTTCATTCATGGGATATTAAAGAATATCCCTAATTTCACCAGATATTGATAAATACCTCCAAAAATCCTTTTGTTGAATCCCCTTCTCGATACATCTTTCCAATAAAAGAAACTCCTTATTTTTACTAAACAACCCTTTTTATACCCCTCAATACCTATAAACCCCTTGATACTCCACATCCCCTCCCTCCCCAATACCTACAATATATTGACTTTATTTTTCACAATAAAAAAAACCCCTTTATGAATGAACATGATAAGATATTGCTCAACAAGGTGAAGCCCCCGTGAGTGGTCCATAGTCAAAGTTGCTCCTAAAACCCTCATTAAAAAGCAACACTGAAAGATGCAGTAGAATGGTTTCTTCTTTATTCAAAATTTTTCATGAACATCAGGGTAGTAGGCCGAGTTCTACTACAATTTGAGTTACTAACAATACTAGAGAAATAATAACATGAAAATAAGCCTAACTAATCTATTATCCTATGCACCTATATATACTTGAAGAAGAACCTAACTAAGCTCCCAATCAATGATGGAAGTTGTCCCATAATTCCCAACAAATATGCATGTTTTTTAATGGGATCTTAAGCCTTCCTTATTTAACTTGACTTCCCAAGGTCAACTAGTTCAAATTGTTGGAGGTCATCAATACTGCTCTTGAGTGATGATAACTCTAAAGGTAGGAAAAGGAACAAGATCCCTTGAATTTCTCAACATACACTAGGTTGGTCTTGAGTTATTAATGAAGAAGATCAATCTTGTTTTGGTGATTTGATTTTTTGCACTTCTAGACTTCACATTAGTCTTCACATGAAATACATGCATAAATATTCAAAACCATTCAAGAACAATTTTCATCACATTCATACTCAATACTTTAAGAAAATCATGCATACATAAACAAGCAAATGTCACAATAATCTCAATAATCATTAAAATGCATAATTGTTTGACATGAGGGTCTAGTCTTAGGGAAAATGCATAAAATGTTAATATAGGATGGGATAAATACATGAAAATATGGAGGCTTGTCAATCTCATGAACTATTTGCTTTGCACTCAATCATATAAACTATCTATGCATTTTCCTAGAGGCACAAGGCCCCTTTTGTACGAGTGGGTTATAATGGTTAGATTCTAGTGTATTCTAGAATCTTCTGTAACTACCTCATTCACCTATATATATGTTAAGAATAATATGTAAATCTAGTTATACTGTTGGTTGTTGAGAGTTAGTGAATGAGGATAAATGGTTACAAGTTTTATGCATGTTTTGCTCATGGCATGAGTGTAGGGCCTAGGTGTAATATTTGTATTTTCAATCACATTTTGGATTGAATACTGAAGTTATGTGGCTTTGAAAAAACAAAATAAAAATCATATTCTCATGGATATGGAGAAAAATCTCCAAGTTGTTTTAAGTTATCCATAATTTTGTTGTGGCAGTGCTACATTGACATTATCCCTTCCTTGCAATTAATGTTATAACTACCTTGTAGCTAATGTTATAATTACTATGTAGTTGATGTTGTATTATCACTTTTAGCCCAACTTTATGAAAACCTATTTTCCCAACTTTATGAAAACCTATTTGTAGGAGTCACCGACGACACAATATTTTTTTAATAAATGTTGATAGTGTTAAAGAATTAGGTGTGCTCGTTTAACCATAGACAATATAGCAATATTGTCACCCAACCATAGGCCGAAGCCACCCCCAAGCACCTTAACCTCGAAAGAGAGAATAATTCTGGAAGCAACCCTAGAACCAGTAGCCAATCAATGTAGCCTACTTCTCTCCAAAGATAGCAGACAAGGCAAAAAGTCCAAACCATAACCAAGATAAAGTCCAAGCCTAAAACCGAAAATACAAGTTGCAATAGCTACATCTGCAACTACTCTCCAGACTTGTGCACTTACTAAATTTCTACAGTGCGCACTAGATTTCTGCAGTTGCGAGCTGTGTGTGTACAAATGAGCTCTTGCATCATGTATTTATACCTCTCTTTCGTAGTTTCCTGGGCCGAATTATCTTTCCGAAGGATAAAGACTCAATATTAATTATTTTCTTTAGCTAACTTATCTTCTAGGGTTATGTCCAATGCTTTAGGGTTTCTTCTTGTTTCCCACAATATTCTATTTTTGTCAGGGTTACACGTGGAGGTAAATACCTCTAGCATCTACCATACTATCAACACTCCCTCATAGCTAGGGAGGTATTGAAGGAAATGTTATTGAGCACAAACATACCATTCAACCGGTAGCATCATCATAACCACAAAGACTATCTCATGATTAAATCACGAGCACCATCATCACTATCAGTATCAACTGACAACATCAATTGCATCATCTCTCTAAGCCATACTCCATTTGAGTAATGATGTTGAATAAGTCACTCACTCCATAAAGTGATACAAGAACTATTATTCTAATCCGGACATATGTCCTAGAAGAATAATTGTTCCAACAGATGTTGAAAGCTGTGCCATGGGATACAAGAACTATTCTTCTAATCCGAACATATGTCCTAGAAGAATAACTGTCCTGGACCATACACTGACTATCCATATAGATGATAATGATTTCCAACACTACTGATAGTCTTCATGGCAATCAGAACATTTCCATTCAATAGAACACAACTGTGTCTATCCATAGTAGTACACAACTACTATCCAGTGGTACACAACCACACCAAGTAGCACACAAATACTTGATAAGTGACACATAGTCACAAACAATGAAACACATCCAACATAGTGGCATACAACTACTGTCCAGAGACATACAATCTCCATAGTTATCATATCATCCGATATCAACCTGCATAACAATATCATGATACAAACTAAGTCATATGGGCCATTATTCCACTCACATATGTGATATCTGGAAGAGAATCTGCCTTCAAAAGGTAAAACATCAACCATGGGCTATCTAGAATATTCTTCTCAAGCATAGAATAATAAATTTCCATGATTTATGAGCCTGGACCATTCACCTAATTGGGCCATTCCTCCAACACTAATCATAGTGCAACCTGGAGAGAATGAGTCTGCCCTAGGGAATGCCTGTCCCTGATTGCTAAACCTGGGCCATTCACCTAACTTGGCCATTCCTCTGACACTAATCATAGTGAAACCTGGAGAGAATGAGTCTGCCCTAAGGAATGACTGTCCGGACCATTTCCTAAGGAAATGAATGTCCTGCACCAACCTCCAAAACAAACCATTCTTTGAAACTGCTCACAACTATGAACTTCAAAAGAATGAATGCTCGGTGAGGTAGACCATTCTAATTGACCACTACTCATAATGAATTCCAAGAAGAATGACTGTCCTAGACCATTCCCCCACACTAGCCACAAGGGGAATTGCGGTCTATGGTACATCAACTATCTATCAAACCATTTACATTACGAAAATGACTATCCGATCTCGACCATTTTTCGAACTGGAAAATTCCTATCCGTCAGAAATCTCAAACCACTTTCCGAACTGGAAAGGAACTACTCATCTTGGACCATTTTTCGAACTGAAAAATCACTGTCCATAAATCAATAACACATCAATGCTCCCTCCCAACCTGGGAGTAATCTCTTCCTTTTTCAATAAGGAAGTCATCTCCACGAGCCCCAACTTGTTTCTTAAGTATGCAAAATTTTCATATTGGACAAAGGCTTTACCAAAATATCTACTATTTGCTCATCTGTGGAGATATATTGGAGAACCACTTCTCTTTTTTGGACTTCATCATGGAGAATATAATGTTTGATCTCAATCTACTTCGGTCTGTCATAGAACACTGGTTTTCTATGAAGGCTTCATATAGCTCTGATCATTACAATATATCATCGTCGAGTTCAACACTTATGTTTCCTGCTAGATTACGACATCGTGGAAAAGCTCAAACTGAAACATATCCAAGTAGCACTTCTTCTGTCATCATGAGAGTTTTCTATGGATTAGCAATCCATCATCTCAAACTTTTGAGTAACTATTCTGATACACTATCTCTGTTATAGAATTTTTTCAGCACGCTTCTGCTGTATATGAGATACTCTACATCAGGTTGTTTGAATCTATACAAGGTCTTCTTATATATGCATATATGGGTCTCTTTCTGGTATAAGCTTCTTTCTCACTTTCTTTATTTGGGAAGAACAATCTTTTACATGTAAATTCCAATCCATGGATACTGGTGAGCCGTCATTATATTTTTTCTCCCTCCTTCTGGAAGAACCTATGAATCTCACAATTCTTCCATTCACAAGTCTTTTTCACATTTTCTTACATACACTGTTATTTATCATAACTTCCATTTCTTCTACTTGATTGCTTCTAGTGGGTTCAAAGCAAGATGGTAGTCTTGTGATTCTTGGTATAATAACTGGTTGTTCTGGATTTTCTTTCTTTCTTGGAATCTTCATGTTCTTCCTCATGTTTCTCTTTAGCTCTTGGGTCCATGGAGTCTTCTATAGATTCCATGCCATGAATATTCCAACTTCTTCCTTTCATCATAGGATCATGGATGTAGATGTACAACTAAGGATACTTTAAGGATTCTTTTCGAAGAAGACTTCTTCTGAACACATTCTGCTTATAATGGCTACTACTTTCAATGGTGTAACACCATGTTTCCCCTAGTTTGTAAATATAACTATATTGGCCAAGGAACTATGGAAAACTCAAAGGTGTGAATGTTTGATTTGATGGACCTTTGTATAAAAGGTCGATGAATGTAAATTATGTTATTTTAATAGAAAATGGATACGTGTTGCATGACTGTTGGAAAGGGGATGTGCTAAGAGAGACCACAAATGCTAGGAAAAGGTGGTGGAGGGGACCATGAATGGTTGCATTAACCTCCATCGAACCAATACTTTTCTGGATTTAATTACTCAGGATCAGAACAACCCTCTGACCTAGGAATGAATTACATTTAGGCTGGTAGGTGGGAAGACCTCCTCAAGATTTAATGAGAGGATGGGGCAGACCTCCCATTTGTAAGGCTTCCATACCTGACAACAGACTGGGAATTTGGGCCACACACAATCTTGCTGGAAAAGGAAAGAAAGGAAAGCGTGGGGGTCAAAGAGGGAAATCTGCGAAGAGTGCAAATATGAGAGTTGAAGCTCTCGGGTCCTACGAAGGATTGAAAGTGGAAAGTGAGTTCTGATTGCAGGAAAAAAGTCTGATTCGGGAGAAGGAGAGTAACATTCATCCCTATCTATTTGTGTACTGGGATAAGGAGAGTAACCTCCCTCCCTAACTTCCGTTGACCTGGAAGAAAGAGATTGAATCTCAAAGCATCGTGGTCTAATCTCGGGGGTGGCCAGTGGTAAGGCCATAGGGAGCGATTGAGCCTATGGTTGCATGGAAACGAGCACCCCTTTCAACAATCACATCACGCCTTATGGTTCTAATAAGTGTTTTCATGTCTGGTTATTTGAATTGGAAATAATGGATGCATGCACGTATTTGTATGTCTATAAATGGTTTATGTATTGAAATGATTAAATTATGAGTATGCATTGTTCCCTTGAGAACTTATGCTTCTGCTTGATTTTCCAGATGCTCCAGTTTAATTCCTTGAAGGCATTTTCCCAGGGAATTATAGTACATTTCCCGAGTCATAGAAAACCTCTTGGAACTGCTACCGTTTCGATAACCTCACGAGTTTACCTTGCCCTATTTCAGAGCTTAAAGTTCTGCGAGTTAGGGAGGCGTTTTCTTCATACCAGTAGTATAAGAGACTTTGAAATCGTGCCCAAGTCCTTAACAAAAACTTGGCTAAGAGTAGAGTTCATATACCAAGAGTCATCTGAAGGTCCATGTGACCTAGGTCTAGGAACTCTGCGCTAAAAGGAGTTAGTTCATGACGGTCTCGGAACTTCGGGAGCTCGAAGCTCTGAGATGTCAAATTTAATGATAGTCAAAGTTACCCGAACAACCAGAGTAACAAGAGCTGTAGATGACTTAAGAAAATGACAATGGAGATGAATGCGAGCCGTTTATCGGGAGGATAATCCATATCGGTCGTTAGATCGACTCAAATACCCATTGGAGTTAACGAATCAAACACTATCCGCTCAATTAAATCGATGGTTGGGAGTCATTGCAGATCACGAAGGTGAAATTAGCGAACATGCTAGTTCACGACCCGCAATCAACCAACGTCATTGATCTCATTGGGAATGGAAGATCAACGACCAGGATTAGACCAGGCTCGGGCGAGCACTTCCCATATTGCGGAGATTGGACCCTGAAATCATTGTGAACCATTGATTTGTGAATGAAGATCGATGGTGGGGAATCATTGTAGAGCGCAAAGGTGAAATTGGCGGACGTGCTAGTTCACGACCCACAATTCACCAATGTCGTTGATCTCGTCGGGTTGGAATATCAACGACGCCAATTAGACCGAGTTGGGTGAGTACTTTTCAAATTGTGGAGGTTGAGCTCTCTGATAAAGAGTGTGCATGTTGGGGCCCCACAATCACTATGAACCGTTGATCGACGAACACATCGGTATTGGCCGGATCATGACTGTCAGACCTAGAAAATTTCTAGGTGGATAGTCATGAGTTCCTTTGGAAATACACAGACTAATGGAGTCCTTCTGTACCATCGATCCGAGAGAAAGGACATGTGTCGACAGATCGTCGACTTCGGGTGTAATCACTTCAGGAGAAAGCGAGTGTGGATAGGTTGAAACTGTCGAAGCCCAAAGAGCTAAAGTGATTTGCAACATTCGATCGGTGGGAGACACGCATCGACATATCTTTGACTTTGGGTGTAAGCACTCCAGAAGAAAGAGAGTGTGGGGAAGTTGACACTCCCGAAGCCCGAAGAGTTGAAGCAGATTTGAGTCGTCCAAGCTAAAGGGACAGGCATCGCCAGATCTTGCACTTTGGAGGAAAGTCACTCTGAGAAAAAAAGGGTATGTGTTGAACAAGGACTCCCGAAGGCCAGATAGCTAGAGTTCATTTGATTGGTTCATCAGTTGAGGAAATGTGTCAACAATTCTTCCATTTCGGAAGATAGCCACTTCGGAGGAAGGTGGGGTCATGAGAGTTGAGAACTCCCGAAGTAAATCATGACTGTTGATTTGAAAGGGACGCGCGTCGATAGATCGTTGACTTCGGGTGAAATCACTCCGGGAGAAAAGGTGGTGTGAGTGTCCGGGACTCCTGAACGCCGAAGTCCCAGAGTGGACCCAAGCCGTTGATTTAGATGGACGCGTGGCACCTGATTTGGAACTTTGGGTACAAAGTACTTCAGAGGAAAAAGAGTTGGAGTGCTCAAACCTCTTGCACACCGAAGTCCTGAAGAAGATCATAACCATCGATCAGAAGGGATGTGTGGCGCTCGACCTGTAAATATGGGTACATAGTACTTCAGAGAGAAAAAGGTTTAGGAACGTTTGAAACTCCCGAACGCCGAAGTCCCGAAGTAAATCAGGGTCGTCAAAATCCCAGAGGACATGCAACGTCAGATCGTGAGCTTCAGAGGTTTTCCACTCTAAAGGATTTCATAGTGGTCGTCTTGGCGCTTGTTGTCTTGGTGTCTGGATGTAGCCTCGGTCATATGAAAGTATAGGGGGATGAAAGAACCCAAAGTTCTTGGGAGAGAATATCTATCTGCTCTGAGCTCGTTTTGGAACATGGAGATCGTGGCTGGAAAGCTCTGGAAGAGCAAAATGGAATAGGGACCCCGAATGAGGTTATTGTATTTCTTAAACAAATTTTTTTATGCCCCATTGTGGGTGTGTTACAAATTGGTATCAGAGAAAGGTTACAGCACTTGGCCTGCTTGGGCTCATGGATGAGTTGCTTAAAAACCATATTTAGAGTACTTTTAAGAGTGACACCCTATCTTACCTCTTTCTTAAAGAGTCTGGTTAAACTTTTATTGAGGAAAATAATGAAACTTTCCACTGTGTGTGTGCATTTAAGAAATTGGAACTGTGTATTGTTCATAAACTAATAGACTGTTGGCTAAAAATAAGTGTTTTTTCAACACTCGAGTGGTCAGTAAGTCAGGGGAAAACTTCAAGTCTAAAGGATGGTGACGTGCTATGAAGTGGGGGATGGCTCCCACAATATAGACAAAGAATCTGACAAAAGGAGGGCAGTGGAAACCCCTCCAGATATGGATGAAACTGTAAGGAGCCTCAGGGCCGAATTACAGAGTTGTAAGGCTGACAATGAGAGGTTGATAAAGGAGCAATAAAAAAAAATAGAAATTAATGTAGTCTTGCTGCATAGGTTATCCAACATACAGAGGCAGCTGTAGCATGAACCCACAACCAACCATGTGGACCGACGACATGTGAAGAGAACTCAATGTCCACCCAAGATCTGAAAACATGGCCCCATAAGTGACCACAATAGGAGAAGTACCTCAAAGAAATCCCAACCTGAAGGTAGGGGAAACTCATCGGGAGAGTCCTCTGGAAAGGAAGATGGCAACTCTGAGGGATCTTCTAGTAGAAAAACTAGCTCACATTCTCAAAGGAAGGAAAGAAGCGAAAGAATTCCAAAAGCCATGATCTTGAAGAGTTCAAGAAAGCCAAACAACCCTCTTTCGATGGAGATATTAGGAAAGGAGAAGAGGCTAAAGCTTGGCTACTTGGTTTAAAGAAGTACTTTAGAGTCCATGACTACTCTGAAAACTTGAAGGCTGAAATAACCATCTTCAACCTGAATGGAAAGGCTCCCATTTGGTGGGAAGACCTTAGGAATGTGAAAGGAGTCCATGAGAAGGACTTGTCATGGAAACAGTTCGAGAAATATTTCAAGAAGCAGTATCTATCAGAGAAATACATGGATGGGAAGACTAAGGAGTTCTATGAACTCAGGTTGGGACAACTCACCATAGATGAATATGTCAATAAATTCCTTGAGCTATCGAGGTATGTACCCTACATAAAGGATGAAAAGGTAAAAATACAACGATTTATTAGTGGGTTACCTCAGACCTACCGGGACAGGATTGAGTTTGACAAACCAAATACCTTAGCAGAAACCATCCAGAAGGCAAGGTATTGTTATGAACAGTTCAGGAGTAAGACATGACCTCACGAGGACTGGAAGAAGAAGAGTAGTTCAGGATTCAAGAAGAAGGGGTTTAAATCCTCAAGATTTAGGAACTATGGGAAGAGTTCTAGGATGAACCTTCCTACTAGAAGTGTGTACCAACAAAATTTCCCCTCTCAGAGTGGAAATAAACCTTTTGAGGCAATCACAGGAAATAATGATAACCTAAAGAAAGAACCCTTAAAATGCTATGGTTGTGGAGAATATCATCAGTTGAGGGATTGTCCACACAGACAACAGAACAATAGGAGAGTCTACAATATCCGAGAAGCTACCACCGTCAATGATGTGACTAGGAGCATGCCACGAATTTATGCATCCTTGGACGATAATAAAGCCGACCACCAAGCTTCAGTGGTGGATATGGAAGGTATGATCACCAACCATCTAGTTTCTATTTTAATTGACCCTGGTTCTAATTTGAGTTATGTGGCCCCACAGACTGTTGATAAGTGTAAACTACAACTAGTTAGACATGTTAAGCCATGGTTGGTACAACTAGCCACTGGGACCAAAATAAAAGTAACAGAGGTCATACCAGCTTGCCAATTCATCATGGATGGATTGCCCACCCGAACGACCCTTAACATACTTCCCCTGGGATCTTATGACTTGTTGATTGGTATGGACTAGTTGGCTGCTTATACAACTAAGTTAGACTATTACCATAAAACTTTAGAATGTGTAAATGAAGAAGGGAGAAAGATAACCATCCAAGGGATTTAGAATCATGTCTCAGTGAGACAAATATCAACACTTCAAATGAAAAAGTATTGCAGAAAGGGGTGTCCTTTATATGAAATACAGGTGTTGAAATCTGTTGAGGATGACAAATCGAACCTAGAGGACCACCCCATTATAAGAGAATATAAAGATGTGTTTCAAGAAGAGGTACCAGGTCTACCTTCGAGAAGAGACATTGACTTCTCGATAGAACTTGCACCAGGATCAATGCTAGTATCTAGAGCGCCCTATAGGATGAGTACGCTAGAGATGTATTGATGGGTCTTGAATCCATTGATTCAACAGTAGGAACCAAACCCGCCACCTAGGCCCAATTAGACTCTGCAACATTTGAAGATGGAATGGTTCTCCAAATCTTGCAATCCGACCAAATTATCGATGGGTTTTGTGTTTTATTGTGAAGGCTCTTCCTTCAGTTAGGACTATTCTCTTCTGTGTTTTCTCTTGGGTGGGACAGGTATGAGAGATGCAAGCTAGTATAAACCAACTTGATAAAAAACAGGATTAAGTTTTAACTACTGGGGAAGAGGCCGAGCTTGGGATAACCCACTGCTCAAACATGTAGACAATGATTCTATACCACATGCCTAGTACTAATACATCAACCATGTGAGCATCCAATTACTGTCCGAGAAACGAATTATCAGAAAAGAAAGCACATATGTAATAAGATAATGGAAAGCAAAATAATTCATCTACCATAACCATTCATCACATAATAACACAACAATTCATTTTCATCATTAAAGCCAAGAACCTTAAAACATTGCACTAGATAACTTGACAAAAAAATTAATTTCTCTTACTCATTACTACATCATTCATGAAACATGATAGGAAGTAGTTCTTCTCCAAGTCCAATCACATGCATTTGATGAAAATAGTTTGTCTTTGGTCCAGAAGGACTTCTCAATTCATAGTAGCTTCAAAATAATTCTTAACAACTAGAAAGAAAGAGTTCTTACAACAACCATCGACCTGTCACTAATTGGTCGATGTCTTTATTTATAATATAAAGTTTCACTGAAATTAACGGCTAAGTGTAGTTTAAGAAAAACAAAAATCGCCACGTGGTGTCATCTTCTAAGAGTTTCTTTAACAATCAACCCGAGATATCTCTTGAAAAGGGTGAGTTCCCTCGTATTCAGACCAACTGATAAATAGTTCTTCACAAGTTTGGGCCCATGGAAATCTGTGATGTTCCATCAGAGCCGCATATATTCCCCTGACGTTCACTACACGCGCCTAATACTTTACTAGACTGGAGTCCAACTTCTGTAGCATGGTTCGGGCTTTGATTGGATGTTCTGCAAATCATTTCACTTGCCCTGGTCTTGCATCGGTCATCTTTGCGAGTTCTTTGGTCCATAGCGAATCTTGTTTGGCATGCGACTCCACTATGTTGCTCAGGTTGATGAAGTTGTCAGGGGTACCGAACTCGGGGAGTCCAATATCTTTCATTACTCTATTAATTTTCTCCCAGTGCTTCTTGTTGATATTATGGTAGCTTTGGGATGTAGCAACCTCCATTGTGACCTTTTGATGAGATTAAAATATTTCGGAAGAAAGAAAAGAAGTGAATGTAACCCTAGAAGAGATGTCTGTTGAGAGAGATAATTAATATGAGTTAATTAGTACCTAGAATGAGAAGTCAGCCCAAGAATTCTACCAAGATTAGTATAAATACAAGGCATCGGTCTTCATTTAACGCACACTTCTCATAATCATAGAGAGACACTTGTGCACACTGCAGTCTGGCAGTCTTGTGCGCAAGTTTTGGAGAAGGTGCTCCTGCCAGTTCTGAAGCCTATTGCTTCTATCCTTTTGGTTTGGAAACTCTGATCAGCCTTGGTTACTTCTTGCTTGGTTCATTATCCTTACTTGGCTATTGGATTGCTACCAGGATTCTTCTCTCTGTCAAGGTCAAGGTGCTCCGAGGGTGTCTTCAGCCTATGGTTGGGTGAAAATAGTGATATTGTCTATGGTAAAACGAGCACATTCTAACAAGTTATGGGCCCAAACCTCCTTCATTCAGTCTAACCGTTGGAAGGAAGCATAGCCATTAGGATACTAAACTTGCTGAATAACTTCCGCTAGGGTTTACTAGTAGGAGCAACTTCCAAGACACTGTCTCTAGGGTTACTAGCAGGAGCAATTGCAGAAACCCTAAAACCCTGATCTAGCACCTTATGATGGAACATCTCATTCAATAAGAAGGTATTCAAGTGTGCCTTAGTCCAACGCATGTCTTGGCACTCTCAGAAGGTAGAAATGTGAAAGTTGAAGTTTTGGATCAAGGCATGACCAATCACCAGTCAACCGAAGTCATGAGTGAAAAGACTAGTCATCTACACTACTCAACACTCACAGGAACGATTGAAGATGGCATGTGGATAATTGATAGTAGAGATTCTAGGCATATGACGGGAGATCAAGCCAAAGTCTCAAATCTAAATGAGAAGAAGACATCGTACAAGGTATATCTTGGAGACAAAAGAACTTACCCAGTCGAAGGATTTGGACAAGACTCCGTCAAGTTGAAAACATGTAACAATGTTCATTTGAGCAATGTCTTATATGTACCTAGTTTAGAAAATAATATTGTATCCATATCTTGCCTAGAAGACAAAGGAAACATACTATCTTTCATATATGTAAAAGTGTTATCTTGGCATAAAGACTCCAACATAGAGAATGTTAGGGTTATTGGAACCCGTGAAGGAAATCTATATAGACTACTAGAACAAAATGAAGAATCTCTTGTACATGATGAAGTCAATCCCAATGAACTTTGGCACAAAAGGTACGCTCATATTAACCATCAAGCATTACCTTTCTCAAAAATATGGTTGAAGGAATACCGGAATTGCAGTTTACACATGAAGGAATTTGCAAAGGATGTGTTCTTGGAAAGAATATCAAGAAACTATTCCCAAGCAACAACAATAGATCTAAGGAGATTCTAGATCTAATAAACTCAGATGTTTGCGATTTGATGCCAGTCAAATATCTAGGAGGTTCTCTTTACTACGTAATATTCATAGATGATTACTCAAGAAAGACTTGGTTATATCTTCTGAAGACAAAGGGCGAAGTATTCAACAAGTTTTAAGAATTCAAAGCAGAGATAGAGAACCTCACGAACAAGAAAATCAAGACCTTGAGAATAGATAATGGAGGAGAATACACATCAAAGGAATTCGTTGAATTCTGCAAATCAACAGGGATTAGGAGGGAGCTGACTGTTCCTCATAATCCTCAACAAAATGGTGTAGCAGAAAGGAATAACAGATCTATTGAAGAAACTGTGAAGGAACTACTAAACGATCAGGGTTTATCCATGTTCTTATGGGGAGAAGCAACCATGACAACAATATATGTTCAGAACAAAAGTCCTCACCACATATTGAAGGATATGACTCAAGAAGAAGCCTTATTAGGTTAGAAACCTAATGTGGAAAACCTAAGAATCTTTGGATGTACTGTTTACTCTCACATTCCCAAGGAAAAAAGGAATAAATTAGAGCCCTCAGGAAAGAAGGGCATATTCGTGGAATATAACGAATCATCCAAGGCTTATAGAATCTATATCCCGGAACAACATAAGATTGAAGTCAGCAGAGACGTGACCTTCAATGAAAATATGGCTTTCAAGAAATCCATAGAAGAAACTATAGAAGAAGAAGAGTATGAAGAGCCTATTGAAGAAGGCACATGTCTTCCCAAAAATCAAAATGAAGAAAAGGAACAATTTGATCATCCGATGCAACCATGTGAGACCATTGATTCAGACATTGTACCTAAGACCAAGAAACAACCAGCTTGGCTTGAAGCTACCTTACAAGAATAAGAAAGACTCAAGGCCCCAGATGGGACCTTCAGAAAAAGTAAGAAGCCCAAAAGATTCTCAAGCTATGCAGCATGTATGACAAAGCTTCTAGATGAAGAACCTACCACGTTTGAAGAGGCAGTTCAGAAGAAACAATGGAAAGAAGCTATGACGGAAGAACACCAATCCATCATGAAAAATGATGTATGGGAAATTCTTCCTAGACCTAAAGAAAAAACAATAATAACTTTAAAATGGGTATATAAGATCAAACATGCAGCAGATGGAAGCGTGGATAAATATAAAGCAAGGTTCGTAGCTAGAGGGTTCTCCCAGAAGGAGGGAGAAGACTATGACGAAACATTTGCTTCGGTTTCTAGATATACTTCCATTAGAGCTATCATATCTCTTGATGCTTCCATGGGATGGAGTTTACATCAGATGGATGTAAAAATAACTTTCCTCAATGGAGCAATCAAAGAAGAAATATATATTGAACAAACTCAAGGGTTTGAAGTACATTCCAGAGACACTCATGTTTGCAGACTAAAGAAAGCTTTATATGGACTCAATCAAGCTCCAAGAGCTTGGTATGCCAGAATAGACAACTATCTAACGAGACTTCGTTTCTCCAAAAGTCATGCAGATCCAAATCTTTACTGGAAAGTCGTGAACAATGCGCCTGTGATTCTACTACTATATGTTGACGATCTATTCCTAACAGGTGAATATTCTCTCATCATCCATTGCAAAAAGGAACTAGATTTTGAGTTTGGTATGAAATATCTTGGTCTCATGCATTATTACTTGGGACTATAAGTATGGCATAAGCGTGGTGAAGTATTCCTTAGACAAGGAAAGTATGCAATAAAGATTCTTAAAAAGTTTGGAATGATGGACTGCAAATCCATGGACACTCCTATGACTACATATATAAGAGAAGTAAGAGATTCAGATTCTGATCCAGTAGATCCATCACTATATCGACAATTGATTGGGTCATTGATGTATTTGGTAAATACTCGACCAGACATTTGCTTTGCCATGAACAGACTAAGCCAGTTCCAGGTGGAACCTAGACATGAGCATTGGACAACTGCAAAGCATGTTCTAAGATATATTCGTGGAACATTAAACTATGGTTTAAGATATATCGCATCCAGTGATATACAACTTCATGGATTCACAGATTTAGATTGGGAAGGAAGTGCAGAAGACAGAAATAGTACTTCAGGGATGGGTTTTAGCTTGGGCTCTGCTATGATATCCTGGGGCAGCAGGAAACATAATTCTGTCGCACTCAGCATAGAAAAAGTAGACTATATCGCAACATGTGAGGCATGTACAGAAGAAATATGGCTGAGAAAGCTAATCTCCGATTTATTTGATCAGGTTCCAGATTCAACCATAATACACTGTGACAATCAGAGTTGTATAAGGCTGTTAGAACACCCGGTGTTTCATGAACAGTTGAAACATATTGAGATCAAATACTACTTTATTCGAGATAAAGTTCAGGAAGGAGAAGTAAAGCTCCAATATATCCCCATAGATGAGCAGACAACAAATATCCTGACAAAGCCTCTGTCCATAATAAAGTTTGCATATTTCTGAGACAAATTGGGGATCGTGGAAATAACTCCCTTAGTTGAAAGGGAATAAATTACTCTCTAGGTTGGGAGGAAGCACTGACATTTTATTGAATTGAGGACAATCATTTTCAAGTTTGAAAAATGGTCCAGCTTGGGCAGTTCCTTTCCAATTCGGAAAGTGGTTTGAGATTTCTGACGGACAAGCATTTTCCAGTTTGGAAAATGGTCCAGATCGAACGGTCATTTTTGTAATGAAAATGGTTCGATGGATTTCTGATGTACCATAGACAATGATTTCCCATTGTGGTTAACATGGGGAATGGTCTAGGAAAATATCTCTTCTTGATGGTTAATCAAGAAGACTGGTCCACCTTGCCGAGTCATTCTTTCAAAGCTCACAGTTGTGAGCAGTTTCGAAGAATGGTCTGTTTTGGAGGTTGGTGTAGGACAATCATTTCCTTAGGAAATGGTCCGGATAGTCATTCCCTAGGGAAGATTCATTCTCTCTAGGTTGCACTTTTTTTAGTGTCGAAGGAATGGCCCAGGGTGGGGAATGGTCCAGGTTCAACAATCAGGGACAAACATTCCCTAGGGAAAAATCATTCTCTCCAGGTTGCACTTTATTTAGTGTCGGAGGAATGGCCCAGGGTGGGGAATGGTCCATGCTCAGAAATAAAGACAATTATTCTTCCTTGCTTGAGAAGAATAGTCCAGATATCCCATCATTGATGTTCTACTCTGAGGGCAAATGCTCTTTCAGATCTCACAAATGTGAGTGAAAGAGTGGCCCAGATGATTCAGTTTATATCATTTTCTGTGCAGGTTGATATCAGATGATTGTTATGGAGAATGCATGTCTCCAGATAGAAGATATATGCTATTGTGGTGTATATGTTCCACTGTTTGTGACTATGTGTCACAGTTTGAGTAGTTGTGTACTACTATGGATAAACACATTTGTGTTCTATCAGTTGACATTGTACCAGTTGTCATGGAGATTATCCAGTTGGATAATAATGACGGTGCTCGTGATGATACCAGTTGAATGGTCTATTTGTGCTCAAGACCATTATCATTTATACCTTCCTAGCTAGAAGGGAGTGTTGATATTATGGTAGATTCAGGAGGTATCAACCTCCATTGTGACCTTTTGACGAGATTAGAATATTCTGGAAGAAAGAAAATAAGTGAACGTAACCTTAGAAGAGATGTCGCTGAGAGAGATAATTAATATGAATTAATTGGTACCCAGAATGAGAAGTCGACCCAGGTAGTCTGCCGGGATTAGTATAAATACATGGCGCTAGTATTCATTTGATACACACTTCTCAGAATTGCAGAGAGGCACTTATGCGCACTGCAGTCTGGCAGTCTTGTGCGCAAGTTCTGGAGAAGGTGTTACCGCCAGTTCTGAAGCCTATTGCTTCTATCCTTTTGGGTTGGACTCTCTGATCAACCTTGGTTACTTCTTGCTTGGTGCATTAGCCTTGCTTGGCTATTGGATTGCTACCAGTATTCTTCTCTCTGTCAAGGTCAAGGTGCTCAGAGGGTTGTTTAGGCCTATGGTTGGGTGACAATAGTGATATTGTCTATGGTAAAACGAGCACATTCTGACAGCCTCGGGGAGTCCTATATATTTCATTACTCTATTAATTTTCTCGTAGTGCTTATTGCATCTGATCCACCGCTCTTAGAGATTTACTGGTGGTGGGTTTCTTCAAAGGCATTGTTTCTGTAATTTAAACGGTCTTTTAAACATGCATATAGAGTAGCGTTGGGTTGAAACATATGAAATGAAGCCAAAAAAACACCATAAGATGATACATACCTGTAATGCTCACTACAATTGTTGTTTAATACTTACTGACCCTTGGGAGCCTTCTCCGGATTGTTAGCCTTGCTCTTATGTGTGTTCTGAACTCCTTGCCGCGCATAATAGGATCATACACAATGAATTAAGAGAATATAACAGGATAGATCCTATCAGTTGTATCAATCAGTTAATACGAGTAATGAATGTAATTCAAAACAAACTGCCGCCGGATCTCTGCAAATAAATTCTAACTGGTTGACGGTGGAGGTGCAGAGGGAGATGCATTGTATCGGCAGGCTTAAATAGTCCCTTTTGATTTGTGCATGGAAAATCAACTAATGCACGATATACAAATTAACTAACATTTTAAATGCGTTGTACCTAATCTATCTAAGGGCTAAAACGTCTCATCACGTCGAGTCTTTCCGGTGCACATATCGGGGATCGACTACTATCCTTGTGTATATTTCCATTGGTATACTTCCGGTGAACACTTTTGACACCGATGGTATCGGGGATCGGTGATCGCGAAAAGTTTAAGTGTGTAGCTTCTTGGTGGGTTATCATCTTCATAATTTTCCGAAGTCGAAAATGTTTCGGGGGTCACCGATTGACGATATTATTCCTTTACTCGCGCGACGCTTACTCTTTCATTTTTCTGCCGAAGCCGAATAGATCGGTCTTTGGCGATATCTTTAGTGGAGTTTATTCGCGGGGACGAGAAAAAACCGTTCTGCCGATGATGATGAAGATCGACGCTCAACTATTTTGAACTTCTTAAGCGATTTTAATCTTTCCCGATGCCGAATTTCGTGAGCATGTTGGGGAATAATTTAGACTATCGATTTCTTAAGTAGTTGTTAAGTCCCTTTTAAAGTTAAGATGATTCTTTGTATGTTCAAGTAGACTTTAAACAATTCAAGCAATTCAAACATAAAAGATAAGCACATGCAACAGTTTCATACTGAAGTGGAAACATACAGTGCAAAAGATCAAGTGGTACCCAAAAAGTAGAAATGGACATAGAATTTTTAGGGTATGTTGAGTGCTCAAAAAATGGCTATTCACTGGGCGAAAGAAGAATCTTTGTTCCTTCCCCGAGGCCTGACTGATACATAAGATGATGGAGAATCTTAACTGGTCTTAAATTGAAACCTCTTAACCTTTGCATTTGAAGTTCTTCGGATGATGTTTCCAGGTCTTCTTGTGGGGTTTTAACCCTTTTCCTCCTTCATTTCCTTTGACCCCGACTCATGCCCCCTTATTACAAAAGTTTATCAAAGTATTCACCGGAATGAAGCCTTTAATTACCTCTACTCACCTGCTTTGGTGTCACTCCGCTGCTAGCGAGCATTCATAGCCACGACAGAGTCACCATGACATCACAGACCTTGCTCTGCTGCCATCGAGTGTCCATAGCCCCGACGAAGATATCTGCATACCCTCTCTTACTATTCACTCTTTTGATAATATCAATTTTATTTAAGTATGATGCTCTAAGTGAGTGAGGGAGGAGGATCTATTTATTTGCAAAGTGAGATGGTTAAGGTGGATCCTTCACTAGATCCGTCTTCTGGGTTCATGTAGTCCTTTCCATATTTCCTCCATTCCCTTAAGGTCTTACCAAACCACAAAGTAGACACTTCTGGCATTTCTCCGAAGTTGTTCATTTTCTCAGGTTAGATAGAGGATTCCTCAAAGTAACCACAGGTTTTCCAGTACTTATTGTTTTTGTAAGTGAGCGACGAGTTAGAAACAAAGTTCACTATGTTGCATGATTTTAAGGCCAACCATCATCTTTCCAGACACACCTTCAAAAGTATAGAAAACCAGAAAGAAAAGAAACAAAAAAAGAAGTATTTCGCAACCATGAAGATACTCAACATGAAACACACATAATTCTTTATTTTTTATTTTTTTATTGGAAGTATTGTTTTAGAGCTTGGCCATTTACTGGGAGGGCATCAGGTTCCCCCCTCAGATTCTGCAATCGATAAATGCCTGCCCCAATCTTCTCAACCACCTGAAAAGGTCCAAGCCATAAATTTTGAAACTTAGAATGCTTCCCTTTTGGTTCATTTGCCCTGTCCCACTTCAGGACTAAGTCTCCTACTTCAAAGTTCTTTTCTTTTGCCTTATGCTTATCGAACCACCTTTTCACTATCTTTTGGTGAGATAGGAACTTTGACTTAGCCTTTTCTCTCTCTTATTCCATCATGAGTAGAGTGTTGATTCTTTGTTGTATGGCTGATGAAGGTTCCTTGCTGGAATCTTGGGCTAGTTGAAGAGATGGAAGATAGAGCCCATTTGGGAGGATGGCTTCTTGCCCGTAGACCAAAAAGTATGGGGAATTCCCTATAGCTTCTTTGGGTGTGACTCTATCGGCCCATAGAGAATTATGGAGTAGATTATGCCAATTTCTTTGTTTATCTGCAACCGTCTTCTTTAATATTCTCACTAGGTTCTTATTGGTTGATTCTGCCACACCATTTCTCCGGGGGTAATAATTTGCGGAGTACTTAATTATGATTCATTTTTCTAGAGAAAAATTCGTCAATAGGGTGGAAGAAAAATAAGATGCATTATCAAAGATCAGAATGGAAGGGACACCAAACCTTGTGATCAACTATTGTTCTAGGAATTGGATCACTACCTTCTCGTTTACTTGAGTCAAAGGAATGGCCTCTGCCCATTTTGTGAAATAGTTAGTTGAAGTAGGAATGTACTTGTGTAGTTTTGAAGAGCTAGGTGTAATTTCTCCTATGATATCCAACCCCCATTGCTCAAAAGGCCTAGAGATAGTCACGAGTTGGAGTGGGACTGCTCCTCTCTTCTCCTTTCCAGTGCTTATTTGACAAGTCTTACAATTTCTAGCATGAGTATGAGCGTCCTTGAACAAGGTGGGCCAATAATAACCAACTCTCAGAATCTTATGAGCGGTGGTGTTTCCTTCGAAATGTCCCCCGGTGGGGCCATCATGGAGCTCCTTCATCACTTTGTCTGTGTCTTCACGTTCGAGACATCTTAATAGTACTCTGTCATAATTGATCCAGAAGAGTACCGAATTTATAAGGCGATATTGTGCAGATTTTAACATGAGGGCTCTCCTTTCCCTAGGGTGGAGGTTTTCGGGACAAGTCCTGTGATGTAGAAGACAAGTTAAATCCTTATACCAAGACTGTTGTTCCAGGGAGATGTATGATACTTCACCACACCATAGTGCCATTTCGTTCTCCCATCCAGAATCTTCATTTACTTGGTCCTGGGCTTCGGCTGCAAGCTTGCATAACCCTTGTCCTCTTACTAATTTGGCAAGTTTTATATCTGGGTCAAATTCCTGGACTACCACCATCCAGTTCCGTCTTCTTTCCCCCATTTCTTGCTGGGTAAACAAGGATCATACTGCAGGGTGTGGCACAATGACTTTAGTGTGATTCTTCAGGATGTAAGACCTAAAATGTTTTACTACCTTATATACCACATAAGCCTGTTTATCTATAGCATGATAGTTGAACTCAACTCCTTGAAGATTAGTGCTCATGAATGACACCGAGGCCTCGTTGTTTTCTTCATCCTTCTGAGTCAGAACTGCAACTAACGATTGGTCATAGGCGAAAGTATAAAGGGAGAAGTATCTATTGAAATTGGGACTTCGCAACACTGGGGCCTGGGATATAGCAACTTTGATATTGCCAAAGGCATCTTTTCGATCATCATCCCACTTAAATTCAGCATCCTTGAGAATCATATTTTGTAAAGGTTTGATTATTTCTGTGAAATCGAGAGTGAACTTCCTCACAAAATTGATTTGCCCGAAAAAGGACTACATAGCTTTCTTGTTATGGGGAAAGGGAAGTTGAGATATGGCCTTAATCCTTTATGGGTCTATGCGAATGCCTGCATGAGATATAAATGACCTAACATCTTACCTTCCTTGACACCGAATATAGTTTTCTTAGGGTTCAAGGATATACCGTATTTCCTACACCTTTCAAAAATCTGAGTTAAGTGTTGGATGTGCTCTTCTCTATTCTTCGAATACACTGTCACGCCATCTAGATACATACCACACATATATTGATTAGTCCCTGGAAAGATACGTCCATGGCCCTTTGGAAGGTCACTCCTACATTAATTAACCCGAATGGCATGCGTTTATATGTGATTTGGTTCGAAAGGTGGTTTTTAAATGGTCTTCCTCTGAAACTAAAACTTGGTTGTAACCTGAGAAACTGTCTAGCAAAGAAAAAATATCTGAGCTGGATACGGTCTGTAGGAGCTGTTCCATCGGTGGGACTAGGTAGTTTTCCTTTTATGAAGCTCTATTGAGGTTCCTAAAATCTACGCATAAGAAGATTTCACCCGACTTTTTCCTCACTGGGACAATATTTGCTACCCAAGCGGAATGCCTAACCTAGAAAATGATTTTGGCATCTAAAAGTTTCTTTAACTCCTTATACATGAGAGGTTCCAGGGATGGATGATACTTTCGGAGCTTCTGTTGGAAAGGTTTTATTTTGGGTTTTAACGAGATAGTGTGTTGAATTATGCGGATATAATACATTTTTAGATCCCTATAGGACCATGCGAAGACATCCTGGTATTGTCTAAACAATTTGAGATAATATTTCCTTTCTTCCTTAGATATAGTCTTGATGAGATTCACATTCTTTGGGTTCTCTGGGGTCCCAAGATTTATAGTTTCATGCAAGGGACAAGAGCTACCAGTCTTTGCGTTTCTAGATCCCTTAAATCACTCTTTCAGATCAAACAGATTGTCTAGATTAGATATCCCTTTCGGGATTGTGTGAGCCTTTGATTTATCCATAGGTTGTCCTGTTTGAGGATCGGTCTCTGTTGATTTCTCTTGGAATTATTCATTGTCAATAGTGAGATATTTGAAATTGTCTTGGTTGGTCAAGAAGTTTATGATTTATTCATTTCCTTCAAAGACTTTCCAATTGGAAATGTTATTAGGTATTGACGGTTTGTAGAGCAACGCCATAGTGAATCAGGAGGCTTCATAATCCTCTAGAGGCGACAGCCTAGAAGCAGCTGTGGCCAAGGAATCAACAAGAATATTCTTAGCTTTGGGGATCACTGTAATATTGAAGGCTTCAAAGTTCTCTATTAACCTATGTACCTCCTGCTGATAGTTCTTTAGGTGAGGAGAATTGTAATGTATAGTATTTCTTACTTGTCTAACAATAATTTTGGAGTCTCAGAAAACTTTCAATTCTTTGACATTCAAATCTATGACTTTCTTTAATCCTTGCACTAGAGCTTCATATTCAACAATATTGTTGGTACATTCGAACTCTAGCCTACATGACAAGAAATTACATTTACCTATAGGATCGATGAGGATGCACCCTACTCCTGACCCTTCTTGCGATTTAGATCCATCAAAATAGAGGGTCCAAATTTGTGAACGATAATTGCTCTTTTCCTTTCCCTTGTTAATTTTGTGCCTTCCCATCTTTTGTTTCGTAATCTCCAGCACGGGGTTTTGACAGAAGAGGGTGTCTCCTATCGGTATTAGCGAATCCTCTTGAAAAACCATTTCAGAGTTTTGGGTAAGAGGAACGTCGAACAAGAGAGGAGCAAAGTTTCCGAAGTAGGAATTGCAGGAATAATTTCCCAATATGGGGAAATCTGTGGATGAGGGTTCATTCAGGGTTTCTAGATCAGTGGCCATATGTTTAAGATATCTCTCCCTATCGATTCTGATCATGTTCTTGTATCCCTTCAATGGTAGCCAAAGGTGTTCCCAGTCTGTACTAAAGTACCCGTTTATCTTTTTAGACCAATCTCGACTCAGTAATAACCCATATGCCTCTGGGATATCTACTACAATGTTGTCAATCAATTTCACAAACGTGGGATGTGTCGATATTCTGATCATCACATCTTTGAGTTCTCCTATGACCTTGACCTGGGTTCTATCTAGTTGAATAACATGTTTATCACTCTTGAGAGGAATGACATTTATTTTTTTGCAAACAGACAAGGGCATAATGTTGGAAGACGCTCCAAAATCTACCAAACAATTATGAAGGTTTCTATTGAAGACTTCAAACGTTAAAAGGAACGACGAGACAAAAGGATTTTCCTTTCTGTCTCTCGAACATGTGTTTACAGTTGGTTTTCCCACCAGATTTGTGGAAGACAGATTTCTTTCCGGACCATTACCTGCCGTCGGGTTTTCTACTAAGTTCAAAGATTGTAACAGAAAGTCCTTCTGCTGAGGAATCCTACATATGTCCATAACTGATATATTAGCCTTTAGATTCTTCAAATCTTCGACCACGTTGTAATCTAGTTTGGTCGATTCCTGGGTATGAATGCTTATAGGTTTTTTTCTGAGAGCGAGGGATGTTTTCAGGCGATCGGGAGTCAACTTACTTTTCTAGGCCTGAGTGGCGTTGGTATCTTTCGAGCCAGGCAGACCCTTACTACGTGTCTGTACCACCGAAACTTCAGTGGGTTGTTCCTTAGACTCAAATAGGTCATCGGAAGGGATGATCTGGTCGGGATCCCATATCAACATGGTTGTATCTCTTGGTGGGTCAATCTCTTCCTGGTCAGCAATATTCATAACCGAACTACTTGGATTTTCGGTCAGGGAGACTTCATCTAGAAACTGATTGGCCATCAAATTCATGGCATGTACCCATTGAGGGCAGTCTCTTTCAGAGTGGTTTTCCTGATGATAAGTATAGAAAGAGTCAGACACAACATTCCCTAGATCAATATTTAAGTTAGCTGGGGGAGGTTCAATTGCTTTGAAAGGATGGATTATTTTAAAGAAAGTCTTATAGGGCCTTTGGCCTAGGTTTCCTTCTCCTGCATTTCTCTTCATGTCTATGATCTCGTTTGATAATTTCTTAACCATGCGTTGTAGATCTTCTATATCTCCATTACCTTTTTCGGGAGTTTGTTTAGTTGGTTTCCCCGACAGTCTAATCAAAAGGAGTCCTCTCCTGGGAGGGGGCTGGGCTTCTTTCTTTACTAGGGAGGCCTGGCCTTCTTTACATCCTTTCATCTGGAATTCTATTGTCTTGGCCTCTTCAAAATTTTCTGCCAGGGTTTGCTTAGTGGATCTTTTTACAAACATAGAAATAGAAGTCAGGAGCGCATTAGCGTAAACCTCGATTTGATACTCCTGAGTTGGTCTTTCCGCGGGATGGAATTTGTTTAAGATGGTCGTGAATCGTTGATTTAAATCTTTGACCCTTTCTTTCATACTCATGGTGGTTGTGAACAACTCATCCATTAGAGCTCCCGTAGTAGTTTCCTCTGCAAATTTATCTAGAAAATATTTTTGGAACTTGGTCTAGCTGGTTATAGATTCTACCAGCAGATTAAAATACCATGTGGAAGGTGAATATTCAAACGTGTAGGGGAAAAGTATACAGACTACATCTTCATGTTGAATGTTCATAAGTATGATTGTGAGTATGAACTTCTTGATACGATCTTCAGGTAATCTAGAGGTTTCAGGATCGAACTTAGGTAGCAACTTGTCTGGATGCCGGTGAAGGTTGTGGACTGGTCCCGAGAGGGCCAAAGCGTCTCTGGCTAACCAGGGTTGATTGTTCAGAGGCAGGTTCCCCCTTTCATCATTATGGTCATTGTTTCCTTCCATATCTTCAAAATCTGAGTTAAACTCCTCTTCTTCCAAGAAATCGTCTGGTTCAGAGACGTTGCCGACTGGCGTTTCAGGTATCAAATAAAGAGGTTCTTGGATTTCAGTAATCACGAAATCTATTAAGTCTTATACAAAGTGCACAAAAACCTGGTCGAGAGTGCTAACCACTGGTCTAATTTGTTGTTTTATTCGAGGGAGTATGGGAGCTAAGGACAATTCATTGATCTACCAGGTGTAGGCTCTTGTGATTCTCCTGAATTGATTTACTTCCTCGTGAGGAAGGGTGTAAGGTATTTCAGGGTGAAAAGGTTCTTCCTCGGGTTGGGGTGAGTCAACCTCTTCGAGAGTACTCATCGTGTATCGGTTGTCTTGTGAATGACTAGCCATGCATGTGGGATGTTACAAATCTTTAGGCTGTTTGAAATGCTATATAAAAAATATATTCATCCATTCATTCTCAGGCCCTCCTTCTAGTGCCAATTCTGTTGATGGGTCTTGAATCCCTTTCTTCAACAGTAGGAACCAAACCTGCCACCGAGGCCCAATTAGACTCTGCGGCGTTTGAATATGGAATGGTTCTCCAGATCTTGTGATCCGACCAAATTATCGATGGGCTTTGTGTTTTCTTGTGAAGGCTCTTCCTTCAGTTAGGACTATTCTCTTCTGTATTTTCTCTTGGGTGGGACTGGTATGAGAGATGCAAGCTACAACTAAAGGAGATGATGGAAAAATGATACATCCGACCCAGTGTATCTCTGTGGGGAGCACCTATATTTTTTGTGAAAAAGTAATATGACACACTCTGACTGTGCATATATTATAGAAAACTCAATAAGACAACCATAAAGAACAAGTACCCCTTACCAAGAATCGATGACTTGTTTGACCAATTGGGAGGTGCTTCTATTTTATCAAAGATTGACTTAAGGTCTGGATACCATCAAGTCCGAATTAAGGATGAAGACATCCACAAAACAACCTTCAGGACAAGCTATGGTCACAATGAATTTGTGGTGGTTCCATTTGGGTTAACCAATGCCCCCACCACTTTTATGTGCTTGATGAATAATGTACTCAACAAATTTCTGGACGAATTTGTATTGGTTTTCATTGATGGTATCCTAATCTAATCCAAGAACAGAGAGGAGAACGAAGAACATCTTAGAATCATACTTCAAGTACTAAGAGAGAATCAACTCTATGATAAGTTTAGCAAGTGCGACTTTTTTCAGAAGCAAGTCCATTACTTAAGCCATGTCATTTCTAAAGAAGGGGTGGTATTAGACCCTGACAAGATCAAATCGATTATGGAATGGCCTACCCCAAAGGATGTATCTGATATTAGATCCTTCATGGGATTGGCAAGATATTATAGAAAGTTCATAAAAGGGTTTTCCAAGATTGGCTGTCCTATCACTACCAACCAGAAAAGGGGGTTAAATTCACTTGGACACCAAAGTGTGAAGAAAGATTTCAGGAACTTAAATACCTCTTGATCCATGCACCCGTGTTGAATATTGCAGACCCTAATAATGACTTCCTCATGTGTACAAATTCCTACAAGGAAGGACTCAGCGGAGTCCTTATGCAAGAGGGGTGTGTAATTTGCTACGCGTCCAAGAAATTGAATGATCATGAGATCAATTATGTGACCCATGACCTAGAGTTGGTTGCCATAGTGCATGCTTTAAAAATGTGGAGGCATTACCTCTTGGGTAGGAGATTTGTACTTATGACAGACCACTGTGGGTTGAGGCACCTGTTTGATCAACCAAAACTCAATGCTAGACAAGCTAGGCAGATGACTCTCCTTAGTGAGTTCGACTTCAAAATCAAACACATCAAAGGGAAGGAAAATAGGGTAGTAGACGCCCTTAGCAGAAGTATGAAAATGATTCACCTGGAATCAATAAGAACCTGAGAAACAGATGTCAGGGAAAGAGTCAGGAATGCACAAGAAATAAATGTACTCTTCAAGACTGTGACCTCATACCTAAGGCAATAGCCTACAAGGATAAAGTATGAAGGCTATCAGATGCTTGACGAAGGCTTGCTGACTTACATAAACATATTTTATATCCCAAATTGTGGTGATTTGAAGAGGTTCATAATGGGCGAACTGCACAAGAGACCATATACTGGTCATCCAGGTTATCAAAAAATGATCACGGCCACTAGAAAACAATTTTATTGGCCTGGATTGAAAAATGACATAGATGATTACTTAGCTAAGTGTCTAGAATACCAACAAGTTAAGGTAGAACACCAACATCCAGTAGGGTTGTTACAACCCCTACCAATCCCAGAATGGAAATGGGAAACCATCTCCATGGATTTCATCACCGGATTACCAAAGTCGACCAAGCAAAATGATGCCATCATGGTCGTGGTGGAAAAACTGAGTAATTCTGCTCACTTCGTTCTTGTCAAGTCAACTTGCAAGGAAATAGATATTGCCAACATCTTCACGAAGGAGATATTCAGACTGCATGGCATGCCCAAGGAAATTGTATAAGACAGAGACACCAAATTTACTTCAAGCTTTTGGAAATCCTTAATGGTTGGTTTTGAGACTAAATTGTTGTTCAACACAACCTATCAACCTCAAATTGATGAACATATAGAAAGAGTAAGACAAATATTATAAGACATGCTAAGGATGCATGTAATGCATCGGTCTAAGAAGTGGGAAGACTACCTACCATTGGTAGAGTTTTCCTACAACAATGGTTATCAAGAATCCTTGAAGATGATCCCTTTTTAATCCCTCTACGGTATACAGTGAAAAATCCCAATCAACTGGAGTAATCTAGTGGACATAATTACAATCGGACCTGACATGCTGAAAGAAATGGAACAAAAAGTGATTCAGATAAACAAAAAAGTTGAAGATTTCTCAGGATAGACAGAAAAGTTATGCCGACAGAAAGAGAACTCCCAGAGAGTTCAAGACAGGAGACCATGTCTATCTCAGAGTTAGGCCTAGGAAGAGTTACCTGAGAATGGGAGCTTGTGCCAAGATGGCACCTCAGTATTGTGGACCCTTTGAGGTCTTAGATAGAGTGGGACCTGTAGTCTATAGGATAACACTCCCTCCCACAGTAAAGGCACATAATGTTTTCCATGTTTCATTATTGAAGAAATATGTACATGATTCTAATCATATAGTTGAATGGTCTGTGATCCAGGTGGATCCAGAGGGAGAATTCCTGCCAGAACCCCAATGCATACAATACAGGAAGGAAACCTCACTCAGGAACCAAACCATTTCACAAGTCAAGGTGCAATGGAAACACTTTGGCCCATATGAGGCTACGTGGGAAATGGAGGATGCCATGAGACAAGCATATTTGATTTTGTTTACTCCTGCATATAGATATCATGTCGATATATAGAACATCGAGGACGATGTTCGTTTAAGGGAGAGGGAATTGTAACACCATGTTTCCCCTAGTTTGTAAATATAACTATATTGGCGAAGGAACTATGGAAAACTCAAAGGTGTGAATGTTTGATATGATGGACCTTTGTATAACAGGCCGATGAATGTAAATTCTACTATTTTAATAGAAAATGGATACCTGTTGCATGACTGTTGGAAAGGGGATGTGCTAAGAGAGACCACAAATGCTAGAAAAATGTGGTGGAGGGGACCAAGAATGGTTGCGTTAACCTCCACCAAACCAGTACTTTGCTGGATTTAATTGCTCAGGATCATAACAACCCTCTAACCCAAGAATGAATTACAGTCAAGCTAGTAGGTGTGAAGACCTCATCAAGAGTTAATGAGGGGATGGGGAAGACCACCCATATTTAAGGCTTCTAGACTTGACCATGAAATGGGAATTTGGGCCACACACAATCTTGCTGGAAAAGACAAGAAAGGAAAGCGTGGGGGTCAAAGAGGGAAATCTGCAAAGAGTGTAGAGACGAGAGCTGAAGCTCTTGGGACCGAGGAAGGAATGAAAGAGGAAATTTATTTATGATCACAGGAAATAGAGACTGAGTTGGGAGAAGGAGAGTAACCTTCGTCCCTATCTATTTCTGTACTGGGAGAAGGAGAGTAACCTTCGTCCCTATCTATTTTTGTATTGGGAGAAGGAGAGTAATCTTCATCCCTAACTTCTGTTGAGATGGAAGAAAGATATTGAATCTCAAAGCATCGTGGTCTAAGCTCGAGGGTGGCTAGTGGTAAATCCATTATGAGTGACTGAGCCTATGGTTGGGTGGAAACGAGCAACCCTTTCAACAGTCACATCACGCCTTATGGTTCTGATAATTGTTTTCATGCCCGATGCTTTGAATTGGAAATAGTAGAGGCATGCGGGTATTTATATGTCTATAAATGGTTTCTGTATTGAAATGATTAAGTTATGAGTATGCGCTGTTCCCTTGAGAACTTATGCTTCTGCTTGATTTTCCATATGCTCCGGTTTAATTCCTCGAAGGTTTTTTCCTAGGGAATTACAGTATAGTTCCTAAGTTGGAGAAAACCTCTTGGCTCTGCTACCATTTTGATAACCTCATGAGTTTACCTTGCCCTGTTTCAGAGGTTAAAGTTCTGCGAGTTAGGGAGGCGTTTCCTTCAGACCAGTAGTCTAAGAGACTTTGAACTTGCACCCAAGTCCTTAACCAAAAACCCAACTAAGAGTAGAGTTCATAGCCAAAGATTCATCTGAAGGTCCATGTGACCTGGGTCTAGGAACCCTGCGCTAAAAGGAGTTAGTTCATGAAGGTCTTGGAACTTCGGGAGCTCGAAGCTCTGAGATGTCAAATTTCACGATAGTCAAAGTTACCCGAACTACCAGAGTAACAAGAGATGTAGATGACTTAAGAACCTAATAATGAAGATGAATGCAAGCCATTTATCGGGAGGAGAATCCATCCCAGTCATTAGATCGTCTCAAATACCCACTGGAGTTAACGAATCAAACACCAACCACTCGATTAAATCGATGGTTGGGAGTCATTATGGAGCGCGAAGGTGAAATTAGTGGACATGCTAGTTCACGACCCACAATCAACCAACGTTGTTGATCTCATTGGGAATGGATGATCAATGAATAGGATTAGATCAGAGTCAGGCAAGCACTTCCCATATTGTGGATATTGGACCCCGCAATCATTGTGAACCGTCGATATGTGAAGAAATATTGATGGTGGGGAATCATTATGGAGCGCGAAGGTGAAATTAGCGGACGCGCTAGTTTGCAGCCTACAATTCACCAACGTCGTTGATCTCGTCGGGTTGGAAGATCAACGACCTCGATTAGACTGAGTTGGGTGAGTACTTTTCAGATTGTGGAGGTTGAGCTCTCTGATAAAGAGTGTGCACATTGGGGCCCCACAATCACTGTGAAATATCGATCAACGAACACATCGGTATTGGCCGGATCATGACTGTCAGACCTAGAAAAGTTGCTAGGTGGATAGTCCTGAGTTCCTTTGGAAATCTGCTAAGTAACGAAGTCCTTCTGTACCGTCGATCTGAGAGAAAAGAAACGTGTCGATAGATCGTCAACTTCAGGTGTAATCACTCTGGTAGAAAGCGAGTGTGGAGAGGTTGAAACTTCGGAAGCCTGAAGAGCCGAATTTATTTGCAGTCGTCAATCAGTGGGAGACACGCGTCGATAGATCGTCAACTTCAGGTGTAAGCACTCCAAAAGAAAGCGAGTGTGGGGAGGTTGACACTCCCAAAGCCCAAAGATCCAAAGCAGATCTGAGCCGTCCAAGCTAAAGGGACATGTGTCGTCAGATCCTGCACTTCGGAGGAAGGTCGCTCTGGGAAAAAAAGGGGATGTGTTGAACAAGGACTCCTGAAGGCCGGAGAGCCAGAGTTCATCTGAGTCGTCCGTCAACTGAGGACACGTGTCAACAGATCTTCAATTTCAGAATATAGCCACTTCGGAGGAAGATGGGGTCATGAGAGTTGATAACTCTCGAAGTAAATCATGATCGTTGATTTGAAAGAGACACGTGTCGATAGATCGTTGACTTCAGATGAAATCACTCCAGGAGAAAAAGTGGTGTGAGTGTCCGGGACTCCCGCACGCCGAAGTTCCGGAGTGGACCCAAGCTATTGATTTAGATGGATGTGTGGCATCTGATCTGAAACTTTGGGTATAAAGTACTTTGAAGGAAAAAGAGTTGGAGTGCTCGGAACTCCTGAACACCTAATTCCTGAAGAAGATCATAACCGTCGATCACAAGGGATGTGTGGCGCTTGACCTATAAATCCGGGTACAGATTACTTTAGAGGGAAAAGGTGTAGGAATGTTTGAAACTCCAGAATGCTGAAGTCCCTAAGTAAATTAGGGTCGTTGAAATCCCTGAGGACACACGGTGTCGGATCGTGAGCTTCAAAGGTTTTCCACTACGAATGATTTTGCGTGGTGGTCATCTTGGCGCCTGTTGTCTTGGCATCTGGACGTAGCCACGGTCATATGAAAGTATAGGGGGATGAAAGAACCCGAAGATGTTGGGAGTGGATATCTGCCTGCTCTGAGCTTGTTTCGGAACATGGAGATCGTGGCTGGAAAGCACTGGGAGAGAAGAATGGAATAGGGACCCCTAATGAGGGTATTGTTTTTCTTAAGAAGAACAAATTTTTTTATGCCCCGTCGTGGGTGTGTTACAAATGGGAACATGGACATATACTTCATAATCCTCAATGGATCATATCATTTAGGATTATCTCCCTCCTAATCCTTGTTTCATGTATGAATCCATGCTCTTCTTTTTGGAATTCTATAATCAACTCCCTCTATCTAAGAGAGTCCATGCTTTCATCTGCATTCTTATTTCCTTCTGCAAAGTGTCACAAGATTTTTCTAATTTCTTCTTGATTGTCGAATTATTTCTGTTTTGAATTCTTCTGGGTCTCTTCAACTTTGATTATGATTTTGGCTTATCTGACAATTGTTACTTATATAATAGCTTCCACAGGAATTGTTACCAAGGATTGTCAATGTACTTAATCTTTTTAGATACATTACTTGACTAGTAATCATCGTAATAATAATCCTTATCTTATTATTATTCCATAGGTGTTGTTTCACTGACCATATTATCTCCTAATAAATAGATATATAGGAACTATGTAAACATGGTATGTATAAGGACTATGTTACAGAAGAATATTGTTACCTTGACTAGAAGAAGATATCTGCTTCATCTTGTTTGACTTTCTTTGAGGGTTCCTTTTCTTCGACAACTGTTGCTTCATGTGTTTCCTTCCTTTTCTTTAACTCAGGACAATCATTCTTGTAGTGACCATACTTTCGACAGTTGAAGCATTGTATTTTTGACATATCCTTCTCTTGATTTGGTTTCTTCCTTGAGTCAAACTTCTTCTTGTTCCTGAATTTCTTGAACTTTGTTGTGTAGGCTTGATCATCATCTTTCCTTTGGAATTTCTCTTTTGCGCTAATCCTTGATTCTTCTTGTGCACAACAA
>ML786347.1:330172-363104 GCA_009831015.1 Picea engelmannii | reverse complement strand
CAAATGTGGGATACTCCTTTCTTGTGTTCATGCTTGCGGCAAATGCATCACATGTCTTGGGAAGGCCATTGAGTACTATATTTACTAGTTCCTTCTCTGAAATGATTTCTTCAATATCTTGTAGTTGATCTCTTAACTGAGAGATTCTCACAAGGTATGATGTTATGTTGTCATCATCATTCATTTTCATGTCACGAAGCTCATTCTTCAGACTCATTACTTGTCCAATGTTTTTTACTGAGAAGAGGTTAGTTAGGGCATCATATATCTTCTTAGACGAGTCAAGATGAGATATGTAGGGTATCAAATGTTCTTTTACAAAGTCCACTATGATACTCATGGCATTGATGTCATTGTCCTTAAACTTCTACATAATTGAAACGTTCTAAGGTTCGTTCTCTTTTCCTTCTTCAAACTGTGGTTCCACGATATTTCCTTTCACGATATCCAACACTTTATTATTAGCAAGGATGAGGTCAATACTTTTCTTCCATGCAATGTAGTTAGAAGCCCCTTCTAACTTGTTTTCTAACTTCATAGAGTAAGTCATGAATGCTTTGACTTGGTCAACCTTTGACTTTGACCAAAAACTCAAACTTGACATCTTAGCTTGATGAGAGTACCAGGAGGTGCACTAGGTTAGGGTCCACTAGGCTATCCAGAAATTAGGTCAATCTCTTCACTTAAGGTGCCTCAACAAGAGGGTTAGGGTTTCGTTGCTGCAATTTTTTTTTTGACTGCAACTACAACTTTAACTGAGCAAATCCTCCCAATCTATCTTCTAGTGGTTAGATTGACCGAAGATAGTGTGGGCCCATAGCTTGTTAGAAAATTAGGTGTGCTCGTTTAACCAAATATAATATAACAATATTGTCACCCAACCATAGGCCGAAGCCACCCCCGATCACCTTAACCTTGGCATATAGAATAATTCTAGAAGCAACCCTAGAACCAGTAGCCAATCAATGTAGCATACCTCTCTCCAGAGCTAGTGTACAAGGTAGAAAGTCCAAGCCTAAAACTGAAAATACAAGTTGCAGTAGCTGCAGTTGCAACTACTCTCCAGACTTGCACTTACTAAATTTCTACAGTGCGCACTAGATTTCTGCAATTGCGAGTTGTGGGTGTACAAATGAGCTCTGACATCCTATATTTATACTACTCTTTCTTTGTTGTCTAGGCTGATTTCTCTTTCTGTAGGCTAAAGACTCAATATTAATTATTTTCTTTAGCTAACTTGTCTTCTAGGGTTATGTCCAATGCTTTAGGGTTTCTTCTTGTTTCCCGGAATATTCTATTCTTGTTAGGGTTACACGTGGAGGTTAATACCTCCCCCAACTACCATAATATCAACATATAATTATGTTGTTGATACTTTAGTTGAAAAGATAAGATGAAGAAAAAACAATTGGATCATTCGAAGAAAATTATAGGTAGGATTTTTTAAGTAATGTTATGGGTCTATGCTTGTTTTTATTTTTGTTCAGTAGTACTACATATCCAAATAATTTTAGCCAAGCAAAGCAATCATTATATATATATTTTTAATTCATTAATAGTAGGATGACAAAGATCCGCTACTCTAATTGTAAGGTAAAGAGTAACTAGAGTGAAGGGTATATGAGGTGGTAATTCCCTTGCTTGAAATTTGTATTATAGACATCCTATCATGCTAGTGTTATGATTTTTTCATGTCGTTTGGTATATGAGGTGGTAATTGCCCTACTTGAAATTTTTATTATAGACATCCTATCATGCTAGTGTTATGATGTTTTCATGTCGTACTGGCATTATTTCGACTAGATTTTGAATTGGACCCATATTTTCATGTTGGTGTTATAATTTTTTTTTTCACCCACGAAAAAAGTACTTATATTCGATTCAATATAAAAATAACAATACAACCAAAAACTAAATTGGCAGAAGAGTCCTCAATCCAGATCAAAGATTACAACCTTTACAAAAAAAAACCTGAAAGGAGCCTTAAATAATAGAGGGACAACAACTAAACTGAACTGACCCTCGACCAACAACCCAAAACTAAAAACAAATCTAATCAGAACAAACATAATTAGTAAAGGGGAATGAAAAAATCATTCCAATAAGCTCCATCCACCCTTTCTTGGATAAATAACTTTCCTTCTTCCAAGGATGAAGCTTGAAAAGCCAAACAATCAACTTCCACATTAAATTCCCTGTAAACGTGAGCAGAATCCAGCCTGGTGAAATCTACTTTCAAATTACAAATTCTACGTTGCCAAAAATCCAGAGCTGCCGTTTTAAATGAACACTTATTCAAAGCCCAATCGATCATCAACTTTGAATCTCCATAGATCTGTAAATGTTCCAACTTCTGAACTTGGGCGAAAAATAACAACACCCAAAGATTCAAAAGTTTAGCCTTAGAGTTTGTTCCAGATCCAACATTTAACCCGAAGAGAAAAACATTACCATTTAAGAGCTTACGAACAACACCACATGCACAGACAACTCCATTTTGAGAAGAAGAGCCATTGAAAAATACGATAGCTATATCATCAGGAAAAACTGGACAGAGTGACCTTCGATTAAGACTGAGATTTCTCCTTCCTGAGAATTCATTGAATTGACTGAGAGCTTTGAAAGCGACCGTCGAGGGGGAAGATAAATTATTATCGAAAATATTTCTGTTCCTAGATTTCCAAACTTCCCAAGCAACATAACAAGGAAGCTCTCACAATTGTATGTAGGTCCTATACCAGTTTCGAAATCATAAACTTATTGACCTTTCGCTCTAATGAATGATTTTTTTTGTGATAATGCTCAAAATCTCCCAAACTTCTTGCACAAATTTGCACTGGCATAAGATGTGATAAATATTATCCTCTACTAAAAACCACATAGGACACAATTCCCCAGGCCACAAAAACCTCTACAACATAGATTATTCCAAGTCAAAATTGAATTTTTTAAGAGAATCCAAATACAAATTTTAATTTTGAGTGGTAGCTCCCACTTCGATATTAGAGAAGTCCACCATTCCAAATCCCCTCTGCTACGACTGGATCATCATAGCTTCATAAGTATAACCCACAATGAATTGACCATCATTGGCATTCCAGGACCAAACAATTTTGCCCTCTTGATCAGATAAACAAATACCACCAGTTGATAAAGCACGAACATAATCATTCCACTTCTCACTAGCCACCCCCTGGAGGAGTAAATCATCGACTTTAAACCATTTGGACAATTCATGATTAGAATCGTGTCGAACAAAAGATTGTGCCAAATAAAATATGCCTCTGGAATGAAGATGAGATAGAGTTTCATCAGACAGATTATGAAAATTAACTTTTTCCACTATTGGGTGTTCACCCAACTTTATACTAGATCCATTGCTAGGAATCCATGCCAACCATTGACTAACCACATGAAACACACTCAACAACCAATTCCAAGATATAAAAACTCCTTTTTTTTTGTTTTTGGGAATCTACCTAAACCACTCATCAATGGTCCAAGGTCGAATATATTTATCTTTAATTACAGAGCTCCATAGAGAATATGAAAATAAACACCTCCAAAGACTTTTTTCCGCCAAGGAAGTAACAAAAACATTCAAATTCCTTAAGCCCCATCCCCCATCCGATTTGGGATGCGCCAATTTGTTCTAAGCCACCAAATGCACACTCTCTTTATCTTTCTTGCTTGTCCACAAAAAACTAAAAATTCTTCTATGAATTTTATCAAGTATTGCCCGACGAATTCTAGTGATCGAAATCCAGTAGACAGATAGAATTTCCAAAATAACCTTTACCAAGATAAGTCGTCCTCCTAACGAGATCCATCTATGGCACCAACAACCAATCTTTTTCTTGACTTTCTGAATTAACCAAATCCAATGAGAAGCTGCATAATAGTTAGGTTTCAAAAAGAAACCTAGATATTTAAACCCTAACTCCAGATAAATCACATGGATATTGAACAAACCTTTGATTTGATATTGCATCTCATCATCCATTGCATAAGAGAGGAAATAAGACTTATCCAAATTTATCATTAACGCTGTAGCTTTTGAAAAAAGGCATAAAATTCTATGGAAATCCCTCCACTCTGAAATCGACCGATGTCCAAACAACATGACATCATCAACAAATAAATGGGTAATTCTAACTCGAACCGAAACCTTCACACCCATAAGTTTTCCTATAGATTTTTCCTTCTCAATTAATCTGCTTAAACCATCCATTAACAAAATAAATAAAAAAGGCGACGGAGGGAAACCTTGTCTCAAACCTCTTGAACTCCTAAAAAACTTTGTTGGACCACCATTAACCAACACTGCATAGGAAGTTGAGCTTACACAAACCATTATCCAGTTTACCACTTGGAGATTTAAACCAATTTGAAACTTACGAAACTTGAGAAAATCCTAATTTACATAGTCATATGCTTTATGAAAATCCAATTTGAGAAGCAGGGACTTACTATTTTTGGATTTCATGCTATGGATTGTCTCCTGCGCGACTCCAATAGCATCACAAATCTGCCTTCCCTATAGAAAACCAAATTTCTCTTTGGAAAGCACTTTAGACAATGTCGGATTCAATATTACAACTATGACTTTTGAAATGATCTTATAAATAAGATTACATAGAGCAATATGGCGAAAGTCATGAAAAATAGCAGGTTTATCCTTCTTAGGAATAAGAGTGACAAAAGTAACATTGACAACCGCAACAATATTTCCTGATAATCTAGATTCCTCAACCACCTTTAGTAAGTCCTTCCCTATAAAATCAAAGAAAGCTAAGAAAAATCCCATGGTCCAACCATCCGGACTTGGACTTTTTCCCTTTGCAAAACTTTCCAAAATAGACTTGATCTCATTAAGACTGACCGGTTCTCCAATTTTTCTAGCTTCCTCAACATAAAATAGAGAAGGAAAAACTTCCATAAATTTGAGTTGATCTAGAAGATTATCCTCCTTTGGGTCTTTGAACAAGTTTTTAAAATGAGAAACCCCTGCTTTTTCTAGCTCCCTTTGACCAGAAATACCAAGACCCTCATCATCAGACAGATCCCATATTGCATTTAGACATCTTCGGTAGCTTGAAAACTTGTTAAAAAATTTGGTATTCTTATCTCTACTAGAAAGAAAGAGCGCCATGCTCTTAAGCCTCCAATTTTCTTCTTCTATAGAAAGAATTTGAACCTTTCTGTCTTCCAACTTTTTCACAAGCTGAAAATTAGGGTCTGAAAATAATCCAGATTTATGATGATCATAAAAAACATCAAGCCATTCTTCAATCTTCAACAAATCCAGTCTTAAATGTATTTTTTTTATCTCTTGCCCAGCCTATCACTCTAGTTTGTAAGGCACTTAACTTCTTAACCAAAGAAGACATAGTCGAATCACCTTCATCAGAGGCAAAAGAGAACCAATGGTCCTTAACCAACCGAGTAAACTCCAAATCCTCCAACCAAACCGAATTGAACTTAAAAGGATAACGTACAATTTCCTCTTCATCGAACAATTGAAGCACTACCGGGTTATGATATGAAAGCATATAATTGATTTTCCAGGAGCGATACTTTGACAATGACTAAACCAAATCTTCCAACAGGAAGAGCCTATCCAATCTTTTACCAACAACATCACAACCACTTCGCCTGTTACTCCAAGTGAGGGACAATATTGTTGGCTCAATATCTATGAGCTGATGTCTCTTGAAGAAATCAAAGAAGAAAACAACTAAGGGATCCAACCTAGCATTACTTCCCCAGATCTCCCGATCCGAAAGAGTTAAATTTAAGTCACCCACTAATACCACATTTCCTCCATTTAACACTCTCGACGATGCCACCCGCTCCCAAAAATCAATACGATTGGAATAGGGGGAATATCAATTTATAATGGAAAGGGGTTGACTGTAGCCTCTCACCGAACTCTCCACTAGAATTCCCGCAATAGTCAAATATGATGAAATTTTTTCCACCAGAGGGTTCCATGCCACCAAAAGACCTCCAGACTAGCCCATAACATTAGTGGCACAAAATAACCAATCAAGGAGAAGTTTTCAAAAAAGTATTCCAATTTTTTTCTGTTAAAACCGTTGTTTCCTGAACAAGAAGAATATCTGGACCAACTATTTCCAACAAGCGCTTGAGGGTAGCCATCTTGGAAGCTCGTCCAACTCCCCTTGCATTGAGAGAAAGTAGGATCATTTTGACCCCTTGCTAGGGATTTGTTATCTCTAAGAGCCCTGGGACCAATTTTGATTGCAGAATCCTCCCTTCCATTCTTTGCCTCTTTCTTTTTGTTCTTCGATGCACGTCTAGTTTTAATTGATGAAGATTTACTCCCCATACCTCCTTTGACAACACCCTTCAACTTTGCAACATTTTGAGAAATAGAACTGACTGGAGAATCTTCAGAGAAATTGATATCCAATTTACACCCCAAACCATGAAAGACATCTAAAGGTGTTTTCTTAACAATGTCAAAGTAAGAGGGAATGGTATTATTAAGAAGATCCCGAGAATTCAAAACATCCTTACCAATAACTTCCTTTGATCCCCCCAAAGTATCTAATTTTGAAGCAGAAGTACTTTCAAGTTTAACCATCTCTAAAGCCAAAATTTCCTTACCAAGATTCAATTTTTCTTCAAAAGAAATCCCTTTGAACTCACCTGAGTTAAACAAATTTACTTGACTGCTAGAGAAGTAGTTGTCAGATGATAAAGAAACATTCTTTTTAAAGGTATCCGAACCAGAACGACCACTAACAGGAATATTTTTTTTTACTTCAGTTTCTTAGGTAATCCTTATCACTTTCAGATAACGATTTAAAAAGAATATGAGCTATAGATTGTAACTTACCCAGTAAACAATCATCCTCTTTTAGACCCTCTTCTTACGAATGAGATTCACCATTGGAAGAATCCTTATCCTTCAAAGCAGAGTTCTCCCGAGCATCTATGTCCAAAAAAGACTGACTTTGCAACTCCTAGACGTCCTCCAAACTTCCTTCCGCATGAGAAGACCGTTCTTTTTCAGAAAGCACGATTCTGGGGCATTGTTTACAAAGATGTCCTATTTTACGGCAACAAGTACATCTAAAAGGAATGCCCCAATAATCAATAGGTTGAAAATAATCTCGCCCCCTCCATGAAATTTTCAATTCAGAAAGCAAACCCGAATGAATGTCAACTTCAATCAACATGCGTCCCAATATTTTATCTTCACTACTTAAAACAACATGATCAACATAAAGAAACCTCCCAATCTCATTTCCAACAACCATAAAACCTTTTCAATGCCAACACTGAAGAGGAAAACCCGACAACAACACCCACACATGTCTAAAACATAAATGATCTCATGTAGGATCAAAGGTATGAGACCAATGCTTGAGCATCAAGCTTCCTTTGCCTACTAGCCATAACCCGACTAAAATGACCTTAGCATCCTTTTCATTACGAAAGCATAAACAAAACCACCCATGGGGAATAATAGAGGTATCCAGAGTATACCCCAACAAAGGCTCCCATGACTTTTCCATCCACCATCCAACATTTGTCTTGGAACAAGCCCAATAATTGAAACGCCCTACAAGTGCACACACTGACAACATTGAAACCTCACCCAAACCAACATCAATGCCCAACACCATTTTTTTACGAGAGGATCAAGGCTTCCAGGATTTTTGAGGAGCTTTGCTTAGCTCGACACCCCCATTGTCTTTCTTCTCCAACAACTTCGTCTTCAACCCAACTTTTCCATCCCCCCAGATTTCCACCTGACCATACTCTGGATTCACCTCCACTGAAAGCTTCACTGGATGGTTTGAATCCAAACAAGAAATTAAATCCAATGGCACCGTTACTGCAAAATCCTCGTCCTTACTAGTTAAACTCTTGCCTGGTAAAGACACTTGAGTAACTAGACACAAGTCCAAAGGATTGCTATCATCCCGAACCTCACTTTTGTCCACATAAGTCTTTTCACACAAGATGGATGGCTAGATAGAATCTAAACCTAACTCGGCATGCTTACCATTAATCCCATAATAATGAGCCCATCGGCTGGCTTGAGCCCGCTGAGCTCTCTTCCTTCTCAGCTGCTTTTGAAAATCCTCATCATCTAAGAAGATCCCACCCTTCTTCTGACTTGATTCATTGACCCCACCAACCAACACCTCCACCTCATCCTCTATATGCTTAAATTCCTCATCCATAGAGTCAAAGAAACAAAAAAACATCAAAATACTCCTACCAATCAGCAAAATGACAAAGATTACCAGAACTCAGAGAGACGGAAAATATTCCAACATCCGACCATTGCTCCCCCCTTTCACCCAAACATATCTTCATCAAACTTCACAAACAAAAATCCATGAATTCACAACCAACCTCCTTTTTTCCTAAACATATCTTCCATTATTGAATATCAATCTTCCCCAACGAAAACCCATATGTGATTTCACTACTCACCTTAACCTAGGAAAGTTCCTTCAACTTCAGGACTTCAACTTAAAACTTGAACACTCTATGGTATAACAAAATGGAAATGCTGACATGTAATTTCATTACCAACATCTGACGTGGATCACTGAGCTGGACAACCCCAACTGTAAAGAAAGCTCTAGAAATATTGAATGGTTTTCAAATAATGGCCGACGAATGGTTACACAGGAGGTTTATCAGCCTTTTATAGTCTCAATTTGTAGGCATTGGCCGTTGCAATACTCTTATTCTCTGTAGTCTCTCTTGAAGGAAAAATCAATGGCAGACGAAGATCTCGATCTCTCGGATGTAGCAGAAGTAGAAGATGAACCAGGTGAGGAGTTCGAATCTGCTCCACACCTCGCTGCAGGGCAGGAGAAGGAGATCAACAGCTCGGGTTTGAAGAAAAAGCTTCTTAAGGCCGGCACAAGGTGGGAAACGCCAGAAAAGGGAGACGAAGTAACATGTAAAATTGATCGAAAAATGCGGGTTTCTTTATGCTTTTTATGATTTGAGACCTTGCTGGGGTTTATGATTTTTGTCTCAAGCAAGACTTCAATAAAAGGTCAATGTACCTACTACAAAGAATGTTTCCCTTGCTATCGTTGATGATTAGAGGATAATCTAGAGATGTCAAGGCCATTCGCTATTTATTTTGAATTTGATTATCCCAGTTGGTATTATTAATTGCTCGGTTTTCCTATTTTATAAAATGATATTATTATGTTTATTTAACATCATTTATGTTCAATTAGAGATCGATGATGAGCTAATAATAAGTTGTGATGTCACCTAGTTATGAGGGTTAGTTCAATTGGTCTAGAGCCAGACTTGAGTCTCTTATGCTTGTTGTTGGTCATGGGTTCGACTCTCTTGATTTCTTTGAGGCAAGGCCCTATAATAAAGGCCGATGGTTTACCTTGTTTACCATCCACAAAATGCGGGAAATTACTTGGGAGGTCTTGACTTTCATCATAATGAATGTAAAGAGAATGATTGATTGATCCCTATAAAACCCAAGACCTCTTGGTTCGACCGACCTATTCATAGTTGATAGGAGGGTTGTTTAGCGCCTTCCTTTAAGCCATGTTGTGTTACTTTAGGCCAGTTGTGTTCAATGAGATGCTTAAAATACCTACATGAATGAAATGAAAATCATTTTCCCTAAGGTTCCATTCACATATTATCATATGAAATCTCTCTTTAGTAGTTAATATTTAGGTGGGTCTTATGCATATCTTCCCAACACAAAGTTTGGGCAACCTACATTCAAGATAATGAACAAGGCCAACTATAGTTATTTGTAAATAGTATTTGACTTCATATAGTTTATAGGAAAAGAAAAAAAGAGTAAGTTGAAAAGTTGTAACTACCAAAAGGAAAGACTAGAAATCCCAAGAAGTAATTGCAACCTAAAGGCTTTATTAGCCTAGAAATGCATTATAACATGGGATTTTTCTTTCTGTAACTTTTAAGAAATTATAATGATAAGAAGCTCTTAGGGCTATTTTTTGAAGAGGAGTAATGGTGTTGTGATGTGTTTGTTGTGAACTACTTCCAATATTGATGTTGTCATTATTATCGTTATAAGACTATATAATGTTCAAATGTTGACTATTTTGCATTGAGTTCATAGCTCTTACTTTTATATTGTTCATCTGATATTTATTTCTTTGAGATGGTAGATAAAAGGTTGTAAATGGCGGTGCTGTAACAAACTATTATGCTTTATAGTTATTGTTTATGCTTATGTATTCTCACTTTTCCTTAACAACTTTTTGTTTTTGAAATATTTGCAAGAATCTATAACTAACCTTTTGTCTACTTGTTGAGTTTGCTCCTAGCCAAGATAAGTTAGATTAGTTTTCATATTGCACATAAATAAATAAATAATGACATATTGCACTCTACATTTCATAACCACCCCTCTCTTTTTAAGAAATGGTTGTTGGACTAGAATATGGATGGGTCTCCTATCCCAACCAGTGTGAGGTCTAATTGGGAGTTCATATTGCAGAGTACCCCTATCTATTGAAGGGCACTTTTCCTTCACCAATAGTACAATAAGGAACTTTATGCCCTAGTTCAAGCAGTTAAGAAGTGGAAGAACTGTCGCATGAGAAATGAAACCATTATCCACACTAATGACTAGCCACTACAGTATTTGCAGGCCTAGAGTAAGCTTTGGCAAACTAGACATTACAAGTGTATGGGGTTCTTCCAACAATTTCATCTAGTCATAAAAAATAAGAAGGGAAACACTAATAAGTTGGTAAACATACTTTGAAGACCACCCACATCGAATATTACATATTTTGGAACTCTTATGCACATGTATCCTTTTACCCATGATGTATACAAATATGCATACACATAATATGAGGAATTTAAAGTGGTGTTTCAATATCTACATGGCCAAATTTGTGTAGAAGAAGGTGAGAGTAAGGCTGACTATCATCTCTGGAATGGGTTTCTCTACTAGCTAGACAAGCTTTGTGTTAATAAAGGTGAAAAATTGTAGCTTATCAGAGAGGCTTACACCTCCAAGGTTGCACAACATTTTGGTATTAGGAAGACAATTGGCAACTTACAAAGGTTTGTGTATTGACCTATAATGAAAGAAGATCTGACTTGGTTTATTAGAGGACACATACTTTGTTGTACTAACAAGCCTAATAACCGAAAACAAGGTTTATACCATTCCTTACATATACCCACTAGACTTTGTGATAACATCTCCATGGATTTTGTGGGTAGTTTTCCAAAAACCAGGAAGGGACATAATTATTTGTTTATGGTAGTTGATAGGTTTAGCAAGAAGTGCATTCTTATGCCTTGTAAAAAGACCATCAATGGATAAGAAGGAACAAGCATATTCTTTGAAAAGGTCTGGGTGCACTTTGGGATACCAATGAACCTCATCTCATATAGGGATACTAGATTTATCAATGCCTTTTGGAATTCACTTTGGGAGAAGATGAACACTAAGTTGAAGAGATGTACAACTTTCAATCCACAGACATATGGGCAGATAGAAGTTGTCAACATGGAATTGGTTCAACTTTTGAGGGGTTACAATCATAAGCATCCAAAGACCTAGGATGAAAATTTGGTTTATATTCAACACTCTTATAACATAGTAGTCCACACTGCTATTGATAAGTCCCCTTTTGAAACTTACTTTGGGTGTTTGCCACTATAGCCCTGATGTTGTGTATGGAAAATAAGGAGGAGTAATAGAATACATTACAAGAGATGCATTGAAATAAGAAAAAAATGTTGAAAATATTAGGTAGATCCATTTACAAGTACATAAGACATTGAAGAAGTCACAAGAAAAGTACAAGACTTGACATGATCAATGCAAAATTGAGAAAACATTCAAGGTGGGAGATAGAGTTTGATTGCATCAAAACAAAGAAAGGTTATAGAGTGCTAGTAAGGAGATCAAGGCTCTATGGTATGGCCCTTTTGAAGTATTGGAGAAGGTGGGTGATAATTCTTATAGACTTAGTCTACCCCCATATATGCAAATTTACTCAATAGTGAATCTAGAAAATCTAAAATTCTATGAGCCTTCTATGTTGGATCAAGAAACTAAGGAGTAGATCCTACCTACCATAGAGGAATTAACACCAGAATCTCAAGAAGAGTTGGTAGAAGATACAATTTTGCAAAATAAATCCAAAATTACTAGATAGGGGTAGCTTGAACTCTGATAGAAAGGGTTGAAAGGGAAATTTCCAAGCAAGGCCAAATGGTACTTTGGGGAGAATTTGGAGGACCAAAATTTCAAAAAAATATTTTGGGGACCAAAATCCTCCTTAAGTGAGGAGGTATGATTTGGAATGGATCATTATATAATTTGCCATCTATCTTTGTACTTTTTGAGAGTAAAATTTGTCTTGTAGGGCCCATTTTAGGGGAAAATACCAATTTGGTGATTTGGGGTTTGAAAAATTAGGGATCTTGTTTGAGGCATCAAATGGCACTTTTTGGGGTAAAACATTTGTGAACCTAGATCCACCCCCATGATGCTATTCTACATACTACAAGCTTTCCAAAGTTGCAAAAATTGCCTCAATCAGAGTTTGTATGTAGAAGTTATGCTTCCCACAAGTTGACCTACCCTATTGACCACCATGTTACCAAGTGGATGCCACATATGCCCCCATTACTCACACATATGGGGCTAGCCACATGTATAATTTCAAGAATATTCTAGAGGGTCTGAAACCTTAACACTAATCGAGGGTTGAGGCAAACAAAAACCTTAACCCTAACCCTAGACAACTATTATGCTATGTTAAATACCTAGCTGATAGGAAGAGAAGGGGTTTCATTCTTTTGGTATTGGTATTGTTTCCATAGCTTAGCAGAGCATCTAGGAGTGGGATATGGAATCATAACATAGGAGTTAGTATATTGTGTAGCAACTATTCAAGCCACAATGTCCATGGCAACTCCATAGTTAGTGCCCCTTTCTTCGTACTTGCATTTCATAATTGAGAAAAAGAGAGTAGAGCATAGGCCTACCTTCTAGATGGGTTTTCTCTTGTATTGGGTTTTTGAGGTTACATCTTGTGTTCATTTCTCTGGATGGTGCGTTCAATTGCTTATTTCTATCATTTCAGTTTCAATTATTTCCATAATTTTCAACATTATGCTAGTAATAATAAATATTATATCTAAGGTAATAAGTTACATAATAAAATATTTCAAACTATTGTAAGATTTGTTGTGATTATCTGTTCTATTGGAATATCCATTGTATTTTATAGACCACCTTCCCATAATTTCCATGCCTATGCCACCTTCTTCATGACCCTTGTATCTACTTATGTAATTGAATCTAGCTTAGATCTCGAACATCATTTTTTTTCTTCTCTCGATCATAAGGAGATAGACCATGGTCATAAACAACTGGATCAATATTATTGCTAGGCTATGTTGTGCAAGGAATGAGAATCTCATACAATAATTCCTTTGCCACATTGTCGAGATCAACCATTGAAATGACTACTTCATTATCTGGCCTAAGAAATAGAACCAACATTAACTTCATTTGAATTCCAAGATAAAATACTTAGGAATTAAAGATACAATATGCTTATCTTAACTTAAAATTTCTTATAATAACAAGAACACATACCATCTTCATAAATATAAGTTATAATCTATTTTCTTACTCTACTTATGCAAATAAAAATAAAATCATATATACTCATCAAAATTAGATTCTCAATATTTAGGAATGAACACTTACTACTTTTTTGAAGTCCCTGGTTAGTAATCTTGGGTAGATATCATGGTTGTAATTGATTTTAATTGTAATTAACTTAAAACAACACATGGTTAAAAATTACAATACGATCATCTTTTGTAACCTACCAAATCAAAAGCTTATAATTACTAACAGAGAATTCAAGATCCATCACAAAAATTGTAAATTATTAATTTGGATCCTTAAACGGATAAAACTTGATGGTTTGGCCATTACCTACACATAGAAATCTACAAACGAAAGGCCACACTTTGAGGTTATCATGTTTTCCATTATCACCTACGTCCATTTATCTCAACATCCATTTTTTGGTTGATAAAAAATTATTCATCCCACACTATCAAGACTATTTGCTATAAAATTAGCAGAAGGTCTCGATGTGCTTCAACGCTTGTTGGGACCTGCAAAACTATCATGAAACAAATGATGGATGGAAGCGTAGTCCTTGTCGGGTTGGAATGGGAATAAATGCACAGGGATGGGGGAACAAGTAGCGGAGACAAATAGAAACTACAACGAACATGTGGCAAGCAACATGAAGTACAAGTGGTATCCATGCAGAAAATGACATGTGGATCCTAGAGCAATTGTGGCATTGAAACCATTTTGTTTTTGAAAGTATTTTCATTATAGTTATAATGTGTTTTGCATAATCCATCTTGCTTTTATTTTTACCAGTAGTACACCAGACAGAGTTTGACTTTCCATGTTCGAAATTTCCGTTCCTACCTTGCATGTTTTATCTCTTCAATGTATTTATGAAATTCATTCATAATGATTTCTGTATACTTCCAACCGGTTAGAGTTAAGTACAATTTTCATAGTCACTTCTTTAAATAGATCATCTGGCTTCTATGTCTCTATATGTGTTAGGATAAATAAATTTATATGCGGTGGCAAAGAAACAAAAATACATTTTTTTGAATCCTACTGCGTTCTTATAGATGTGGTACTCCTCTATAAGTTTTTCCCGTGGTGTGTATAGTTCAAATGTGGGACTTAGAGAATATCCGTCGCAATGACTTGAAGCAATACAAAATGATAGAAAATGTTTTTTTGTTTTGTTTTTTGAAATAAAGGTTCCTGGAAAATAGGACTAGGAATCACACACATTAAACATTCAAATTAAATAAACACAATCTCTTGACATTCAACATAGTTGAAGATACAAATTTATGAGCATATAAAAATAAAATAAGATGACCGACATGCATAAAGATAACTAATTTTGCATTTCGAAAAAATTAGTTTTCTTTGAAATATATCAAAAAATAATATTGTTTGTTACATATTCCTAGAAATTTAAATGCGTTTGTCATATAGAATGGGATTGGGGCTCCCGCGGACCATAACAGAAATAAGTACAAGAAATTGGACTATAGAAAGAAGAAGTGGGCGATGGTAGAGAGCAAGACCTGAAAAGAAGAAATTGGAAGTTATCAGTCTTTAGTTAGACATTTCTATTTAAAGAGGTGGAATAGCTGGATTGATAAACAAAGAAGAATGTAATCAGTATAGACTTACACTGATGGTATATATCTCCCCATTTACTATTTGTTTGTTGATGCCTTTTTATTGCTGTCGTTGACGACTACTAGAATCATGCCAACTAAATGTTGCCCTTCATCGGTGAGCTTATCGATTTCCCTTTGGAGCCATTCTTCAATGTAGCCTCTCATGGGGGCCACGTTGATCTCATCCTAGATTTTTATGTTGAAAATATCATTTTCTAATTCCCTTCGATCGATAGAAAGATTATGCAGATCCTGATCAATTTCTTCATTTTGTACCGAATAGTCCACTAGCCAGTTGTCCACACCATCTTCACCATATTCAAGGATGTTGTAAAACTTTTCTAAAGAAAACCCCTTAAAAATATCAACTTGTTCATCGAAGGATTTCTTGGTTAAGGGAAAGGAGTTGACGATTAAGTTGGGGTCTTAGACCTCGTTGGTACTTCCGACTAAGTCTATTTCGGTCAGCTTTCTGAATAATTCTTCTTTCTTTGATATGGCTTGTTTACATGATTGGACAATGAGATGCATGTTCTTCACTTTCTCTTTCTATCATGCATTTAATTGAGTGATCCGGTTTGGGGAGGGGAGATATTCTTGTCTTCTTCTCATATCTGTCATGTTGCTGACATGGATTAAAAAAGGGATGACTGTCTCTATATAGAAATCTTCTTCATTTTTAAAAACCTCCTACAAATGTTCGTGCAAAGCATGTGCCCTTGTTCCAAGGGAAGCCTTACTTTGTGATGTTTTCTAGGCCTAAGTAATCATCTCCATTCTTTTCTTGATATTATTCTCCACATAGCCTCTACATGATGCGAGGAGTCAGGAGGATCCTTTTAACTTGGTTGTAGGGGCGACATGCATGGTTATTGCTAAAGGACTAGAAAACAATAGGATATGAATCAAAGCTTCCTCCAATTCCTTGAGTTGGTCCTCCAGTTTGGCATTCTCAGCCTCAATGCCTCCAATGGAATCATCAAGAGCATCTCTGGTTGCTTGGTGAAGTCAAAAGATTTGGGACGACTGCATGTTCCTAAGGTTAATCTCTGAAGGAGATTTCCCTTTCTTATTTCTTACATCTCTCTTTTCAATAATTAATTTTTTAGACTCACTGTAAAAAATAGTGCTATGGAATATGAAGGATTCATCTTCGTAAAAAAATTCGGTCTTAGCTATTTCCATTGGGGGACTATGGTGGATTGCATCCTCGGGATGATCAACATTGCAGAATACGCTATCCAGATCAGTCTCAAGCTCCATGTCTTCACTTTCAATTTCAGGCTCTTTTTCTTGCCCTACAACGTTTTTTCTCTTCTTCCTCATGGGAAGCTTGTGAGAACTATCAATTTTACTGCGAGGAGGGTTTTTATATCCTCCTCCATTTGAATAATTATATATTTCTTTCTTACTGGGGTGGTTTTTTAGAGCGATTCTCGGGGATGTCGTACTCTTGGGAGTGGTAGCCGGGGATTGAACATTCTTCTCACCGTGCCATTTTCCCTGTTGTTTGTACAATTTAGTGGTGCTTTGTAATGTCTCTAGGTCACCAGTGTCATAAGGATAAGTGTTGTCATCATTGTCTATGTCTTCGTTCAGGCGTCTCTGGATAAAATAGTTGCTGAAGCCAATTTCTAGTAAATGTTCTAAAAAAATCCCATTAGGGTCGAACCCTCTTAGCCTTTCAACATATCTTAGGTTCAAGTTGTTGAAATGGCCTGCAAATTCGTCAATTTTGTTGACGTTCCTGAACGCGAAGTCCCTGACTTTCCAAGGCAAAGGAATGAACCACTTTTTTCTCTTCTCATGGAATAAATGAAACCAGTAGTTGTATTGCCTTGCTATTTTTGTAACAAACATTATGTCCGTAATGTGACATGGAAGGAAAGTAGGATTTTCCTTAGAGCCAAAAATCATTATCAGTACACTGTAATTCCCATTTGTTCAAGTGTCCCCTTCCTGTCCCAAAACTTGGTTGCGTGGTCAGACATGCGAGGAACATCCTTTCCTAACAATAAATCTTTGAAAAATGAGACAAAGTCATTAAAAACCTCATAAAAACAATGGGAGGCCTTGTTCCTCCACAAGGCATGGTACCAGAAGGTTACTAGGTCGAATTCATAGTTTACCTTCTTGGACACCGACAATTTTGGAAACATACAGCAATACGCTATCGCGAAAACCAAGTAGGATGACATATAAAAAAAAATTCTCCTCTTTGAATCGTGACAATTGGGAACAAATTTCCATGGAAACTAGCTTCCCCCAATAAAAAATGGCTTGTTCCTTGAATGTGAAATACAAAATATAAAGAATCATGCGGGAAATACTTTTTATGGATTCCTGTCCCGTTATACTTGTAAACAACCAGGAAATTCCCCAGAATGGATTTCTAAATGAACTAACCTACAAGCTTGTGATATCTTCAAGAACTGTCGTCGGGTCTTCCAGGAACTCGGGCAAGAGGTCCAACCCGTTATCATGTTTTTTTAGGAACTGCTTGCAGTCTTCTCCTCTGAAGGTCAATGTTGGCTCCGACAATCTTAACATCTTGCAGAATACTTGAGGTGAAAAAGAAACAAGAGAGAGGTCCCGCAGTGGAATAATTCTTTGGCCTGAAATATATCTCTCGGCACACCAAGAGAACACCTCCTTACAGTCAAAAAATTCAGGGACACAACCTGCACGAGCAATTCCAAAGGTCCAAATTACTTCGTTCTGGGAGGAAGGAGATGAGTAGTAAGAGTATGTCGTGGACCACTGGAAGTTCTGGTCCTCACGCCTGAAGATTTTCATTGTATCTCCACATAACTGCTGTTGAGTTGGTCCCATAAGTTTACAAGAACGTTTGTTTGCTCCAGACAATGCTTGAAATGAACAGTTGGAGGGGATAATATAACCCTCCACAAATGTTGGTCCAATTATTCTGAATGGGAGATCTCCTCGAGCCTTTTACCCATTAATGATAATCTCTACGGTTGCTACATGACGATATGTTAGCATTAAAGCTTAGTAATTGCATACTTAGAAGTGCGAAGGTGGCGGGTGCGACGAAGAGCAATTAAGGATTGGAGGTTTCGTGAACCCGCCAACCCGACGAACCACAAAAGACATTCGAAGATGTTTGAAATGAACACTCGGAAGGGATAATGCATATTAATGATGTTTAATGTGTATTAATGAGAGATCTCCTCGAGCCTTTAGCTCATCAATGACAATTTTTTCGGTTCCTGCATGATGAACTGTTAGCATTAAATATTACTAATTGCATATTTAGAAACAAGTGCGAAGGTGGCGGGGATGGGGAAGAGAAATTAAGGAATGGATAAGTATGAAAAGCGGTCATACGGGCTTAAAAATAAGGTTACAAGGGATACTCAGGAGAGGTGAGGGCCCGACAGTCAAATTGTATGTCTCGGAAATTTTGAGTGCAAAACGTGTAAAATGGAAGATGGCATGATGGACCAGTCCAACGGTCACTTTGTATATCATGGAATTCTGGGTGCTATTTGTAGGTTGCGGAACAATGGAAGCGAAATCTTGAGTTTTCCTGTCTAGGAACCCATAATCGAAAAAGTGGCTAAGTATGGAATAGGGAAACGGTTGATTGGACTCATTTTTGCTAATATATTGAAATTTGTAATAGATATCCCATTACTTGGAAAGATATTTTCTATATGTTTCTGGACAAGTTGTGTAGGGATAGTCAGTGTGACTATCTCCTCGAGGATTTTACTCATTAATGATAATATTTACGGTTGCTGCATGGTGAGATGTTAGCATTAAACATCAATTATTGCATACTTGGAAAGAAATGCGAAGGTGGCGGGAACATGAAACAACGATTGGGAATTGGAGATTTTGTGAACTCGCCAACCTGACGATCTGCGAAAGAGATTCCAAGAAATGGCCAAGTATGGAAAGTGGACAGACGAGCTTCAAAATAGGGTGACAAGGGTTCCCCAGGAGACGTGAGGCCCTGACGGTCAAATTGTATGTCTTAGAACTTTTGAGTTCAAAATGTGTAACACGAAAGAGGGGATGATGTGGGAGTCCCACAATCAATTTGTATATTGCGGAATTCCGGTTGTTGTTTATAGGTCATATAACAATGGAAGTGCAATCTAGAGCCCGCCTGCCTGAGAATCCACGATCGAAAAAGTGGCTAGGTATGGAATGGGGAAGTGGTCGGTCGAAATCGTGATATAAAAGCATGAGTGCAAATTTAACCTCGTGAGTCCGCCAACCCACACAGCTAGACATTTTCATAAAAATCGACTAAGTAACTAGAAAGTGAAAGTAGAGGGGAAAAAGAAACATGAATTTGGTTAAGTATAGAAGAGGAAAAAGAAGGGCTAATATATTGAAATTTGTAATAGATACCTCGTTACCTAGAAAAATATTTTCTACATGTTTCTGGACAAGTCATATAGGGATAGTTAGTGTGACTGTCTCATCGAGCCTTTTTCTCATTAATGGCAATCTTTAAAGTTGTTGCATGATGAGTTGTTAGCATTAAACCTCAGTTATTGCATACTTGGAAATAAGTGCAAAGGTGGTGGGCACAGAAAACAACGATTAGGAATTGGAGATTTCGTGAACCCGCCAACCTGACAATCCGCGAAAGAGATTCCAAGAAATGGCCAAGTATGGAAAGCGGTCAGACGAGCTTCAAAATAGGATGACAAGGATTCCCTAGGAGACTGAGGCCCCGACGATCAAATTGTATATCTTAGAACTTTTGAGTGCAAAATGTGTAACATGGAAGAGTGGATGATGTGGGAGCCTGGAAGTCAATTTGTATATCACGAAAGTCTGGGTGTTGTTTGTAGGTCACAAAACAATGGAAGTGAAATCTAGAGCCCGCCTGCCTGGGAATCCGCGATCGAAAAAGTGCTAGGTATGGAATGGGGAAGCGGTCGGTCGGAATCGTGATATAAAAGCATGAGTGCAAATGTGAACCCATGAGTCCACCAACTCACGTAGTTAGAAATTTTCAGAAAAAAACAACTAAGTAAGCAGAAAGAGAAAGTAGAGGGGGAAAAAAAGGGGGAATTTGGTTACGTATGGAAGAGGGAAAAGAAAGGGATAAAAGAGAGAGGTAAAATAGAAAAGCGGAGGGCAATTTTCGTAAGCGGGAATTGGTCTCAAACAAGCCCCATTGTTGGAAAATCATCATTTTCTAGTCCAATATTTTATCCACTTACTCGTTTTCTATTGTGCTTGTACCATTAAAAAGGGTGTGAGAAAATGCTTTGCTGAAGATTTGTTTTTATTGCAACTTGTGGGAGTAATTGTGTTCTTGATACATTGTTTAATGCCTTGGAATATTATTTCAAGTATTAAACTTCCTGCATGATGAGTTGTTAGCATTAAATCTTAATAATTGCATATCTAGAAATAAACTTACTATATTGTCAACTTGATTGTAAGTATCACAATGACGAACTTGAATTTTAATATTGTGGTTGATTTCATATCCCCATTTGACTTCAACTACCATATATCATTTTTTTTTCAAAATATTTGCGAAGAAGAAATTTGGAAATTTCATTAATAAAGTAAAAGTGCTCAAATAGAGGTCAGGGGATGGATAACTAATAAAATGTTTCCTTTTGGAGTAAAGGAATCAAGGAAGCAAAAGGGAAATAAGAGATCATTTTCTCAACAAGGTTGAGATGAAAACAAAACTTCTTGGGTGGGGCACCAACTCCCACATCGTGAATTAGTGTTGCTATGTTCTATCTACATTACAAATAGAATTGAATGTTGGTTTGAAACTGTCTGAAATTCATTTATGTTTCCATAGAAGCCTCGTGTGATCGACACAATGCATTGTCAAATAATTGTTCAATGCTCCATATTAGATCAAATTAATTGAGTCAATACAATATTTAAGAATTAAGAGGCTATCGAACCATGCAAACGAGAAGAGGTGTTAAATCCAACAAAGAAGCACCAACCAAGATTCCAAGGAAATTTTTTTAATACTAAATCTATAAAAAAATAGTGGGAGATAAATATTTATCCATAGACATTGGACTGAGTTCTTTGCACCGAAGCATTGAACATATTTGTCATAAATACAGGTACAAGAGTTACAAAAATAAAACATGCATACAATTCTGTGTTGTTCATCTAGTCCGACAACATGCAGGAGCCATCGACAAGCTCTTGAACATGCATACAAAACTGATTATCATGTTTTTTTAGGAACTCCTTCCAGTCTTCTCCTTGGAAGGTCAATGTTGGCTTCCGCAATCTCGATATCTTGCGGAATACCTGAGGTGACAAAGAAACATGAAAGTGGTTCCATAGTGGAATAATTCTTTGGCTTGAAACAAGTCAACAACACTCCTGCTCCTAACGCTGACAACCTAGAGACATTTCAAAGAACCACTGAATTGTACAAATAACAGGGAAAAGGCCCCGGTGAGAAGAGGGTCCAATCCCTGGCCACCACTGCCAAGAGTACAAAATCCCGCAACACCGATCCAATGGCTCACCCTAGTAAGAAAGAAATCTAGAATTATTCAAATGTATGAGAAGATAAGAACCCTCCTCACGGTAAAATTAATAGTTCTCGCAAGCTTCTCGTGAGGAAGAAGAGAAAAAACGTTGTAGAGAAAGCGAAATATTCTGAAACTGAAAGTGAGGACACACCAAGAGACCACCTCCTTGTAGTCAAATACTTCATGGACACATCTTGCACGAGCAATTCGAGAGGTCCAAATTACGTCGTTCTGGGTGGAAGGGGACCAAGAGACCCCCTCCTTACAAGCAAAGGATTCAAGGACACAAGCTGCACGATCAATTCCAGAGGTCCAAATTACTCTGTTCTGGGTGGAAGGGAATGAGTAGTAGGAATATTCCTTGCACCACTGGGAGTTCTGGTCCTCACCCCCTAAGATGTTAAAATTATATCCATAGAATAGGAGAGTGGTCCTGCAATTGAATAATTCTTTGGCTTGAAATATATCTCTTGGCGCACCAAGAGACAATTTCCTTACAATCAAAGACTTTAGGGACACATGATACACCAGGGACAAATCCAAATCCAATCCAAAACCCTAAAAATGAAAGGAAAGGATACATCTTTGAGGGCAAGGACTACCATCCTCTCAACGCTGGTTTCTTTTCTGAAACCCCTTCCTTTGGTCTTGTCAGGACCACCATTGACGAGCCGGGAAGTGCCCCCCGTTATGGTGGATTTCAATTTGGGCGCAGGAGTGGGAACAATGTCTGCATTACCATCATCCATCGTCGTATCATCGTCCATCAGATCATCTTCTTCCGACTCGAAATCGACCACATCAACGTCTATGCCAACCATAAATACAGGGGGGCGGGTTGTCTGAGAACGAGGGGTTTCCTTGGAATTATTTGGCATGAAATATATCTCTAGACGCACCAAGGAACCATCTCCTTCTTTGCTTTTGGACGAAAGGATATGATTAGTAAGAATATGCCCTAGACCAGTGGAAGTCCTGGTCATCATGTCCGAAGGTGTTTACTGTATCTAGACATAACTGCTGTCGAACTACTGCCATAAGTTAATGAGAATGTTTGTTTTCTCCAGATGATGTTTGAAATGAACATTCAGAAGGGATAATATAACCCTCCACAAATCTTGTTTTAATGCGTATCAATGGGAGATCTCCTCTAGCCTTTCACTGATCAATGACAATTTCTACAGTTCCTACATAATGAGTTGTTACCATTAAAGCTTACTAATTTCATACTTAGAAAAAAGTGCGAAGGTGGTGGTGATAGTGAAGAGGTATCAAGGATTGGAGATTTTGGGAATCCGCCAACCGAAAGACACACGAAAGAGATTCCATGATGCTTGAAATGAACACTCGAAAGGGATAATACAACCCTCCACAAATCTTGGTTTAATTTGTATTAATGACAGATCTCCTCCATCTTTTTAGACATTAATGACAATATTAATGGTTCCTACAGGATGAGCTATTAACATTAAATATTAATAATTGAATATCTAGAAAGAAGTGCAAAGGTGGAGGGGATGGCAAAGAGCGATTGAGCATTGGAAATTTCGTGAACCTGCCAACCCGCGAAAGAGATTCCAAGAAATGGAAAAGTATGGAAAGCTGTTGGTCGGGCTTCAAAACAGGGTCACAAGTTATACTTAGGAGACGTGAGTGCCCGATGGTAAAATTGCATGTCTCTGAAATTTTGACTGCAAAATGTGCAACACGAAACATGACATGATGAAAGACTTCAACGGTCAATTTGTATATCATGGAACTTCGGGAGCTATTTGTAGGTCGCAGAACAATGGAAGCATAATGTTGAGCAAGCCTGGTCAGGAACTGGCGATGGAAATAGTGGCCAAGTATGGAATGGGGAAGCAGTTGGTTGGACTCGTGATATAAAAATATGAGACATATTCAGAAAAATGACTAAGTAACCAGAAAGGGAAAGTAAAGGAGAGAAAAAAAGGGAATTTGGTTGTCAATTTGTAGATAAGGGAAGTCTGGGTGTTGTTTGGAGGTGACGAGACAATGAAAACACAATGTTGAGCCCACCTACCCGGGAACCCACGATCCAAAAAGTTGTTGAATATGGAATCAGGACGCGGCCGATCAGACTCGTGATATAAAAGCATCAATGGAAATATGAACACATGAATCCACCAACCTACGCACCTAGACATTTTTTGAAAAACGACTATGTAACCAGAAAGGGAAAGAAGAGGGAAAAAATAAAGGGGACGGAAATTTTCGAAAGCGGGAATTGATGTTAACAAAGCCCCATTGACGGTCTTAACAGTAACTATGAAGTGCATTAAACATGTGAACAAGCTCTTCAATCAAGGAATAGAGAAAGTGAGTCATGCTTATACTTTCCTGGATGTGTTTGCATAAGAGAAGCATCTAAAAGCTACATGAAAATCATTTTTGGGATGTTCAAGTAAAATTATTATACTGTCAACTTCACCATAAGTATAACAATGACAAATTTTAATTTTAATTTTTTGTGGTTGATATCATAGTTCCAGTGGACTTCACATAGCATATATCCTTTTATTTCAAAATATTTCTGAAGATGAATTTCGGTAATTTCATCGATCGAGTAAAAGTGTTAAAATGAGATACATATTACATTTTCTTCACAGAGCTTACATTAAAAGGAAAAGAAGGTCTTGTATATTCCTTAAGATCATAGAAAAACCGCCAAGATCCTGAATGTATCATCCAACCATAATTCATAAACCTGACCCATGAGAACCTTGAACTACAGCACAAAAGCAAATGAACAAAAGTCTGCCAAACACAAGACATGAAAAAACCATCAAAGATTGGGCATTGTATCCCATCTATAACCAAATCCCCAAATGGGCACTAAGAAATTTGTGGATTACTATATTACCATGAAGCAAGATCATTATGAACATTTGCTTCTGATAGTACTATGAACCAAGATCACATTGACCTGACAATGTTCTAACATTACCATTTATGGAAAAGAGTGTCAGCATTTTACATAATGGAGTTTGATTTATTCACAATTGGATACTTTGTATGAGGTTTGTCCTCATTCTTCTCATTCCTGGACTGAACAATCTTATGTTCTTCCAGTTCAATTTTCCATGGCACTGCAAAACTCTATTCATATCCTCATTGGGTAGCATGGACAGATACACATGAGATTGTTTCGTTTGTTTCCAACGCTTGATATGGATTTTTTTTTTTGGTTCAGCCGATATGCAGTATGGCATTGTCCTCATTTAATGTAAATTTTCTATGGATCCGAAAGTCGTGTAGCATGTAGACACTGTTTTCCTTTTTCTGTAGGTATACTTCATATGGAAATTCTGCTAACCTAGGAAGCATATATTGTAACAGAGGTTGTCTAATTGTACAATGTATGATTGTGTTGCTGACGGTTCAGATGGAAGCATTGAGACAATGTCTATATATATAAGAGAATTTTTTATTGCATCATAGACAATCAATTGTACCATCATTTATGAAAGAAGAGACAGAAGCAGGAGAGTTGCATTTGGCACATACAAGCTCGAAGGGGGTCGAGTACGCATTCGCTGCACCAAAACACCCTCAACCTGCACACGTGAGCATATTAGTTAATATATTGAACAATATAATATACAACTGTACAACATAAAAGCTGCAAAAAATTGGTCAAGTCAATTTTTATGAGAAAAGTGTGGATGGAATTGTAGATGTATACGCACAACAGTTGTCGAGCTAGTTAGTTTCTTGAGATCTTGTACTATGTCTGTTCGTAATTCTGTTACAAATGTTGCTTGGTTTGTGCGAAATATCCTTTCTTTAACATCTCTTTTCTTTGTTATATTTTTGAAGAGCATAAGTGGAAATTTCCCTCTATGCAATTGTTGTTCCAATGAGGAAAACAAATTTGAATAGGTGTCGAACAATTGTAGCTGCAACATGGAACAATGTAATAGTTGTGTAACATAACTAAGATATATGAACATGTGAAAGTAAAGGACAAAACTGGATATGGAGAACGGTACCATTTCCTTGTCGTTGTCCAAATCTCCATATTTTATATGGAGAATGTGTTGCGAGCCAAGTTTTCTTGCGAGTGTGACAACTGCACCAATGGTTCTGATTGGGTAAGTGTCGTTTCTCTGTGCAAGTTGGATTATTGTTTCCGGTACGAAATGATATTCTGAACAAATCGCAAGAATTTTTTCCACAATACTTGTTTCGTTGAGCGATATAATCCGATCACAATCACCACGGTCATATATTGTTTTCGACAATATATTAAAAATTGTAATGGATATCCCATTACCTGGAAATATATTTTCTGCATGTTTCTGGACAAGTTGTGTAGGGATAGTTAGTGTGATTGTCATCATGGATTCGTTGTCTGTCATGTCATCACACACAATGCATCTAGTTTTGTTTTCCTTGTCCAATTAGGTGCTATACACGACCATTATTTCCCCGATGAACACTTGTCCAATTCGATGACTGTTCAAGCCTTCTATCGATAGTATATTGGGTGTTATAATTTTAGACCCAGTGACATTTTTTTGAACACAAAAAAATAATGTGAATCGTAGTCTGCATTATTATTATTTTGGCATAAATGTACAATTAGATGCACAAATTGGATGAAGTATATAGGTCAGAGTTTTGTAACAAGATCTCTTGGTTCATAGAACTTGCACTATGTTGGGTGTTTCACTTGCGCTCATCAATACTTCTTGTGAACTGCAAAGTATGTGTTGCAGATGACATCATCATATTTATCATGGAATACATGAATAAATAACTCAAGATATTTTTTTGGTAAACATATCAAGAGCACAATGTATGAATCTTTACCTTTGGACTTGTCGTTCTGTTGATGTTTGCGATGATTGACTTCTCATGCCCATTTCACTCGTCCAAATTTTTCTGATGCAAGCATGTGTACATGAACATCATAAGGACTAAATAAGAATATGCATTGTATATTGTCCATAATTGTTTTGAATTTCACATACAGGCTCGAAGGAGATGGAATATGAAATAGGGTGTCAAGGGATACTCAAGAAACATGAGGAATCGACGGTCAAATTGTATGCCTCAGAAATTTTTACTGCAAAAATGTGTAAAACATAATAGGGCATGATGGGGGAGTCTGGCGGCCAATCTGTGTATCGTGGAACCCCCAGAGCTACAGGCGCAATTTTGAGTTCGCCAGCCCAGGAACCCGTGATCGAAAAAATGACTAAGTATGGAATGAGGAAGCCGTCAGTCAAACTCGTGATATAGAAGCATGAATATAGATGTGAACCCGTGAGTCCGCCAACCTGCACACCTAGACATTTTCAAAAAAATGACTAAGAAAAGAAACCAGAAAGTGAAAGTAGAGGGGAAAAAGAAAGGGGAATTCAATTAAGTATAGAAGAGGAAAAAAAAAGGGATAATAGAGAGTGGGAAAATAGAAATGGGGAGGACAATGTTCTGAAGCGGGAAGTCTCAACAAAGGCCCATTGTTGCCAAATCATTGTTTTCTAGTCCAATATTTTATCCACCTACTCGTTTTGTGTGTTTGATTTACTATCACAATTGGTATACCTTTTCGAAGATTGTACTTCAGCTTCCTTTGCTGTGGCATTACAATGGACATGAAGGTAAGTTGGTATGTAGAAATACATTTAAAAAAATAAATATAGTTCTATTTATTTCAATGCAACAGCACAAAGAATAAAATGTACATGAAGATAAGTTATTATGTAGGAAGATACGTAGTATCTACATACAAGAAATTAGGTGCAAAGAAGTAGAACAAATATACAAACAATAAATGAAATACAAAACAATGGAATATGAAATAAGAGTAGAAGCATGCACCTTTGTATCCCCTCTTCTACATTTGTGGTAAAGATTCCTTCATCTTCTCCAGTTATTCCGTTTGTTTCAATGTGGGAACACACAAAATACAATGAACATGAATGTAAGCTAGTATGTAAGGGAAAACAAGTAATATGTACATACAGTAAATGAGAATCAAAGGAATAGAATAAAAGCGAGTTAGAAGCATGAACCTTTGTTTTTATTGATCCATGGTTGTGGTTATATATAATTTTTCCTGGCCAAAATATATTACAAGCCAGAAAATATTAAGTAATTGGATGGTCGTAGCAGAATTATTTGGTTTTGTGCAACAAAGTATCCAGATATACTTTGAGACATGGATATATAATTTTGTAATATCTTTGATGTATATTTTATAATTCAAGTAGAAGACAAATTGTATCGTGGTCAGACCATCCTGTGTATAAGATAAAGAGGTTGTATTGTGATATGGACACATTTCACCATATATGGTCAATAAGTGTGTTTTGTACATGTTTTATCTTAACCAAAAGAAAACAGACATTGTAATTGCACATGTAGTTTTCCAATTGTTTTGTTATGGCACTATTTTGTAGCATGTCTACACTGAAGTATCCTAGAATGATAATGGTTTCGTTCAGATGTAAATGGTGTAATGCATTTGAAAAAACATTCATTATGTTAGCAATGTTGCACGCGGAGCGACATAGAGATTGAATATTGCAATTTTCAATCCACGAAAGACTACTCGTGCTAGCGCCATCTCAACATATTTTTCTTCTACAAGAACATTTTGCAAAGGCATGCAGGTATGGTCCAGATTTTGGAGAAAAAAATGGAGCAAAATTTAAGAACAGGAGGGAAAGATATTCCAATTTTGTGCAATTTTGTTGCAGCCTAGCCACCGTTGCACCATACCTAGCCCTTCTACACCTACCTGCATTTTTATTCTACAAGAACATCCTGCAAAGGCAACAAAATTGACATCATATTTTTCATGCGAAAGACACAGATTTGATTCTTGTACGGGATATGCAGGTACTCATTCCTGGGCAAGATGAGAATATCATCGAGGGCAAGGTGCGAAGGCTGAAGAATTCCTTATTTAATTCATGCGCTATATTTCAACTTCGTCACATACGATAAAGGACTGGGATTTTCAATGCTAGAAAAAATGACAGTCGGAGTTGTGCAGACGACATTGGCATGCACATGGTGTAGAGCCTCAGGAAAAAATCGGAGGAAAATTTAAGAGTAGGAGAAAAATATATGCCAACCTCTATGGAAATTCTATAGGATAAGAACGACGAGTAAATACTTAAACATTCTTACTTGCAAAATGAAAACATCGAATAGTAAACAATGAATATGAATGAAAGTATGGTATTCAAACTTACTCCTTAATGATGAACGACAGAATCGCAGGTCCAATTGCGGGTGCATGACTTGAACCCTGCAAAGTGCAAAAAATAGCTCCAACTACCGATGCAGGACCCCAACGTTGCAAAGTTGAAGAAAATAAAAGAAAGCAGCAAGCAACAAACTAGTGAGCAAGCACTAACAGGTCCAACTGTAGGTGCAAGAACTCAACCTTGCAAATTTTAACCAAACAACAACAAGCAACAACCGATGAACCAATGAACCAACGAACAAGTAGCAACCAATGAACCATTAAACAATATATGTATCTTCAATGATGACTAAATTGTATTCCAAGCATAAAAGAAATTTGAAACATATGATGACCATGAGAGTGGAAATACTTAAACATTCTTACTTGCAAACTACAAACAATAAACAACAAAGAACGAATACGAATGAAACTATGGTATCAAAAATTACTCAACAACGATGAACGACATAATTGCAAGTCCAACTTTGGGTGCATGACTTGAACCTTGCAAAATGAAAAAATAGTTCCAACTGCGAGTGCAGGACCCAAACCTTGCAAAGTTGAAGCAAACAAAAGAAAACAACAAGCACCAACAGGTCCAACTATAGGTGCAAGACCTTAACCTTGCAAAGTTGAACCAAACAACAACAAGCAACAACCGACGAACCAATGAACAAGAAGCAACCAATGAACAGTAAACAATATATGTATCTTCAATGATGACTAAATTGCATTCCAAGCAGAGAAGAAGTATGAAAGATATGATGGCTATGTGAGTGGCGATGGACAACAATATTGTCCAACTTCACTTCAACATTGTATGGAAAAATTCGAGGAAAAATGTATTGTGACAGGCCTATTTAAGTAAACATTTAAGGTTGTCAAGCTTGTTTAAGGGCCTCATGCTATGTAAACATTTATGTTTTCATGCCTATTTAAGGGCCTCACGTTATGTAAACATTTAAGTTGTCAGGCCTATTCAAGTACCTCAAAAAGAGTGTCAATGCTAAAAAAATTAAGTATGTAAACATTTCAATACAAATAGAAATAATAAAAACATTAAGAAAGAGCATCGATGCTAAAAAAATTTGGTATGTAAACATTTCAATAAAAATAAAAAAATAAAAAAAGAGTGTCGATGCTCAAAACTTTGTATATCTAAACATTTAAAACATTGGGAATAGCAAAGCTGGCAATAAGACTTCAAAACTATTCTCCAATGAGATGATGACATATAAGGTTTTTTTTATTATATAAAAAATAATGTTTTTAGTTCTATAGTTCGAACAATAGAGATGATGCGAAAATTTATAGTCAAAGGACATATCAATATGATGCTATAGTCCCTCTATGCCTTCGATAGGGACTAATAACTTGTTTTTCAGGTTCAACCAATGACAATTAACTTTGAAAAACAACTTAGATATGTAAAGTACTTGTAAATTATATTACCATCCCATAAATCATCAATTAATGTTGTATTGTATTGGTACATATAATTTATTCCACAAGGCTCCATTAAACCAACGAAGTTGGGGACATTTGAAACTTGCATTGAAATATCTGCATAACATTGCAAGTGCTCACTTAGCATTGGGAAACATAAAACCCACGACTTTTACCATATACTTCTCCCTATCCAACAACAAATTTCATGGAGCAATTTGAAAACAATTGATAACTTTATTTGTTTGTTTTTAATTTTTTTTTTATAGCCAATGAGCTAGGAAATTTTGGGTTTTCTTGCAATGATGAGATATATAGTAGTTGTTTAATTCTTGCTTAATAATAATTGATAATAATGTTGATAGACAATTGTGGCTACAATTCCATCATGTAATAAGAGAGATCCAAGCTTCAAGGCATGATGTAAAACAATTTTCATTTTTCATTCCATCCAACATAATTTCTTGATTGTACTTGCTTACCAAGTGGTTCATAGTGACATTCATCTCAAAATTGTCTTAAGATACCTGGAATTCATGACCAAACATCTAGATTCACACCAACATTTAGATACACATTGGTTGATGGGTATATATGTTTAAGGTTTATTGGTAGAGGGAATATTATTTGTATCTACATATGTGTAGCATGCGATCTCTTAATCAGAAAATGGTGTCCATGTAATATTATAGGTCATAGTCTATGTCTTGGATTAGGTTCTTCCTCCCTCACCTCAAATTCTCTAGCCAATATTCATAGGGGAAAGCACAAATCAAGGGAACCTCCTCCCTCCTTACCACCACTCTCCACCAATCCATCCCTCCCCCTCTTCTCACTAGTCTCTTGTGTTCTCATACCTTATCTATAATAGTTGGTGGGAGGAATCGATCAATCTATGCTAACCAAAAGAGTTTCCTTAACCATGGGATCCCTATCGTATTCAACCCAACCCTCCTCTCCCTATAATACTACTATTGACTTAGATTTAGGGTATCAATATCAATATACTGCTACTTAACTACACCTGTCATGATACCAACCTTATATATATAGTAATCCTGGAGTGCACTAGGTCCTTAGTGCATGCATAAACCACTACGCACCTAAAAATCCAAAGGTGCACACACCCCAAATGGATAGAAAATGCACTCAACCAATTTAGTTACAAGTGTTCATTTGATAACCTATTTCTTTTGGGAGGAATATATATCTAGCGAGATTATGGTATTCTTGATCGAGATTCTGGTTTTAGGGAGATAAATTCAGATCTTGATTTTCATGCATTGATATGAAGATTCTATCTTTTGTGATTGAAAAGAGTGACCCTCTCACTTCATTGTCTACACGTATATGATATAGGTACACATTAGAGATTGATAGAGTCAAGCCTACAAAGGTAAAATCATCACCCATAAAAGCATACATAATAGAGTTGATCACTTAGTAGCAATAGAGAAAACAAAGGAAAGGGATTCAATAAATGGTTCAATAGTTTAAGTTTTAGTTGACTAGATTAAATATCACTAACCTAACCAATTAGTATAGCATAAAAATTGCTAGCTAGGTACTACTATCAGTAGACCATATTTATTGTTAGATGAAATAAACCTCATTGATGATGTTAGGATTTGATATTGTTTGATAGCATGAATGTCATCCATGTAGCATCTTAAACCTTGAGACAATCATAGATGGGAACATGGTTGTATGGAAAATTTAAGGCCTCACGAATGATGTCAATATTTCCACTATTATTCCAACCCGAACCACTCCCTTATGACATCACCAACCCCAAGGGTACCCAAAAGATATTGTTAGTTGTCTATTTGAATCCATTTTGGAGGGATTCTGGAATATTACATAAGTGAGCCTCACCATTTGGATTCATGCGCCTATTATGTGCATGGTTGGTGATATATTTTTAGCATTTATTCAAATACCAAGGCATTATTCGCTACTACATATTGAAAAATTTGCGATGAAAGTACTCTTTCGTCCCAACATGCAAGAGAAAAAGTTCATCTTTTCTAAATCTACCCCGTATTCGTCGCAATTTCGATGCCTACAGTTTGACTAAATTATTATGGTCAATGTTCGTCGCATAAGCGACAAATTTAGATTGTTCGTCACTCTTATGATGAATGTTGACCATATTTATTTAGTCAAAATTTACCATTGAAAATGACCTAAAATGACCTAAAATAAATGGATTTCAAAATTAAGGGTTGGTCTTTTGTTGCTTCTAGATTAAGATACGTCTTCGCCTTGTCCATTTGTGAGGGAATCTTGATTATCTTTGAAAGGGGAACTAGAAATGCTATCTTATAGCTAAAACATTGACTACATTGACATTTAGTTTCACACTATCACTAGTGGTACTCTTGTTAGATGGCAATGAAGTCACTGGACTAGTATTCAAAGGTAGAGGTGGCCTACTCCATGGTTTTCTTTGTGGCTC
>ML786347.1:222688-280610 GCA_009831015.1 Picea engelmannii | reverse complement strand
AGCCATACAAAATCAATCTAGACAAAACCTAACATAACTAGAATCGTCTTTAACCTCCAAGAAAACATAATTCTATATCTACCCCAAGACCTATCAACCAAACATAAAAACATAGACAATTGAGTAGCTTCTAGTAGAGCATTATCCTTGTATGCACATTCCACAAGGAGCCTTGTAGCACGATGGCTTATTTTGACAACATATCCTATTTTTATTAAAATCCATGTAGATATGGAAAAATGAGGCTTCCTTGAACATAGATTTTTTCTCTAAGCATAGTGCCATGATTGGCTCCAAGACCAAATATGTAATATTAAATTTTCCATTATCCCAATCCATAAACAACTTAAAATCTCCAAGAACTTGAAAACACATAATATTTTTTTCAAGTGCCACTTTCATCAACATCTAGAGGGTGTAGAATTCAACCATGTTATTTGCTCCCAATCTTGCTCCATATTTTAAGGAGAAGAAGTGGTAATGATCTAAAAAGCGTATGACTCCATCCCCACACATTTTTGGAGAGCCTTGATAAGCTCCATCAAAGAAGTCCCAAGGATTTGTGAAATCAATACGGGGCTCATACAATACCCTTTGGGATTTAATATTAATATTAATATCAAAATTGATGCCCAAAATAATTTTTTATTTTTTTTCTAAATAAATTTAGGTCGTCGCATATCCAATGACAACTTGTATCAATGCGATGGTTTTGCTATATAAACAACAAAAATATGTCGTCGCCTATGCGACAAAAATTTCTATTGATGCGTCGATTTAGCTACATAAACAACAAAAAGTTGTCGTCGAATAGGCGACGACAACTTCTATTGATGTGACGATTTAGCTATATAAACAACGAAAAGTGGCGTCGAATATGCGATAAAAACTTCTATTGATGTGTCGGTTTAGCTACATAAACAACAAAAAGTTGTCGTCGAATATGCGACGACGACTTCTATTGATGCATCAGTTTAACTATAAAAGTTGTTGTAGCAATTTAGATGAAAAGTTGGTTTGAGATTGTTTGCCTATATCGTCACTTGTGCAACGTTTAATCAAGTTCGTCGAAAATCCCACGTCACATAAACCGATGTTTCAAAGACTCCAAATTCATCGCCATATCAATGACATAGCATCACAATAGCGTCGAAACAACTGTTGCAAAATGGACCAAATATGCTAGTGATTTATTGCATTTTGTTAAATATTGATTTTCACTTGTTCATGGTGAGGACTAGTTGTTTTACAACTCACTTTTGTTTTTTCTGTTTACATCTCTTTTATCACCAAAATATGAGGGGTTAATGTCATTCCATGCATAAGATATTTTAGGAGGATAATTTAGACCACCTTTTCAATCTTTCTTATTACCAAATTAACTCAGACCACCTTCTTGATCTTTCTTATTACCAAATTAATGGTCTCGCTTCGCTAAATTTGGTAGATCAAATTTTTGTACTAGAACAAAGGCAATGATCTTGTTGGAATCAAGGGCACACAATTCATAAGTCCTAAGAGGTAGGGACACCCCCTTCATTTCAATTACTTGATCTGAATTTTCTTTGTGTAGCTTATAAACACCTAATAGCTTGTCAATTGGGTTTAACTTTGGTTGGGAGGAATTCATCCTCCCCACTTGGGTTCAATTCTTGCAAGTGAAACTTTGAGCTCATAATGAGTATATTTTTGTAATGGATTCAATCCTTGTTGTTGACCGAACTTGTTCCCTAAATATTCTAGGGTTTACCCTGGGTACCATCCTCAAAATGAGGGGAAGTACTCGGGGGTTTTCCCTTGGTTTTGTAACCTGGTAAAAAAGATACCTAATAGCTTGTAATTCTCAAGTTGGATATAGGCATTACAACATGAGCCTCAAATTTTGAATTTACTTTTCACAACTAGTGTTCTATGGGTACTAGTTTAGGTTGAAAATTTGGCCCACCTTAAACCTATTTCTCATCCATAATCATTTTGATCCAATTTGTGACCTATTTCGACTTAATAATGCCTATTGACATTAAAGTTGAAATATAAATCATCAATATAGTTGATATTGTAGTTGATATGTTAGTTGATAGATAGGTTGATATTATAGTAAAATAGTGGGTGGAAATATGTGTCATTGTAAGTGTCAAACATAATGAAATATAGGAAAAACAATTTCTTTTCACATGACATAATTGGTGATATATTATCTAGATAAAAAATTATTTGAAATTTAAATTGGTAATGGATATATATTATAATTTGTCCCAACTTTTAGATTTCAAATATTTTGTCATAATTCATCATAATATTATGCATATATAGTCAGGTGGGTGTATCTTGGGTGGTTGGGAGGGATTTTTTCCCTCCCCACTTGGGTTCTATTATTGCTAGTGACATGTTAACAAAGGCTTGAGATTTTGCAAAATCTAGTTTACCTTGGGTTCCTTCCTCAGAATGAGGGAAATTTGTTGATTTTTCAATATACAAGGTTAAGCTCAAAGTTCATTCCATTTTATCCTTTTACTTAAACCATAACCAATTATGTTGCAACAACCAAGATCACAAGAAGAAACACCATGCACACGAACACAAGAAGTATCCTAGGAAACCCTTCTCAATAAGGGAAGAAAGCCCAACCAAACCCTTTGCTATATTGTTCAAGAGAAAGGCATTCACCACCAAGAAAACCTAGCACACAAAAGGGTGCTTGCAAACCCTAGAAGACTAGCGCCCAAGAGAGGTGTACACTTTTCCCAAGAAGATGTACTTGCTGAAATTTCCAAACTCACACCAAAGATATGATTCCTCAATGGGGAATTTACCTTTACTTATATTAGACTTGAACTGTCAACATAAGTGTCTATTGGCACAACAAGGTCGACCTCTTTATCTCACAATATAATTAATATTAATCGGATTAATTAAATTTTACATTAATTATCAATTACATTAAGGTGGGGCCGACCTGTACCCTTTACATTACAATCAGGGTTACATGAAGGTCTGACTCTTGAGAAATATAGCAAGGGATCTCATACACCCACTAGTGCTCAACCACTAGGGGCACATCCATAGGGATGTCCATAACTCTATCTCACTGCATTACACAGGAGAACCACTCTCACTAGTGCTCAGCCACTAGGATCACGTTCACTTGTGCTCGTCCACATGCACATCCACTCAACAGATCTTCTTTCCCACTGCATTACACATGAGAGTCATTTGGATTTCATCATCTCAAATCTTTGCTCAGAGGAGGATAATACATCATCTTCATCTCTGTCTCATGACGATGCACCCAAATCTATGGGAATTCACACGTTCACTTGTGCTCAGCCACAGGCACATCCAACTCAACATATATCATTTATCATTGTGTTACACAATATAATCATCTAGAGTTATTCTCAACTCTATGTAAGGAGGAGGCCATCAATACATCCTAGTTCTGTCTCAGATAAGAGCCACACTACTGTATCAGGGGCTCTCTCCCAGGTTGACTTAATCAGTCTGTGTCTTGGAGAATGTCTTGCACAACTATAATCATCAAAACTACCTCTCATCTAGGGAGGAATTGTTCATCATGTCAAGTCTCACTCGGATGTACCTTGAATTTTGTCTTGGATGTAGTCACCAACACTCCCTCTCAACTAGGGAGGTATCCTTCACCAAGCTAATTTGGTGAAGATGTCTGCAATTTTCTCATGTGTCGGAAGGTATTGCATGTGTACTATCTTCCTCCACATCATGTATCTGATATAATGATATTTTATCTCAATGTGTTTTGATCTATCATGAAACACTAGGTTCTCAAAGATATTTACACACAACTCCGGTTATCATCATAGAATCAATCTCATGATCAAGTAAATCTGTCAGAAGCTTATGAAACCGCATTGCTTCACACACTCGATGATACATACTCTGCTTCTGTGGTATTCAAGGGCACAGAGATTTTGTTTCCTACTGCACCAAGAAACCATGACAACCTTCATGGTAAAACAACAATCAAATGTTCTCTGCTGGTCCACTATACTCTCTGCTCAATCTGTCTATGCATATCCTGCAAAATCAAGTTCACACTGGAGGCATATCTTAATACATGATTTACTTCTATCAAGTGAGTCTGTCTCGTCTGACTCATGGATTGTCTAAGAAAATTCATTTCATTACATGAATCATGTCTGGTGTTAACCAGATACATCAATGGTCCAATTAGCTATGGATCAATCTCGTCTGAATCATCATCACTCATTTTATTCAAATCCATCACGATGGTTTTGCATTCTGTCATACTAAACTTCTTTAATATTTCCACCGTATGTTTTCCTTGACTCGAGAAAAGTCTCATCGATTTTCTGTCATACTCCTTGTCCTAAGAAGTAGTGTATCATACTCAAATCCTTCATCTCAAAATAAAAAGTCAAAGATTACTTGTATTCAACAACAAGACTTTCTGAATAACTCATCAAAATCAGGTACTCATCACCAACACTATAGTAACATAGGTTTGGATCAACAACATTCTTGTTGAAACCCAAACTCATCAAGAATCCATCCATCTGATATAGTTTCCAACTCATGGATGGTAATGCAGATGGAAGTGTATTGGGCTTATTGGATCAAGTGTCTCATCATAGAAAACTCCCTCTGTTTGTGATAATCCTCTGGCTACATATCTTGGTTTGTATTTCTCGATACTTCAATTAGCTGCATGCTTTGATATTATAGATTCACTTGGAAGTCACTGCAGACTTCCCTTCTGGTTTCTGAACAATATCTCAAACATCATTCTTTAAGGTATACTGGTATTCTTCTTGTCACGACAACTTGCCATACCTATTCACATGTTGCTTCTTCATGTCAATAAGGCTTAGAATCAATGATGTGGCTCATGGCTAAATAGTAGCTTAAAGAAAATCTCTTTGGATTTCTTAGGATGTCCCTTGAGGGACTTGTATGTTCCTCTGTCTCCTGCAGAGTTTGTTGAGCCTGGGTAGGCCATTTATGCCCTATTGCAATATCTCTGGGAATATTAACTGGAGCAACTTGATCAACTGGAATAATGTTTTTCTCCCTCTGAACTGCTGAAGGGGGAGAAGGTATTATCTCTTCCTTATTTTCATTTTGTTTTGATTCCCTCTGAGTCAAGTAACTCTCTCTGAAGTCTGAAGGATGGAAGTCTTCTTTATTTTCTTGTTAGATATTTTATGTCTTTTTAGAACAACATAATAATTAATCAAATAATATTTGGACTCTCGTACCAGGGATAATGGTCCAATTCTTGAGGGCTCCCATACTGGGGATAATACCCTTCATTTATTAAGAATGAAATCAACTATAAATTTAGAGATCAAATGATTTACCTGGGTTTGCAGTCATGTTGAGTTTATTTTTAGAGGAAGTACTTCTCCTCTCTCTTATCTTCATTCTTTAGAGGTGGATCTGGATCAATGTCAGCGGTAGAAGCATATTGTCTTCCCTTCTTCTTGGTTGGACAATTTCTTGCATAGTGCCCATATTTGTCACATCTGAAGCATTGAATTTCTGAAACATCTCTTCTCTGATTATGGCTTGGGTTTTATGAAGACTTCTCATCTTCGAGTGTTTGTTTGAAGTTTATTTTGAATCTTCCTCCTTTCTTTGTATGAAGTGCAAGAGAATGATTTCCATCAAGGGAGCCTTCCACTCCTCTATTTCTAAGTCTAAGTTATTCTTGAGTATAGTATGTCCACAGACGATCAAAGTTTGGTAGGCTTTCTCTTCCAGTAATACTTTGAAGAAAAGGCTCCCAATGTTTTGGAAGGTTTTTGAGAGTGGATAAGACAAGTTCTCTACCAGACATGGTTTCTCCAATGGCTTCTAGTTGTTCTTTAATATTTGAAATCTTCATAAAGAAGATAACAACTGTATCACCTTTCATCATCTGGGTACTTTGAAGTTGGCTCTTCAAGGTAAGGGCTATGAGGGTGTTGTCACTTTCAAACATTTATTTTAATGCTTCATACATCTCATAAGTTGTCTTCAGGTTGGAAATATGAGGTAAGAGATGATCTCTTACTGAGTAGATGATTATTTTTTTTGCTTTGACATATTCTTCCTTTCTTATATTCTTCCCTTCATTCGTAGCTATATATGGTAAAGTTTTAGTTACCACATCCAAAAGATCATCTTATTCAAGGGTGACCTGAAGCCTTGATTTCTAGGAGCTGAAGTTTCTTACTCCATCAATCCTATCTTCTACTAAAGTTATGTTCTTCATTTGTTCGGATTTCTTCTCAAACTCTTGCAGACTGGATTTGGAAAACCTAATGATTAGGTTGTACTAGTAACCTTGGATTTTGTTGGTCTTATGATTGCCAACAATCAAATTTGAGAGTGTCACATGAATTCTTGTTGAGTTGAAACGTTTATTCAAGAATTTGCATAAACCCTAGATCAAGATTTTGCACGAAATTTCGGCACCCTAGAAACCCTAGGGCCAAAAACTCAAAATCCTTGGAATTTTATTTTGAAGGTCTCTAGAGATGTGCTAAGAAAGGCCATACAACCTGGTCCAATTTTTAGCTTCAACGTCCACTTATAAAGTGATAAAAGAGATGATTAAGTGAGGGTCTTACAGATTTCTGCATAAATCCTAGAGGTCGTATGAAACTGCAAAAGGAGGATAATTTATCTTTTTAGATGCTTGTGCAGGGGTTATTCAAGACCTATGATATGATACCATATTGATTTTTCAATAGACAAGGTTAGGCATGAAGTTCAATCCATTTTATCCTTTTACTTAAACCATAACCAATTATGTTGCAGCAACCAAGATCACAAGAAGAAACACCATGCACAAGAACACACGAAGTATCCTAGGAAACCCTTCTCAACAAGGGAAGAAAACCCAACCAAATCCTTTGCTATATTCTTCAAGAGAAATACCTTCACCACCAAGAAAACCTAGCACACAAAAGGGTTCTTGCAAACCCTAGAAGACTAGCACCCAAGCGAGGTGCACACTTTTCCGAAGAAGATGTACTTGCTGAAATTTCCAAACTCACACCAAAGATATGATTCCTCAATGGGGAATTTACCTTTACTTATATTAGACTTGACCTGTCAACATAAGTGTCTATTGGCACAACAGGGCCTACCTCTCTATCTCACAATATAATTAATATTAACCAGATTAATTATTTGTTACACTAATTATCAATTACATTAAGGTGGGGCCGACCTGTACCCTTTACATTACAATTAGGGTTACATGCAGGTCTGACTCTTGAACAATATAGCAAGGGATATCATACACCCACTGGTGCTCAACCACCAGGGGAACATCCATAGGGATGTCCATAAATCTATCTCACTGCATTACATAGGAGAACCACTCTCACTAGTGCTTAGCCACTAGGATCACGTTCACCTATGCTCGTCCACAGGCACGTCCACTCAACAGATCTTCTTTCCCATTGCATTACATAGGAGAGTCATCTGGAGTTCATCATATCAACTCTCTTCTCAGAGGAGGCTAATACATCATCTTCATCTCTGTCTCATGACGATGCACCCAACTCTATGGGAATTCACACGTTCACCTTATGCTTAGCCACAGGCACATCCAACTCAACAGATCTCCTTTCTCACTATGTTACATAGTAGAATCATCTGGAGTTCTTCTCAACTCTCTGTAAGGAGGAGGCCATCACTACGTTCCAGTTCTATTTCAGATAGGAACCACACTTCTGTCTTAGGGGCTCTTTCTCAGGTTGACTCAATCAATCTATGTCCTGGAGAATGTCTCACGCAACTGTAATCATCAACAAAAGTTCCCCGAGGTTTCATAAGATATATATTCCATTCATTTAAAGTTGATTGGGTCTAGCCCATTTAGTTTTAGAGGAGGAGTGTACCCTCCCCACTAAGGATCAATTCCCACACATGACATGCTGAGCTTTTAATGAGTATATGTTGTATCATTTTTTAGCCCGAAGAATACCGTTTACCCTGGGTACCATCCTCAAATGAGGGGAAATGCTCGTTGGGTTTCTCTGGACCCTAGGATACATATGTCACAAAAAATGCATATATAATATCAATTTATCATAATATTGTATTTTTTCATAACTTTGTAAGCATATTATATTTTTTCGTAACTTGGCCTTGATTTTCTTTCGAAGATTCATCATTTTTGCTCAATTTACAACCTGTGACCATATGTGTGATGACTGGTGTACAATATTACGTTCTAAATTTCTTCAACATTTCCTTGATGTACTTGGTTTATGAAATGTATATGCCTTTGTTAGATTGAAAAATTTGTAATACAAGAAAGAATATCAGTTCACCAAGCATAGACATCTCAAATTCCTTTTGCATTTCTTTTGAAAACCCTTGGAACATTTCGTTCATACTGCCTCCAAATATAATGTCATCTACATAAACCACAAGAATCAACTGATTTTATGCTATTTTCTTGACGTAGATATTTCTGTCAGCAATTCCTCTTTTGAAGCTTTGTTATTGTAGATATTGATCAAGTCTTGAATACCAGGCTCTGGGAGCTTCTTTTAACACATAAAGTGCTTTCTTCAATTTGCACACATGATCCTTATTTTTTGATAATAAGGATCCTTTTGGCTATTCAATGTATACTTATTCCTCTAAATTTCCATTGAGAAAGGCAGACTTGACATCCATTTGATATACTTTGAAGTTCTTGAAACATGCAAGTGCTAAAAACATTATGATAGCTTCTAGTCTAGAAATTGGGGCAAAGGTTTCTTTGAAATAAATACATTCAACTTGAGCATAGCCTTTACAAATCAATCTTTTTTTATTTCTTATTACTTTCCCATCTTCATTCAACTTGTTTCTAAAAACCAACTTGGTGCCAATTACATTTTTATCTATTGGCCTTGGAACAAGTTGCCATGTTTCATTCTTCTCAATTTGATTAAGCTTTTCTTCCATAACATCAATCCAATGCTTGTTTTCACTGGCTTCTGTAAAAAATTTAGGCTCTATTTTAGATAGCAGGGAGAATTTTGCATATTCTTGTGCACTAGCTAGTCTTCTTCTAGTTTGAACTCTCATATCTTTATCACCAAGAATTAGATTTTCCAAATGATTCTTTTAGAAAAATCTAGATGGTGTCTTTGTATGTTGGAGTTTTGTTTCTTCTTCTTTATTTTATTCTCCTTCTTCTTCTTTTTATTATTTGCAGACTGGCTCATGTGCTTGAACATTTACTTGTGTTTTCACCTTTTGGTGCTCTGCTTCATCAAATTTTACATTGGCACTCTTTACGATTTTGCGTAATGTTGTATTGTAACATCTGTAAGTTTTGTTTCTTGATGAATAACCAAGAAACATACCTTCATCAACTCTGGAGTCAAATTTTCCCAAATCCTCATAATCTCTCTTTATGTAGCACTTCCTTCAGAAAACTTTGAAGTATTTAACTGTTGTTGGTCTACCTTTCCATAATTTATAAGGTGTTTTGTTGTTGTTGACTCTGATTTTCCCTTTATTGAGAATGTAAACTGTGATTTTAACCACTTCTCTCCAAAACCCGTTTGATAGATTGGCTTCATTCAACATTGTTCTTGCCATGTCTTGTACAGTTCAATTTTTTCTTTCTACCACTCCATTTTGCTGCGGAGTTCTTGCAATTGAGAAATGTCTTTTTATTCCATGTGTCTCACAAAATTCTTCAAATTCATTTGAGATAAACTCACTTCCTCCGTTTGACCTCAAACACTTAATTTTCAAATTAGTTTCATTTTCAACTAAGGCTTTGAATGCTTTGAACTTCTCAAAAGATTCATATTTTTCTTTTAGGAATGTAACCCGTGTCATTCTAGATTAATCATCAATGAGAAACATGAAGTAATTTTCACCTTGTATACTTTGTGTTCTTGTAGGTCCACAAATATCTATATGAATGAGTTCTAATGGTTTCATTGATGAGTATTCCTTTGATTTAAAGATTTATCTTGTCTTTTTTCCATACTAACATTGATTTCAGAGAGTGTTTGAAGGTTTAACAATTTTTGGAATGTCTCTCACTACTTGTTTAGTGATGATTTTTACCATATTATCAAAATTCATATGAACCATTCTTCTATTCCATAATCCACTTTCATCTATTTGTACCATATAACATTTTAATCCCCGGATCTCATTGTTACAAATTATTTTGGTCACCCTAATGATGACTATACAAGCATGTGTTCAGGCTCTCAAAACAATCTTTTACATGAGGAAAATGATTGAGTTCTTCCCCTACAAGGCATATTTTTAGAATGACGCCGCAGGCTGATAGTGGTACACGGTGCGTAAATCCTTGATTTCTATAGGCTGCTCTATGCTTGGCTCGCGGGGTTTCTGCAGGCTGCTATATAGGCAGGGTGTGGCGGCGTTTGAAGCTAAGAAAATGAAGAAGTTCACGAATTTTCTAGAAGGAGAATCTTCTAGAATGTGAGGTGGCGTCCATATGGTTGTGATCCTACTGGCTTCTCTGATTTGGTGGGATCATCCTCATCCTTTCAATCACTTCACCTTCTCCTATATAATGATGGGTTTCTCATGGAAAAGGTTAAGCAAGATTGAGCAAATAATTACTAAAAGAATAGGCTGAAGATTGTGTGAAGGATCCTGTTACAACTGATGCTTGAGGCCTCCATTTGTCCATCAATATTTTGTGGACCATCTTCATACAAATTCGGAGCAAGTGTATGTGTGTGTTGGAACAAAGGACCACTGAAAGGGAACTTGCGACATCAAGGCAATTTGGTTGTATCTTCCACTTTTACTTAATATGATACGGTGACATGTTTCTTTCCCATAAAATCATTAGCATTTTATTACATGACTCCTTGATCACATGTTTAGTTTTTCATTGAATCTACAATTGTTTATTTCACTTTGGTTGGTTTGTGTTATTGCATATTTGATCCCATAAGAGAACCAGAGCGAAGAAGGAACAACAAAGATACAAGGAAGAGATATCTAAAGGTATGTCATCTATTCCTTCTTTGGTAGTAAATTCAATGGTGAAAACTTAGGGAAAGCATCATGCCCTGTCTTGTTTTGTTCTAGATCCAGGTGGATCTAGGGATATTAGTTTATGTCCGCATTCACCAATTTATACAATAACAAAATTGGCGACTCCACTGGGGATACGACTTGATTGTGGTTTTTTGTTGTCCATTTGCTTTTAGCCTATCCTTTTTACTTGAATTCAGTCTCTGAGTCTGAGGGAGATCCATTTAGACTCTTTGGATTTGAAATTTCACTTAGATCCTTTACCCTCTTCTCAAAATTTCTTGGTTTACAGACACTTCCGCACTGTACCCTATACATAGCCTGTGAAAACCTTAAATTTTCGTGCCCTAGTTGTTTTCTACAGTGCGAAATTTTTACACCCCATCTATTTCTGGCCTGTGGAAACTCTTGATTTCCACACTGTAATATGATATTAGGCTGCAATGAGGCCTGTTGTAACACCCATCCAAGATGTTAAACAATTAATTCTTCATTTTATACATACACAATAACAACTTTGCTTTAACATAATTTCATTTCATTTACACATTTCTTCTACATTTGCTCAACGATAAATCTAAATAGCATGATGAAATAAGTAATAGGTTAACTCTAAGATTTACAACTTGAAACAAAAGTATATACAAAATATCAACAACAAATACCACTGAAAAATACCTCTTCCTTAGTTTGTTGAAGCTCATCGATTGTAATGTACTCCTGGGTGCTTCCTAGCATTCTTTTCCCTCTTTCCCAGAGTGAAACAATGGAAACCTCCCTGCCAACTAGGAGCCTAGCTGGATTCCTAACTCCAAGAAACCTTTCAGTTTCTTGGCCCTCCGTGCCCGTGACTCCAAGAACAACAAAGCACAAATGCTCAAAGAAAATTATCACAAGAATTATATCTTCCAAGAATTTCACAACCTCTCATCATTCTCAAACCTCTCCATCCTCCTCCTCCTCTCTACTTCTTCTCCCTATTTATCAAGTTTCCATACACACTTCCCCAAGTCTCCTCAACCCCCTCATTATTATCCATCAACCTCCCTTATCTAGATATTTTGGGAAAATATTAAAATAAAACTGAATATAAATGACTTGCATTAAACAACAATAAATAAAATAAAAAGTCTTTATTCTCATTCTAGATAATAAATGTTATTTGATAATTTTCCCCAAAATGTACATAACACCCCACCATGCTCATTTAATTCATCACACCCACCATTTATCAAAGTCAAAAAGGTATTTAATGCTTATAGATATTTGTATTCAATATAATTTACATATTCAATAAACAATCAATTAAATAGTTAATAATTTACTTTAATAATTAATACATTAATTACTTATACTAGTGTACATGGGTAGGGTATGTGTGTGTAGATAGTGGACACATATCTCATTCATGTACTAACGATAAACAATCATTGCCTCTAGTGCATAGTTCCTATATGATCACCAAGACACGTAGGACAACAGATCAAGTAATGCATCATTTAATAATCTTAATTAACTAAATTACACCAATTCATCAATAACTCATTGTCACACTTAAAATTTCAATAGGAAATCAAAGAGGGTTTTAAACATGGTAGGAACCAAGTGAGTAAACAATAGTGTCATCTCTAATCCCCAATCGATATTCTCAACTAACATCAAAGCATCCTTCCCTCCTAACCTACTTCCATCTTCCATCTTATCCTTTCCTCTGTTGGACTAAGATGGAGCATCAACTATATTGACCTAACTCCAGATAGAACCCGTAAGCGGAAGTGTCATACATCTCGACCAAGCTTCCCCAACAGGAAATAACAGTCGCCATCACACGTCTAGGGGAGCATGACTTCACACAGCCCTCCCACGACTCTAGGTTTCAGAGGATAAACGGTGGGAAATACCTCCACCCCTCCTTATATAACTAGGGTCAACACCCTATATCGAGCCATACTGTGCAACTATTGTTCTTAGAGTCACGTCATCAAACAATCACTCTGGGCAAGTTGTGCGTCCGATCAAAACCACACTCACCACAAATCATAGCAATATTTCAAATCATAAATTAAATAATAAGTACAACATATAGCATATACTATCTTCTTGATGTCTACGACATCCAAGTCACCTCAACACTATAGTCATTTGTCTATCGCATAGCTCATTAACTTGTAAGTTAATCCACCAATAACTCATATCTATGCATATACATAATAATTTCATATAAGGATCCATATCTGTATTGACGTTCAATTTAAGAAATGCATGCTTATTTTTATCATGTTTGGCATCTGTTATGCATTCATATCATAACTTGAACTAGTATCCATGTACCTAAATTCCACATTTTAACTTGCATGTTTAAACAAATCAAAGAGCTATCATCATCATGAGTATATAACAATGAAATTAATATCATGCAACATATAAAAATATGTACATATCTCAAATATTTATCTCAATCTAATTGAGCCCAAACAAATGTTGAGAATTGAATTACTAAGATCAGTAAACAATCCATCTTCTAACTCCCTAAAGGTCAAGATATGGGGCGTTACACCTGTGAAATTTTTTGAGTTGGGTCTTAACCTCTGTTGATGCCCAGTTTTTCTTTTATCAGTTGGGAGGATATTTTATGCCAACATTTGACTGTTTTCTGAATGCTTAAACTTCTTGTTGATTGGTTTTCGGAGATCGAACACCTCTCTTAATCATTTTTTCCAGTTTTTGTTTTTTATTTTCATCGACAAAGGTATAATCTTTGATTTCATATCCGAGTGCTTGTTCGATTAAAAGTCTTTTGATTGGATTTGAAGTTTTGGATTGATTACATGTTCTGGATTGCTTGATGATTGGGAAGTCAATTTTCATTTGCATTTGGAGAAATACTTTCTTGTCATTTTTTATTTTTATCTTCATTGAAAGTTTGATTTGGGTGCTTGTTGAGTGTATGATTTTTGTTGGATTACTTGTCCTTTCTTTGTCATACCCCTGATATGGTTTTAGAAAGGAAGAATTTAAAGACACTTATTCTTTTAAGTAATCATATATAATAAAGTTTATTGCATTCAGAAGAAAAAAACATTGATAAACTTTATTGTTTATGGTTGTTTGCGATCGTGTTCATTCGAGAAAAAGAAAGTATATTTCGTAGCTTACATCATTCCATAAATACCTTCTCTCTGTGGTAGAGAGAGTTCATCGAATGAAGGTTTGCATCATTCATTTCTATTTGCATATTATTGGGTCAAGGTCTTACACAACATTGGTTTCATTCCCATCTCCCTCTCGAGTAACAACATCCTCTAAAAAAAAACATTCCGAAATCTAAAACTCAATTAGTAACTTTTATTTTTTAGTGATATTTTACACCAAAATTAGATAGGCTAGAGATTTGGAATAGGCTGTGAGACACACTCTCCAAAGCACAAAACACACAATAGCATCTTGTGATAGGGAGTGTTCAAATCCATTTGCAACATTTTGTCCTCGGAAGCCCTTCTCACACAAGGGTCAAACTTGAGGTCACATTGAGATTAGCAGAGTTACTCACCCTGCTTTGTTGGTATCGGTGTAGAGATTGCGCATATTATGGGGGTCTCTTGAAGGTATACCCAGAATGATGAGTGGAAGCTTCTCGAGTTGATTTCAGGATAGATACCTTGCCCTTGTGCGTGGATCGGACTGTCGATTGTTTCCCCAGGCATCAATGTTGTTCTTGGTAGCCTTAGTTGCCTATATTATTAGGGTCTCACACGAGGTGACTGTGGAGGGGGAAGTCTTCACAATACCTGGAATTGACATTGTCCAAACTCACTCATGCTCCTTGGAGGGTATACCCACGATTATGTGTGGGATCTTGCACCAAGGTGTAAGCGCGTTAAGCAGGTTGTCAACGTAACTTTTCCACCCGCTCTATCCTAGCCCCTTCTTGTCTTGACTTCGTGACATTGGATTTCATCACCAACTAGTGACTTAGAAATAAGAAGGTTTTATTTGCTTGGTTTGATTCCTAGATTTTATTAGCGAGTGTTGTTTGTTTTCATAGTTGGCCATAGATTTTTTCCGTAAAATATTTGGTTCAGCCAACATTGACCCTCCACGCCATTCACGTAGGATGCAAGGAATACCTTTGGAAGATCTGGAAGTTTATGAATCCTTGCTTCCTAACCCACTGAAGGGATCTCCTCAATAGAGTGAGGTCCAGGACAACATACCATCCCAAGCAAAAATAATTGACTCTCTAGACAATTTTTGAATTGTTTTTGATTCTCTAGACACTTTCCGAATACCTCCCGGATACAAGAGACGTATTCTCCTACTGAATTCCTCTGGAGAACTTGTTGTTGACACTTCTGGAATACCAACAAGACCTCTTACCGGCCCAGAAAGCGAGGATCCTTTTTGGGCCACTGACATATTTTGAACCCCGGCTACAGTGCGAGACCTTTACGGCTCGGGGGAAGGTGTTGATATACCCGTCGTCTCTGAACTACCTGAGACGTTTTCTACCTATACGATACCTCTAGCTCACTTTAATAACATGACTTGTTATCTTTTCGTTGGTTCAGACACACAGTCCGTTGGTCCTAGCTTAACCATTCCTCTTCAAATGGCCCATTCCACAATGGTCCCACATGCTATGACTATTCCCACTGGGAATACAGTGGTTACCCAATATCCCATCGGTACATGACTTTCATCTAGACCTGTCCCATCTCTTCCTCATGGGTACCATGCTTTAAATACTTCTATCCCCATTCCTACCCAAGTTCCATCCGAAGATTCTGGAATTTTTACTCCTCTTGGGTACAATGTTGCTTCTGGTTTCATTCTGACACCTTCCCAGGTCCCCTCTAGAGGGTCTTATCCGCCTTTTATGGGAGGATTTGGCCCAAGTGGCTCCAATCCAATTGGAGGCTCTACTTTATCATTCACTTCCAATTTTCAGATTCCTATTGGAGGACAATATAACATTGTGGGGCAAACTCAATTTGGAGGTCACACCCAAATTGGAACACCACCCCCGCTTGGAGGACAACCCCCGCTTGGAGGTTATACCCCACCTTATGGACATAACATTCCAGGATCAATAGCCTAGTATTGGAACCTTCTCATCCAGGGAAATCCACAATCATCTGGGGGGAAACAACCTCAAGTTAGATATTTCATACCCCCTAGTTCGGGCCAGTCATATTTTGGTTCTTCCAATCCCATTTGGGGTTTGAATATTCAATCTAGTGTCCCTTTCCAAGGGAACATCCCTAATCAGTACAAACCTATGGGCTACATGCCTCCACACTCACATATGAATTTGTTAGGACCTTCGCCTCACATGCAAACTTCTTACAGTCCTACTGGTATACCGACGAGACTTCCTCCTCAAAGTCACCAGTACCCTCATGTGAATAGATAGTTACCCTTTTTAGCCACTTTGGATCACCCTAACTTGTCTAGAATCTTGAATGACCCCATCCTGCATTCTCCCCATTGACCCGTTATACCGGCCCTGCTACCATTCGACATTCCAAAATTTGATGGTAAACCGGGAGAAGATCCAAACAACCATGTCATGAATTTTCACCTTTGGTGTTCGTCCAACTCTTTGATGGACGATTCCATTCGGTTACGACTCTTCCAACGAAATCTTACGGGTTCGGCTGCAAAGTGGTATATAGAATTACCACGAGGCTTCTTCACCGACTTTAATACCCTATCCATGGATTTCCTTACACACTACCAGTTTCCAATCCGTTATGAAACGAGAACCGAGATTTTGAGTTCCTTCAAGCAAAATAAGGCCACTCACATCTCCGATCACATTCATGAGTGGAGACGAAGACGAAGTTTGATCAAACTCGATCTTCCCAATTAGTTATTGGCAGAATGGTTCACGAAATCATTCGCGCATAAAATCTCTTATGACATTTCCATGGATGGAGTGGTCACAAAAGAATAGGCTATCAGTCGCGATCAGTACCTCGATCTTGTTTATTCACAAATGGGTACTCTTTACGATTTGCTCCCTGACGCACCTCGTCCTTTTACCATCACTACCTCAACTACCCCTGCTATTTCTCATGCGGATGATGGTGTGATTGGCACTTTCCATGCTCAACCTCATTCTACGCAAGCCTCTCCCACCAATACCAAGTCCACTGCTTCTAATGTTCAAAATGGTATGAATCCTACTCCTTCCACTGAAAAAACCTCTGAGGTTGACTCCATTCAATCTACCCTTGCCAGAAAAAATAAATCTAAAAAAGGGAAGGGTAAGAATAAGGAGGATAAATATAACCCGCAATCTGAGAAAGCCAAAACACAACCTTTTGATGATAAGGATAAGCGCAAACCCCGATACCCTTGCCTTATCTATGGTGATGATCACTGCACGAAATATTGTCCAAGACAGGATGAGGTTACTAAGTTCCTTCAAGGGACTGTGAAACTTTCCACACCTGTTGTTTTGTCCCAACCTTTCCCTTCTCAATAGCAGGCCCAATTGGTTATTCACGACCAATCTTCTCCCTCCACTACTTCCTATGTACTTATGTGTATTGGTGATTCAAAAAAGAATGATGTTACACTTACCACTCGTGCCAAAGATTACTCTTCCTCAAAGGAGAAAGTTGATGATATACCACCTTCTTTGGTTCAACAATCTCCCTCAACTTCACCTCCCAATGGTCCTCTTCATATCGAATGATCGAGTCTTGATACAATTCTTCTCCCTTCCCCAAAGGATGTTGTTCAAAATTTTGCCTTCAATCCTCATGCACATCCTACTCAGAACTACATTATTGTAGAAGATCTGGCGCAAGCACCTTCCACGATGTCAGATCTTGCAGTCATTCAAAGTTGTCTCGCTCAACGAAAGGCACTGTTAAAGGCTATCAGTGGAATTGATCCTACAGATACAAATTTGATAATTTTTGACCTGGAAGATCACATTCCAAGGCTACCCCCTCAACCCGCATTTCAGATACAAGTTGTTGTCACAGACAAGAAAATTTGTAGAACAGTTATTGACGAGGGTGCCTCGACGTGTGTACTGTATGTTGCCTATTGGAAATCCATTATCTCTCCTCCCTTAACTGAATCACACAACATGCTCAAAGCTTTCAATGTCTCTGGATTTAAACCTTATGGTGTACTTCCCTCATTGCCTATTACGTTAGAAGGAAAATTGATCAATGTTGAAGTTGAAGTCTCTGATGCACCTCTCAATTACAACCTCTTACTTGGTCATAGCTAGATTGATTCCATGTGTGCAGTTGTATCTACTCTTTTCTATGTAGTACATTTTCCACACTAGGTAAAAGTTGTTATAGTAGATCAACTGGCCTTTTTTAACTCCGATGCTCATACTAGAAACATACCCTTCATTTCAAAGACACCCCTTGGGTATGAGAATGTCATTGTGGGTCTATTAAAAGACTCAACTTTGATGGGTACTTTTCCAATCCCACCACCCGATTTTCCACCTCCTTTGGTCGCCTCGATCAACATGATTTCCACCTCTGTTTGTGAAACCCCCACATCTTCTGACCCATGGATAGTACCCAAGCCTGGTGATTATATTCACTATGGTGACCAGATTCCTTTAAGTCCGGTTGAATCTGATTATCAAGCCATTCAATCGACAAACCCTTATACTCCCTCTCTTGGTGATTCATCTCCTGATCCGTTCCACGTTATTTTTCCTACGGATGAGATGATCATGTCGGTTATGTCCATGGAAGACACCCCATGGGATGATGGGCATCATCATTCCATCCTCTTCCTGGAGCAACACACCTTAGAGAGTTACCAACTGATCTCGACTCTGTCGACTGTTGTTTTCATTTCTTTTGTTCCCGAGTCCACACACGATGTGTTATATGAAGGGAACTTGAGTAACATTTCACCCACCATTCCCCTCGACATATCCATTAAACTTGGAGTTGTCGAAAATGTTCACATCGGAGCTTCGTGTTCCACCGATGAGGTTGTCATTTATAAGTCCCTCTTTCAAGAGTTTCGTGACATCTTTGCATGGAGCCATGAAGAGATGTTGGGGATTGACCCCGATATTGTTGTACACGAAATTAAGACTTACCCGAGCTCTAAACTCGTCCATCAGACACTTTTCCCGGTCCACCCTCGTAAAGCAGCTGCTATCAAGATTGAGGTTGAAAAACTTCTTAAAGCTGGCTTTATTTATCCCACGGATTTAACTGATTGGGTATCCAATCTAGTTCTGGTTAACAAGAAACAAGGTACGATTCGTGTCTGCGTTGATTATAGGGATATCAACAAAGCTTTTCCTAAGGACAACTTTCCCACCCCCTTCGTTGACCAGATCATCGACGATTGTGCTGAGAGTGAAATATTCTCTTTAATGGATGGTTTCTCCGGTTATAATCAAATCAACATCTTTCCCGCGGATCAACACAAAACCGCTTTCATTTGTCCTTGGGGCACCTTTTCCTACTAGAAACTACCCTTCGGTTTAAATAACATCGGTGTAAATTTTCAACGTGCCATGTGTTATGCTTTTCATGATATCAAGCACATTGTACAACCATATCTAGATGACCTGCCGATGCATTCCATGCGTCATACTGACCATCTGGCACACCTCTGAGCCATTTTCCTTCGTTGTTGGTTCTATCGTATATGCTTAAACCCACACAAATGTGTCTTATGTGTGCAGTCTGACTGACTTCTCAGCTTTATTGTATCACGTCAAGGGATCAGGGTAGATCCTTTAAAGGCTAAGGCAATTCTCAATCTCTCTCCTCCTTCCTCACTCTGCCAGCTTTAAAGTTTGCAAGGGAAGGAAATTTTTTTGCGTCATTTCATCCCAAACTATGTTGAATTAACGCTCGGATTTACTCGACTGCTGAAGAAAGGTTCTGAGTTCGTATGGGATACCACTGCCAACAAAGCCTTCGAAGCTTTGAAACCGACTTTAACCCGTACCCAACTACTTTTCCCACTTGATTATAGTCGAGATTATTTCCTTTATCTCGCTGCATCAGACTCTACCATTGCCATGGTTCTAGTCCAAGAAGATGATTTACACGACGAACATGTCATTTATTATTTCAGTCAGAGTCTCACGACTACCGAAGTCAAATACTTACATGTTGAAAAACTGGCCTTGGCAGTTGTTCAAGCTGTCCAACATTTCCGTCACTATATCCTATTACACAAGACCATTGTAATTTTTGATTGCAACTCTATGCAATGCATTCTTACAGGCCAATTTCTAGGGGGAAAATACTCCAAATGGATAGTGATTCTCAGAAGTTTGACTTAGAGTTCGAACACGCTAAGTCTAATAAATCCTTGGTGTTTGTCGAACTGATATGTGACCTTCCCTGCACTAAGACAAAAAATGTAGTAGAGGATTATTTACCTGACGAATCCCTTTTTCTGATCAGTTCGAATGACCTTTGGTATGGAAATATCATTATTTATCTCTAGACTCGGACTTTCCATCCCGATCTGTCTAGCACTAACCGTCGTTGTATACGTTACCAGGCCCGTCAGTATATTGTCCTCGGTGACACTCTTTATCGTCGTGGGGTTGACTCCATTTTTCGACAATGTCTCACCTATGATGAGGCTGAGAAAGCTTTGAATGCTTGCCATTCTAGAGCATGTGGTGGTCACATGTCTAGGTATGCTACTGCCCCAAAGATATTACGAGCAAGATATTTTTGGACTTCTTTATTCAAATAATGTATTATTGTCGTCCAAAAATACCATGCTTGTCAAACATACAACAACAAGATACGATCTCATCCCGATCCTTTACACCCTGTAGTTTCCGTTGGACCTTTCGCAAAATGGGGCATTGTTTTCATGACATGTAACCCTCACTCGGTCGAGGGGCATGGATATATCATCCTAGTCGTGGATTTTTTCACGAAATGGACTGAGGCAATGCCTACATTCGATAATACCGAAAAAAATTCAGCCCTATTCATATTCAATCATATCATCACACGATTCAGAATCCCGCAAGCTATCACCGATCATAGTAACCATTTTTGAAATTTCATGATGTTCAAGCTTACTGAAAATTTGGGTCTTCGACATGAAAACTCAACCCCCTACTATCCACATGCCAATGGCCAAGTTGAAGCGATAAAAAAGGTTCTTATCACCATGCTTCGATGGATAATAGGAATTCACAAGAGAAGTTGGCACACGATGTTGTTTTCAGCATTATGGGCCTATCAGACATCTGTGAAGTCAGCCACGGGATTTGCGCCTTTTCAATTTGTGTATGGTATCGAAGTTGTTCTTTTGATTGAATGTGAGATATCGTCTTTGAAGATAGTTGTTGAAATTCTCCCCAACACCTCTACCGAGGAAGAACGTCTATTGCATCTGATGTGATTAGACGAAACCCGTCGTGATGCCACCCTGGTTATTGAAACCTAGAAGAAACGCGTAAAATCCCAATACGACAAGCATGTCAAGCTGTGTGTTTTCTCTGAAGGTGATCTAGTTCTCCTCTATGAACAGGATCGTGATTTACTAGGGGCCGAAAAATTTGAGGCTATGTGGCGCGACCCTTATATCATCAAATGAGTGTTGGAGAAGGGAGCTTACAAGTTAGTGGATTATGATGGCATTCCTTTGAGTGAACCCATAAATGGGCTTTACTTGAAGAAGTACTATGCTTAGACCATCTTTGCATGAGTGCTTGTATTTTTACTGTATCATATTTTTGTGTGCTTTTTATTATTTGGTTTCGACCCCCAATTGCTTACCTTGTGTTGTGCTTGGTTTCCAGATGTCGGCGTCTTCACTACCCTATATTGGCTTTGCCCATGGTGTTAGTCATAGTACTCAGAACCTAGATTCTACTACTTGGGCAATCTACACACCCACGAATGAACTTATCAGTCTACAAGGTGTTTGCCTCGATCTTGCAACCAATAATATCGTAGAATATAGCGCAGTCATCGAATTGTTGACCGATTCTATTTCACTTGGGATTCGACAACTTGTTGTATGACTTGATTCGCAGCTAGTAGTGCTACAGTTAAGTAACATCTATACTATCCAAAGCCCTACTTTGTTATGGGTATATTTAGGAATTCGCCTCTTGGAACGTTATTTTGATTATATTGAGTATCAACACATTCCTATATGTATAAATATGTTAACCAATGCATTAGCTAATTATGTGTTAGAAAAACATTTGAGACATTTATAAATCCAATCACACATCACATGTTGTATATAAATCAAAGTAAGCAGGTAGAAGCCTCATGTATATATATAATGACGAAAATGTTTTACAAAAAGGTGTTTTCCGTCCAAAGACCAAAATATAAAAATATGAAGCCCATGGCTTCTACAAAATAACATCATGGATGTTGCTCACGGTAGCATACTACTGCCTGTGCTACCCTACGAAGAAGTCAACTAAGTGAGCCAGACACGCCTACAGTGTGGCGCTAATAACACCTCGAAATCTCGTCGATCAGAATGTCTAGGATGTCTGCCATTAAACCCTCTAGATTCTACTCGACCGCTTCATAATCGCCAACATCCCATCCTGCTACTACAACTGCTTCCCCTTGTCTCTGAATGGGGGATGCACCCGGAGGCCGGTGTGGCCCTACATCTGCATGGTCAAAATTTTTGATTAGTCATTGGATAGAGAGCATAAAAAACATCTTATATTCTAAAAATTCTCAAAAACACCATAAAAACAAAATGTTTTTCTTACCTAGGTCCCCCCACTGAAAACCCTTAGGTAAAACCAAATCGGGGTCACCTTGAAAGTCCAAACCAGCATATGCGTAATCATCTATCATCAATATTTTAGGCCTCAACCAGTCAAAGAATGCATCGTTGTATTTGATAATGGGGCCCGCTACATGCCGAGCCATGAGATCGCACCACCTTTTCATCCTCGGATCTCGTGGCGCTGGTATACCCCACTCCACCTGTAGGCGTAAATGAGGGACTCTTTCTAGAAAGAAAGACACCAAAATAGATCCATACCCGAATTGATTCAGGTCCCCATTTTTTCTTTTGGCTAACTATGTCTTCATACTGCAAAGAAGACCATCACACTAGTTGAACACACGAGGTTTTGTGCATTCCACGACATACTGAAAATAGATTTCGAGGGCCATGTGTGGAGATGAACTTCTTGCCATTCGCGCAATGGTAAAAAGAATGGTCCAGAGAGTTAAATCTCAAACACCTTTGATGGCTACCTTACCTTTGCGTCTCTCAGCCTCAAGTTCACAGTATCGACGGATGCATTCTCTCATCGGTAGGCCACCACCTCGACCTCCTATTAAGGTCACATGTGCTCCACGATGGGATAACCCCGTCAATAAGTAAATGTCTTCGATATCCAAGGAAATAATGTGGACACCCACATGAAACACCTACTGGTCTACATCCCACATGTGGACCAGGTATTCTAGTAACCTCAGTTGGGCTCTCATGCCCTGGATTTTTTTTTTTTTTAACAATCCGCACTGTCGAAGGGAATTGATGATACCTGGATCATTCAAGGCCATGAATTCATCATCCTCGTGTTCTTTTTCTCTCCACTCCAACATTTTGGAAATCAAATACCTGCATGGAGACGAGAAAAGGAAGTTAGAATCTTCAATTGTTTCTTTTGAAATTCGTTTTTGGTCAAACGTATACATAAATTTTTGGGTTTTCGGCCGCCGCAAATGAAGTTTTAGTACAGTGCAGGGTTTCCGTAGGTGAGCCAAAGGGCGCCTGCGGAAATCACTGATTTCCACAGGTCTTGATACTAGTCACCTGCAGCGGCCCCAGCACGTGCCTATCGGCCCAAAAACTCATCCAGAAATTACCTTTTAACCAAAATAAATGAATTTCAATCCATTTAAAAAGAAGAGGATGATGAGCTTATTGTGTTGACGGAGGTCGTTTCCTGAATGGTCACCTGTGCTTCTCGTAATCAAAAGCCGAAATATGAGGTAAAAACAGGGTTTCTAGACAAGTTTTGAATGAAATAGCACTAAGAGGTTTTACCCCCTTTTATTTCACTTTTCGCAGGTGAGCCATAGGCGCCTGAGAAAATCATTGATTTCTGTAGGTCCCGATACTAGTCACATGTGGCGGCCCCAACGTGTGCCTACTGGCCCAAAAACTCATCCAGAAACTACCTTTTAACCAAAATAAATGAATTTCAATCCATTGAAAAAGAAGAGGATGACGAGCTTATCGTGTTGACGGAGGTCATTTGCTGAATGGTCACTTGTGCTTCTCGCAATCGACATCCGAAATATGAGGTAAAAATAGGGTTTCTAGACAATTTTTGACTGAAATGCAAATGAAATAGCAATAAGAGGTTTTACCCCCTTTTATTTCACTTTTTTCTTTTTCTAATAATATTTTATATTATTTTAATGCATTTTATCATAATCTAAAGGTCTAATGGTCCCGTGAGTCTTTTATTTTCGCAGGTGGAAAGACTAAAGTCTTGAACAATGCAGTATGGATTTTTTTCTTGATTCTCTTTTCTATTCGTTACATATACCATTACTTTTTAGGGTTTTTTAGAAAAACCTCGAGCTCACTCTTTGTTCGTTCTCATCCTCGAAAATCGATGAGAACATAACCGAGTATACTTTTGTCATTTTTTCATACTCGTCATGGAAACACGAAAAGCGAAACCCATGGAGTATCCTTTAAGCTCTTTTCATGCTCCATAATAAAAAATAAATAAATAAATAAATAAAATTGTTGAGCAACCTTGTTCTTTTCATGCTCATAAAAGTATTTGAAGAAAACGTTTGATGGGCGATAGTTTATCACTTTTTCGGTCCCATCGAACTACTTTACAAAAAAGGAACTGAGAGAGTTCTCTTTTAAGTGTTTTTAAGACTCTATAAACATGAAAAACCCTCGAGTTTTCTATCTTTGGACCTGTTAAACAAGCATCGAAAGACCCACATGGGACCGAACCACTCCTTAGGGTTCGTTAAACATACTCCGAGGGACTTGTCCGAAGGATGAACTTACATCAACAAGCATATGTTATCCTCCTCAAGATTGCGTAAAAATAAAGAGGTACTCGCTAGAAATGGTGGGGGAAAATTTGGGAAAGAAATGTGTCTTTGTACTCGTGTTAGTGCAAGTACTAGTCACTATTGAACATCACACCCCCATTCATCATTTGAATCCGGGTTGGGAAATCCATTTGCCTCTCGTTTGACCTTCTGCAAATCCATATATTGGGTCGTCTTTGAGTCAATGTTTCCAAGACCATTGTCGTGTCATTCATATGTTCAAGAGAAGTCCAAACAAGCCCTTCTTTCGAGTCGGCCATCTGCAATTATCAATTCCTACCACGTCAGCCCTCCTTGTGTCAGTTTCGAATCATTTTCATACTTTGATCTACCCTAAATCTGTTACTTATTTCATGTCATTGATGGGGGATACATCAAGGCCCTCCTGTGATGAGTCTTTTCCTGTCAACTTCAACTCATCATCCAGGAACGAGACTTAGAAATCATTTTAGTACCTTAGAGCCTACATGCCACAATGGAAGGTTTCTTCTCTTTCGACAGTGAATTCACATCATTGGTCCCTGATCGGAAGATTCCCTCGAGTGTTCGACTTCAGCTCATTTATTCACATTCGTTGGATTGTACTAAGGTACCTTGGGAGTCATTGACATCAATGGTGATTTCTCTCGCACTTGTTAATAGTTTTCATCAATGACCGGTAATCAAGTGGTTTCTACCATGTTCGACTTCAACACCTATAATCGCATGGTTAGATTCGTACTTACAAATGACGGGATTGAAGACCTTGGATCTCATCACCTTGGTTCAGGTTGCAATGGAGTATTTACGATTTGTATTGACACATAGATCCACTTTGTATGTCTCGTGGATATGTCTTGATTTCAAGTTTGTTAACACATGGATCCACATTGTATTCTTCATGGCTATGTATCGTCTTGATGACATGGATCCAAAGTGTATAATTGGTGGCCATGACTGACATTTATGAATCAAATTATTTTTCATTTGAGCATGTGAATGCCTACCTCAGAGATGGTATAATATTGTGCAGATGCTTGATTATTTGCAGGTTCCCGATTGGTGCACTCCTTGTTCCCGACACACACACACATGCATTTTACAAAGTATTTCAGTTGTCACGAGTTCCGGCCTCATACTTTGGGGGGCATTTTGTTACACATTATTTTGGTCACCCTGATGATGACTATACAAGAATGTGTTCAGGCTCTCAAAACAATCTTTTACATGAGGAACATGACTGATTTCTTCCCCTACAAGGCATATTTTTAGAATGACGTCGTAGGCTGACAGTGGTACATAGTGCGGAAATCCTTGATTTCCGCAGGCTGCTCTATGCCTGGCTCAAAGAGTTTCCGCATGAAGCTAAGAAGAGGAAGAAGTTCACGAAGTTTCTAGAAGGAGAATCTTCTAGAATGTGAGGTGGTGTCCATATGGTTGTGATACTACTGGCTTCTTTGATTTGGTGGGATCATCCTCATCCTTTAAACCACTTCAACTTCTCCTATATAATGATGGGTTTCTCATGGAAAAGGTTAAGCAAGATTGAGCAAAGAATTACTGAAAGAATAGGCTGAAGATTGTTTGAAGGATCCTATTACAACTGATGCTTGAGGCCTCCATTTTTCCATCAAGATTTTGTGGACCATCTTCAAACAAATTCAGAGCAATTGTATGTGTGTGTTGGAACAAAGGACCACCGAAAGGGAACTTGCGACATCAAGGCAATTTGGTTGTATCTTCCACTTTTACTTAATATGATACGGTGACATGTTTCTTTCCCATAAAATCATTAGCATTTTATTACATGACTCCTTGATCACATGTTTAGGTTTTAATTGAATTTACAATTGTTGCTTTCACTTTGGTTGGTTTGTTTCATTGCAGATATGATCCCACAAGGAACAACAAAGATACAAGGAAGAGATATCTAAAGGTATGTCATTTATTCCTTCTTTGGTAGTAAATTCAATGATGGAAACTTAGGGAAAGCATCATGTCTTGTCTTGTTTTGTTCTAGATCCAAGTGGATCTAGGGAGATTAGTTTATGTCTGCATTCACTGATTTATTCAATAACACTCATTGAGGATATATACATTATTTGATGTTGTATATGCACTTGCCACTAGTCTTCCCAAGCCTTCTTTCATTATTTCATAGCCTTGATAAATAAATGTGATATTGTGTCCTTGGTCACACATTTGAATAACATTGAGAAGATTGTGTTGCAAACTATCAACATTAAAGGCATTTTTTTTGTTTTAGTATTTCCATTAATGAGACTTAAAGTACCTTTTCCAGCTATCCTTGCAGTAACATCGCTCCCAAATGTCACACCGCCTCCATTAACTTCTTTTAGAGTGAGAAAAATTCTCTTGTCACTTGTCATGTGACATCCATTGTCAACATACCATTGGTTTCCTTTGTTTTCATCATGAAGGGAAATTTGTACAAGCATCGATTCCTCCTTCTTCTGCATTTCTTGTTCTTGCTTCCTTTTCCAGACTCCTATGAGTTCTTTCTTTTATTTGAAAAGGGTATCCACATCTTTGTTTTATCTAGGAGCTTCCACAAGGTCACTTCTACAAAAATGTGCTTTGTGCCCATAGTTTTTTTATTTATAACATACAACATTGCAATAAAATAAAGGGACAAATGAATTATATTTTATGTTTGAGAATCCATATGCATTTATGTCTTTGTTCCATACATAATTATTTATTGTATGTGTTCTACAATCTATTTCTTTATGACCAAAATTACTATAGAAAAAACAATAGGCAAATAATTTTTTTTGGTACCAATTCATGTGAGGCCGCCTTGGTGGGAAAGATCTTTTAAATTTGTCCTTGTTGTCCTTAGGAGAAATTCCAACATTCTGCAGAACATTATTTTCTTTCTTCTTGTTGTATTCATCACTGATGGAACTTTTGAGTACAACAACATAGCTTTTAGGTTTTTCTTCATTTACTTTCTTTGATGGCCTTGCAGCTTCTGGATCCTCTTTGGTGGTCATCTGACTCTTATCATAACCAAGACCCATATTAATAAATGATGACCTTTGAAAATTGATGATATGATCTAAGTTTTTGGCACACTCTTCAAACTTCAAACTTCTGCTCAACTGAGTAGTTGAGTTTTCCAAATCCTTTCTTAATGAAACAAGTCCAACTTCTAGCTTCTCACAATTTTCTTCCTTTTCCTTTAGCTGAATTCTCACCACTTCTTCTATCGTTCTTGATTCTTCTAATTGAAATTTTAGGCTCATGATAATATTTTATGATTCTTCAAGGCTTTGTGACATTTTGGCTTTTGAATCATGATCCTCTTCTTCATATTTCTCAGTTGCTCTTTTTGTTTCAAATTCTTTTTCCTTAGATTCTTTATTTCTCTTAAGGAACACATGAGTTCTTCTTCAAGATCCACTTCTCCATCTGTTTCAACATTTTCCTCTTTTTTTGAATCCATCATTTCTTTCCCTTTGTCTTTATTAATATTTGTTTCAATTGCCATAAAAAGAGTTTCTTTTGTATCACCATCAACATTTCTTTCATTGCTCTCTTCATATGAGTCACTAACTCCTTTTGAGTATAGGCTCTTCTTATGATTATGGGAATTCTTCTTCTTTTCATGCTTGTCCAGTTTGTGGCTATTTTTGTGCTGATAATGTTTTTTCGTTACGTTATAGTATTCTTCATCATCACTACTTTCATTTTTCACATATGGACACTTAGCAATAAAATGTCCTACTTTTCCACAGTTAAAGCATTTAAAGGGAAATTTAACTTTGTATTTGCCAGATCCCTTTTTGAGTTTTATCACAAAATTTTCTTCCTTTACGTCTAATTCACAGTTGGAACAATTGTTTGATTTGTGTTCTTTGTTCTTCATATTTTTTTAGGCTTTGAAAGTTGCTTCTTTCTTTGATGGTTTTTCTTTTTTAGTCTTCATTTCATATGCAGTGAGGATCCCATGCAATTCATTCATTGTTAATTTACCAATATCCTTTATTTCCTCAATGGTGAAAATTTTGGCATCAAATCTTAAGGGGAGTGATGTCAACACCTTTTGTGCAATCATTGGTTCTGCAACTACTTCACCAAGTCCTCTGATGGTGTTGACAATTTTTTCCATACAGAGGAGATAGGCTGCAAAATTTTCTTCATCTTTCATCTTCAGACTCTCGAACTGTCTTCTATGAGTTTGGAGCTTATCCTTATTGACCTTGTTATCGCCTTCGTGGATGTTTTGAAGTTTGTCCCAACTTTATTTTGTTGATTTTCAATGCATTACTTTGACAAACTCTAATTCTGGCAAATTGCACAAGATGACGTTCATGGATTTTGCATAATTTTATCTAGCCTTTTTCCCGATTGTATTTTTTGGTGGAGTTGTTGGGGTTGTATAACCATTCACGATCGATTTCCAAATATAAAAAACAAGGGCTATTAGATATGTTCGAATCCTTATACTCCAAAAGGAATAGTTTTTTTTGTCAAACAACGGAGCCTTGTTTGTAGAGAAACCTTCTTGATCGTCTGTGTATGCTCCCGAGGTCTACCTTCTAGTGGTTAGACTGTTTCTAAAGGAATCTACTCTAATACTTATTGTTGATAAAACACTTATACTGAGAGGGGGNGGTGAATCAATATAAGGCTATTCCTTTTTTAACATTGATAAATCATAATGAAGAAATCACGTAAATGTAACAACTAGAAGACACAATATTTTACGTGGAAACCCTTTCAGGAGAAAAACACAAAAGCTTATTTTTATAAATTTGTAGGCACCAACCTACTGGAGAAACCAATCCCCACTACTATTTGTAGGAACCAACCTACTAGAGACACTGATCCCCTCTGTTGTTTGTAGGCATTGACCCACTGGAGACACCGATCCCCTCTGTTGTCTGTAGGTGTCAATCTACTAAAGACACCAATCCCCACACCTGTTTGTTTTGTAAGCACCAACCTACTTACAAGTTTAAAAGTTCTTCATATGCATTTCCTTCATTGGTTTGCTTGTTGCTTTTGTATTCACCAAATCTTCTTTGTGCTCGTTACCTCTGCTTTCGCTAGATCTGCTCGACCCTCACTCCTCCTTCTTTCATCAGATCTAATCAACGCTTATTCCTTCTGCTTTCGCAAGATCTATTATCTAGATCTTCGCATACTTTGTCACTCTCTCATTTTTAAATAATATTCAATATTTTTTCATATTATATTCTTATATATAAATATTACATTTCCGCTCTTCTCCCACGCACAATTTCTCACAATCCTCTTCTCCTTTTATACTTTACCATTAAAGCTACATGAAAAGTCATGTATGTTTGAAAAGACACGACCTTCATTAAATAAATAATTAATTTACCTTTTCTTTTAATTTACTTTTCAACATACCATGGGTAAAATACCACCATGGGTTTTAAAACCATCTGCAAATACCATGTGCACTTTTAATCCACTTTCACTTTTTAATTCACTTTTACTTTTTAATCCTCTTTTAATTTTTAATCCACTTTCACGCAACTTAATGTTTAATCCACTTTTACTTTTTAATCCACTTCACATAAATTCATATTTAATCCACTTTCATGTAACTTCATTTCTAATCCACTTCCACTTTGTATTTATTAAGGTCACCTTTCCTTTGAATATTTATATTTGAATACTTACCTTTGACATCAATGATAATAATTTATTCGATAGGGATAGTGGGTGTATGTTAGTGAGTAAAGAATATTTTTTCCTAGTGAAAGACGATTTGCATACAAAGGAGATCCTTAATTGGAGAAATTGTTAGACTCTTCCAAGGGATTGTCAGATCTATAGTTGTTGGAGTATCTTTTTGTCACCTTGGTCTTGATCATGTAAGTTACGTAGGAGTGCACGATTGGTTTTTAAGCCGAAAGCATGTAAGGAAGTTGGCCTGGGCACAAGTCCCTCAAGGTTTGATCATTACTCAAGAAGTTAGTCTCGTCAGCTGCTATGTGAAAGATTATTAACCTACCGTGATTTGGAGAGTGGAAGTCTTTCCCAACCACTACGTGGAAATTCAAAGCTACTATTCCTTTCATAAGGATGCATTGTATTATAGTCTTCCATATCACATTGTTTTTATGATATTGCTACTCGATTTGTTTTGAAATGGCTAGTTTACATCATTTAATCTTTCGAGAGTCTACAAATTTGAATAGAAAGAATTACAATTTATGGATTCATAAGATACTGACCATTAGCGAGTTCTGAGATTTTGATCAAATCATCTTAGGTAAAGAAGAGAGGCCATAAAATGAACTTCAAGAATATGATAAAATACATAAAGAATCTTTATTGCTTATGAAATTGTCATTCGTAGATGAATCAGTTCTAGAAGTAATGAATGATAATATAGCATATGTATTGTGGAAAAATATCAAAAAATAAGTATCAAGCATCAATAGTTAGGCAAGCATTGTATTTGAAAAATCTTTTGTTTTCCACGAAGTTGCAAGGAGGATCAATATTTGAATCTCTATTGTAGTTGAAGGATCTTACTAATCATTTATTTGCTATTCGGAAGCCAATAGATAATGAATATATGGTTTCTTTGGTGATGCAAAGCTTGCTGCCCTCCTTTCATCCATTTGTTGAGTGATTGCATCTGGTTGGGGAGACTCAAACACTTATGTTTGAGAAGCTATCAACATTTCTTCTACATAAGGAAATGAAACTAGATTAGAATAAATCCTCAACTTCATCCACTATAGAGAGTGCATTTAGTGCACAATTCAAAGGCAAAGACAAACTAAAAAATGCTAGAAATGCACCAAAGAAATCTAAATTTAGATGTTATTACTATGATAAGCCTGGACACTTCAAAATAGATTGTTGAAAAATATTGTATGACTTGGAAAGAGGTCAAAAGAAATCAATGTATGCAAATTTTGTTGAATACGATGAAGAAGAAGCAACATGGGAGTTTGCATTTGTGGCATCACAACATCAATAAGACAAATCTACAATCTGGTATTTCAACTCGGGTGCATCTCACCATTACACATGTCACAAAGATTGGTACGTAAATTTCATTGAAGACGAGAGCCACGAAAAATCATTTTCTTTAGATGATGATTAGACTTACCATATTAGAGGATGTGGGGATGTTCATGTCACATTGAACAATACTTTGAGTTATACTTCCAAGAATATTCAATATGTTCTTGACATGAACAAAAATATTTTATCTATTAGTTGTAGAGGCGAGGAATGGAATGTCCTCACTCAAGCAATTTTAAATCTCATTAGGCTAGATGAGATAGGCGAGAATGTTACCCTGACCTTATAGCATGTTTAAAAAATATCCATCAACCCTCAAAAATAAGTTCTATTATCAAATTTGTATGTTTTGTTGAAAATAAAATTAAAAAAAAATACAAAACATGCTTATGAATAAAGTTGATAAGAATTTAAATAAATAAATACAAAAATACATACATCTAAAAACTAATAAACCACAAGTCTCAAATTGAGAAGAAACCAAAAATGATTTTATTACTGACTTTTATGAGTTACAACCTAGAGCCTCTTTACAAACCCTTGCGAGGGTTTGGACCAGAATCAAACTTAGAAGTCTAGGATGTAATTTTGAATCATACAAAGACAACTGGTGTCTGGAAGAAAAAATACCAAGACTGAAATAAATTGGATCAATTCAAGCTACAAGCTCATCATAGTCTTGATCTGCAAAATAGCCTTAATCAACACTGAAAATGAATTCAAAATTTCTAATCAAACTAAACAGACTTTCAAGATAAATGAATGGCCTTCTGAAGCATGTCAAAAGTCTATTCTTCCTAGTCCTTTCTTCTTTGCCGCCTTTAGAGTAATCATGTTATCAAAAATAGGACTTAGCTCTCATGAAACTCAGAAATGAAAGAATAAATACTAGAAATCTCATTGAAACAAGAGCAAACCTTACCATAAGTATCTTTCTCCATCTCTTCTTTGTCCTCACTCTTTTTTTATTCTTCAAAAAGTGGTTCTCACGTGGTTCAACTACCTTTTTGTTACTAAAGTTAAATAACTTTAGTTAATAATAGGACAACTTATTTATGATGAGGATACATAATAATACTATATAATAATTAATAGGTGGGCCCCCCATATGTCTTTATTTGTTTTATTTTCAATATTCTCTTGTTCCTCCACATTTTATTCAAGATACCATGCACACATCATATATATATATATATATATATATATATAAGAAACCAAAGTAATCATGTCATAAATATAAACACTTGTATCTTCCAAAATACTTTAAAGGTGTGATTTAAGTTTCTCAAAAAATAATAATTATATCAGTTGTCCAAAAACAATATATGCCTCAAATTTCAAACTATGTCGTCATGGAGAAAAAAAAGGAAGTCAAAAATAATATTTCCTATTTGAAGTAGACTCTCTCTGTCTACTTCTTTCTGATAGTGTTACCCTATGCTTGAGTAAATTTGCATCAACATGTTTTTTCTCTACTTATGAGTGCATATCATCAAATGTGATTTTTCTTACACCATTTTCAAGTTTGAGAGGTAGGGACTTGACAATGTATGAGGATGTCTCTGATGAATCTGAACATACACAAATGGAAGGCCACTTTCCTTTACTTGGATCTGGCTCAATAGCTAAGGATTTATAATTCTTTGGGAGCTAAACAAAATATACATGTGAGGCAACAAAATCAATAGGTTGAGCAAGAAGTAAAGGAAGAGGAGGATGAGGGAGTCATAGTGACATAGTAGGCCAATGTACTACATAGGAGGGAGGATTAACATGTAAATTATTCCAATCATAATTGGTTGATGGAACATGGGGTTGCATATGGGGTTGTTCAGGAATGTCTATAATACTTGGGTGAGACTGAAGGGGAGGTCTAATTGGTGGTTGAGGGGGTTGGAAAGCAGGGTGATCTGCGAGGTTTAAATAACTAGTTTGGACTAGCTGGTTAAACTCCTCAAAATTTGCATCAAAATGGATGGAAAACCTCATCCTCTTATTTCTACCTCTTTGCCCAAATGTATTGGACACTCTGCCTATGTTTCCCCTATTTCCCATGTTTATGGAGCAATTGCTACCTCCGCTAAAGAAAATCATCTAAATATTCACCAATGATCAAATTAGTATACACAAGTCACAATATGTTAATCATCAAATACTATTTTTCCTTCAACATAATTTAATAATGGCTTTGAACCAACCAATCAATCAAGAATACTAAGGGAAAAATGAAAGGAAATAAGGAAAATGAGGATGCATATCATAAATGCCCTTTCTATATTTGTTGTTCAAAATATTATTCAAACTATAAAACTTTACTATAATTTCATTGATCTTATTGAACAAGGGAAAGTGAATATAAATTGAATTACAATGATAAGGAATAATGAAAAAAGGATTTGTAATTAATGGAAAATGAAATAAATGACACAAATGCATGATAATGTTCATAATCCATATGTTCTTCTTACAACTTATCCTTGGACAAAGTTCATATCAACATGCTCTATAAACCATTTCCTGCTATCATTTATGCATATCAATACATCCCATAATTCACTCAAGTCATAAACTATTCAAGGACCATATATACCAATCTGCCACCAAAATTGTTTTTTTTAAGTTCTTTTCTATTTATATAAAAGGGGGAGAAATTTTATGAAATTAAATGAAATATGCTTCAGGACTTTGGGAATAATTAATGGAAAATAATATACTATGAGAGGGTTTGGTCATGTTATAAAAAGAGAAATAACTTTTAAAACATCATATCAAACTTCCAACCCCTTTCCACTTGAAATTATATCTTATTTGACAATGTGAGCTTATATTATCAAACAATTTCAATCAATATCTTTGTCAACAAAGCTTATGAATATCCTGGGTTCAAATGACCAGAGTATAAACTAAAATAAGTTTGTAATATTTTTAACAAAATTTCGAAAGGATGTCATGGCCAATATAGGTAGGCTATATCTTCAAAATAATTTCAATGTTGTAGCATGCAAAGTTATATATGTATCATAACCTTTCAAAAGAACATCATCATCAAAGAGTGCATAGAGTCATACAATTCCTTCAAGACATGTTTGCAATCAATTCGATCAAGTGACCATAAATACAACAACTCTCAAAACATAGTTTGTTTGGGAAAAATTCAAACTCAAAACCTTGTGTTTGGTCATGAAGAACAACAACTATTGTTATTTCATCAACTCAATTTGAAATAGTTCTCTTTCACATAAATATGAGTTCAAAGCTCAATGCAAAATCAATCAAACAAAACACATTCACATATCATTGTGAATAAATTGTTCGAAGGCTTAAATTTCCATAATACGAATGCGAGTTCGAAACTCAGACCAGAATTAAAGAAGAATTGTACCCATGTCTTGTACTTATGCACAAAATTGCACGGTCTTATAAGTTATAAGGGCATCAAATTGGCATAACTCTTTGAAACCAACTCAAAACAGTCATCATATGTGATGATTTCAAAACTCAAATCAAGTAAAAACTTCTTTGGACGGAAGAAAAACAAACAACTTGTATACTTCCATTCAAAGACCCAATCATTCATAAAGTCATGGGTTCAAAACCAATTTCAACTCAGCAAAATCACAATGTGTATACTCCATCACTTCAAAATTTATACACATAAGAGCTTCAAACCAATAATTTGACCAGGACCAAGGATCGATTGCAGTCATCATTGACATAGTTCATATGAACTGTTTGGAATATGGGCGTGCGTTTGAAACCTATAACAACTAGAATATACCATAAAACTATGTTGATCACAACCAAAATGAATGGTCTGTGAAAATAATTTATCAATTTCAAAAACCAACTATGGTCACGGGTTCAAAACCCAATTTTGATTTAAAAAAAATATTTTGTTGTTGGTCATAAACCTTTCACAAGTGTAACTAAATGCTAAATGAACTGTGGTTGGGTGCAGATATTTGCATGTGAATATACTCTATTCAAATTATAATTTTTATGACTCAAGACCGTTATTCAAAACAAATAGCCTGTATTAAGACCATATTTTCAAACTAGGATACTTGACAACATAGGAAATACCACGAAAAATTGAACACAGGTCACAATTCCAATAAATTCCAAATGGGTTGTTTTTAAGAACCATACTGATAAAAAGAAATGGAAAGTGAAAGTATGGAGTGAAGAAAGATTTATCATAGAGTAGCCATTTTAGAAACCCTTGACCATTTATTCATTAAGAACGAAAAAACATGGACAAGAGCAGCATACCCAAAACCAATCAAGAACAAAGCCATTAATAAACTATTATTGTGGAAAATCGGCATACCTGAGCTTGAGTGCTTTTATACTAGTGATGACGGGCGAAAACGATTTCCAGAAGTACTAGGAGTTGAGCTTCCACACCAGGTTTGAGCTCTATCTCTCCACAACCAACAACAAAATGAAATGACCAAAACCTAAGGCCAAAGGAGGGTGGTATATGCAGGATTGTGGGATTAATTGCATGGCCATCCCATCACATCGGGTCTAAAACCAAATTCACATGTGTCTGCCACATTACACATCAAACAATTCACATGGGCCTCCAATGTATTCATCATATGTGATATATAACCAATCACGAGTTGATGCCAAAATTGCCAAGTAAGCACATAACCACACACCATATCAACCTTTTAATCATGGCCATCATCACTTGTCACTTTATAATAATGGTTAGTCATACGAATAGGTTAGGGCTTAACCAATTTCATTTGAAATTTAAACCATGTATACTATATGCCATATATCACATATATGGCCCAAACGTTGTACCATGCAATATTTGCACCACTTATATATCAACTCAATTCAAACCCCTTTTGCCAATAAACTTGAAACTTATATTATTTCATAACATAATCTTTGTTATCATATAGAACCAAAATGGTTGGTAAATATTGACATGATTCACCATAGCTTTATGGAAAGGTCATTGTATATGCTTGAGAAAAATCTTCTTATCTATATGCAGTATATAAAACCATGTTCTCCACTCATCAGATCTTATCTTTCTTGCAAGTGCATGTCAAACTTATATTTCATATGCCTTGAGTTTATAAACACAAAAGAAAAACGGCTTGTGTTTTATGTATAATCATGGAATAGTGTGGTTCACATAGCTTTCATAAACTATGTCAACAAGCTAAAAGACTGACGTGAGGAAACCATCACTGTTATGTATAAAAATTGAAGAGCATCCAAACATCAAATCATGTCAAGAATCATGGATTTAAACTTTCATCAGAATGCCACTGATGTTGTGGGAAATACTTAAAAACAAAGTTAATGTGTTTTCTCCTAGGAAACCCCGCCTATTAATATTATATCATAGTATTCATAAATAGGCCTTGCAATCATTTATAGGATTTTATAACAGGTGATAAGATTTTGAGTCAACATTAGTGATATAAGTTAATATCCTAATCTTTGTGTAAAAATTCAAGGAAACATTGTATGGTTTCTACTCTTAATGATAACAAGGCGATTGTTGTTGGTATTGATGAGAAAGGGTTGCATAAACTTGTTGATTTAAGGACAACAACATCATATGCACTAGTTGTTGTAGATATGGACATCTAAGTTATTAGTGTTTATTTGTACTTAGTAAAACTAATATGGTGGATGGTCCTCCATCCATTCAGGAATGTTAGAATGTATGCACAAGGTGTCAGATGGGAAAACAACATTGAAAATCATTTGATACTAATAAAGCATGGCAAGTCAAAAGAGTTTTGGACCTAGTACATTTTGTGAACAACTAGATAAAGGTTTGCTTCTTATTTTTTGACCAACATGTTCCCAAATTGATGTATTTGGGATTTTCTTGGGTACCCAGGTTGACTAATTCATGGCTCAGGGAAGAACTATTCATCTTCACATTAACTATTGATTGAAACCTTGTTTGTAGATCAAACAATTTTTCCAGAGTCAGAAACCCTTTAGGTACTAGGTTACCTTTGAAACTATCCAAGTTTTCTTTGCAATTATATATTGTCCTTTCATGTTCCTCATCATATATCACAATTTCCTTGAAGGTCCTTACATTGGCGAGGAAATTAACTATCGTTTCATCATTGTATAATACCCTCTAGTTGATGATATTGTCTGGTGCTAAGAGCCTAAAAATTAGTTCAACGAAGAAACCATTATTCAGAGGAGAAAATATTGAATCATTAGGTAAAGTGTTAGTAGCGATATTTTTGAATGAGGAATAAAAGTGATATTAAGTGCATCAAAATTATCAATCAACTTCCATATCTTCCGTTGATAACCGTTTATGTGGGGGGACAGACAATGTATGGAATTTTTTACCTATCAGATGACGATCTTTGAGTCACTAAATTTTTTTAAGCATGTTACCTTCAGGTCAATGGATTTTCTCAAATCTTGAATTATAGCCTCATACTCAATTGACATGTGGTTGGTGCACTCAACATCAAATCAACATGAAATCAAAGTCTTTCATTTATGCGGGTCAATGAATATACAATCTTCCCCAGCTCCATCTTGTGACTTGGAGCCATCAAAGCACAAAGTCCAAATGTTAGTATTTAAATCTATGTTAGTACTAACTAATTCTACCATTGTATTGATATTAACATTAGTTCAAGTGAAATGGAGGAGTTTGGATTGTGTGTATGATTCAAGGGGTGATTATTGAGTTGCATAACACCCAATGTTAGTTTCAAAAGAATAATTGCCCAAAATTGAATGAGAAAAGTTGATTGTTTCATTATGACCTTCCAACTCTGTAACAATTTGTTTCATGTGGGCTTCCTTATCTACCCTGATTTGATTTGTCCTTCCCTTATATGAAAACCAAAAGTAAGACCATTCAGTGGCAAAGTAACCCTATAAATTTTGTGGCTAATCCTTGCTCAACAAAAAATTAAGCTTCAAGACTGTCAACAACAACAATGTTGATAATTTGGTAGACCCGAGGATCTAAAACAAATCTTATCATGATGTCTTTTAGTTCACCCATGAATTTTATGTCAGACCTATCTAATTGAATAATTATGGTTGCAATGCACTTGGAGGGAACAACATTTGTTCTTTGATAAAAATAGTATGGCATTGCATTATATGGTGCTCTTGAATCTAGTAGATAGTTATGCACATTATAATATTAGATCTCAAAAGTCAATAAGAATGGGGGAATATGTGATTTTGAGTGTGTGCCTATGCTGGTTGCATTAATGGTATCTCTCTGTACTATTTTTTCCTCCTATTTATTATAAGTTTTCAACGTATTTTCAATGGGTTTGTGCTGACTATAATAGGTGGAAGTGGTTTTGTGCCGTGGATTGGGAAGATATTTGAAGGTGTTCAAGAGTAAATATCTCTATTGAGGTAGGCTGCAGAGGTCATACATTGAAACATTGGCTTTAGTTTTCTTCATATCTTCAATGACATTGTATTTCATAACCTGCATGAGTGGATTGTCCAATGAGGTCTTATTATTTTGGGCAGTATTGGTGGAAGTCTTAGAATGAGGGGAAGAAGTGTTACCCTAAGTTTGAGTAGGGGTATGGATTTCTTGAATGATGGAGTTGGTCTAGAAGGGAGAGTAATACCATGTACAAACCTCTTGCTTCTTAAATTATAATTCTTTGGGGTATGTTGGGTGTCATGTAGTTCTCCTACCAATACTTCTCCTACTACATCATTAATAGAATCTACTGCATGGTCCCAAAGTGATATGGTTGATTCTCCAGCAGTGTCACCTTCCTCAACAATTTTTTTAGTCTCGGCTTCTTGAGTTTTTCTATTAGAAAGTGATTGTTGATCAAGATGTTGGTTTATGACCATAATCATGAAATTAATCCATTAAGGGTGGGTCTTTTCATAGTGATTGGCTTAGTGGTAGGTACAAAAATTTACATTCCCATATATTCCAAATTTAGATTTAGATTTGAAGGTTTAGGGGGCTTCAGTGGATTGTTGACTATTCTATGGAACAACCTAAATGGTCTCTGGGTAGATGTCCCTTCCCTAGAGTTCTTTTTCAAGTCAACTACATTAGACAAATTTTTAACTAGTATAAGTACACCTTACATGCTAGTGGGTTCCTTCTTTGTAGGCTTGGTTAATAATAGAGGTTTCTTTCATACACCCAAGGTTTTACTATCTTCCCCTCTTGGGTTCCCTGCTAAGGTGAGCATTTCCTTTTCCACCTTCTTGACTTCCTCAAAATTCTCTACCAGATTTGTTTTACTAGTCCTCTTAACGGACATGGAAATATGTATGTGTAAGGTAAATGTATACTATTATACTACTACTCCTTCGATTGGCTGGGTGTTGACAAAGAATTTATTAAGAATAGCGGTGAAGTGTTGGTTGAAGTATTCAATCCTTTCTTTCTTCTCCATTTTAATGGCTATCAGTTCTTCCAACAAAGTAGCCAAAGTTTTCTCTTCACTAAATTTATTGGTAAATTCCTTTTGAAAATCATCCCAGCCTGTAATGGATATTTTTGGTAGGATTCGATCGAGGTGTTTATGAAAATCATGTAACTACCCTCTCAAGTTAATGACACCATGGGACATCCAAATAGGTATGTAAGGTTGGTTGCCAACCATTTGGTAAGACATCAATTTGTTCAAGATTGTGTGAGATTTCCTATTTAGTTCATGCTCGAGGGATGGAGAATGTGAAGAATGAGGTGAAGATGGGGTGGTGATGGGATTTGGTCTGATGGTTTAGGAAATTCTTGCAAAGCAAGTTCCACTAGATATTTTATAGAATTGACTAGAAATTCTTGTTCAATTTGGATACAGACCTTATGGGATGATTGTCATTTGTGCAACTAAGGTGCTATAGGTAGTTGTCAAATCGTCCAAGCATATGCCTGACTAAGATGATGTCAAGCATTGACTTCAAGATTGTGAATCACATATAAGTGCTCCAGAGATAACTCGAGATTTTCAAAAATAGGAGAGGTGTCTTTGAACATGGTATCAATTTCAATATTATCACCCATGGTATGGAAATGATCGGGCTAAGTCTCACCAGTTGAAGGTTCATAGGTATGACTCTGTGAAGATCAATTATTTCTACCATCCATACAACTCATGCCCTCCTTTTAGTGCCAATTATTATTGGAGAGGGAAAAGTTCCCTTCAATAGACAAGGGTACTCCCCAATATGAAGTCCCAATTAGACCACTCACTATTTGGGATAGGAGACCCATCTAGATTCTGGGTCGACGACTATTAATTAAAATGAGGGGGGTGATTATGAAATGCAAAGTGTAGTATTCAGTATGTGGTTATTCTACATGCAAGATCCAAAATAATCTAGCCTATCCTAGCTAGGAGAAAACTTAACAAGTAGACAAAAGGTTAGTGATAGCTTCCTACAAATATTTCAGAAATAGAAAACTATTAAAGAAAAATAAGAATACATAAGCATAAACATTAATTATAAAGAAAAATAGTTTGTTACAACACCACCATTTACAACCACTTATCTACCATTTCAAAGCAATAAATATCAGATGAGCACTCTAAAAGTAAGAGCTATAAATTCAATGCTGAATAGTCAACATTTGAACTTTATAGTCTTACAATGGTATTAATGACAACATCAACAGTAGAAGTAGTTCACAACAAACACATCACAACACCATTACTCCTCTTCAAAAATTGGTCTTGAGGGCTTCTTTTCATGATAAATTTCAAATGAGTTCTCAAAAGTTACAAAAAGAAAAAGCCCTTTTTACAAAGCATTTATGGGGTAATAAATCCTTTAGGTTGCAAATGATTTTTAGGACTTCTTGTCTTCCCTTTTGGCGGTCACAACTTTTCAACTTCCTCTTTTGTCTTTTTCTTATAAATTATATGAAATTAAATATTATTTACAAATAACTATAGTTGGCCTTGTTATTTATCTTGAATGTAGGTTGTCCAAACTTCATGTTGGAAAGATATACCTAGGACCCACCAAAATATTAACCTCTCAATAGAGATTTCATATGATACTAATTCCCTAGAGATGGGTCCCATTTCTATTTTCAACGTGCTAAAAAAAGAGTTAATTAGATTTATTTCTTTGGAGGGGCTAACAATATGGTCTTTTAGTATTTCCTTAATGATTTTGTGAATTTTCCCAAGCACACTTCCTTTAATATTGATGTTGTCCTCCAATTCTTTTAAAACTTATGCTATGGATTTGGGTGCACGCATATCCCCTAGCAGTGATAGGTGGCATCGCTCAACAAATTTTTTGGCAAGCAAATACATATGGTTGCACTTGTTGATTTAAGTGGTAATATCATTTTCTAGTGTCATGTTGGTTATTCAACAACTTGATAAGGTTGCATAGTTCAATTGATTTTCTTTTTCAGTCATCCATGGTAGATCCTCTAGTGAGTTATTTTCCTCTATCTACCATTTCTTCAACTCATCCATGGCAAGTTGGACTCCATAAAGCAACACTATCTTATATTACTTTGTTCTAGCAATGCAAGAAGTTGTGTGGCAATGCCTTGGAACTTCTTGAGGCTCGTATAAATTTATCTTATTGGGTTGTGCCAATCTCTTCTTGTAACTCAAAGGCATAGGCTTTAAAATTTTCCAGAGTGGTCAAATCGCCTTTGTAATAAGTCACCTCACGTTCCAATGCATGGATCCTCAACTTGTATTCCTCAATTTATTTGGCCATGTTTCTTATGTTTATTTCTGAAGCCTGTGAGAGTGCAATCCATGTTGATGTTGTGAAAATGGAGTCTCTCCTAGTGTCGTCCATAAGAGGGGTCTTAGTAGTGATCCTGAGTTCTGGGATTCTCAGTAGCTATAGCTTTTTGTGTGACCCTTTATCATCTTTCCCCTCACCTTGTAGAAAACAAATGAATCTAAGACTACAACCTTATATGAATTGGAAGAAGTGAATGCACCAAATCCAAACTCTCCTAGTGGAACGTGATATCCATTTATCGTAGTCTCGAGTGTGCCAATTGAGGTCTCGGGTGGAATAGTGTCCAAAGGACCCAAGCCTCCTACCTCATCCTCTTCTTTTCCCAATCTCTCTTCTTCTTCTTTCTTCCTCCTTTCCTCTTCTTCTTCTCTATTCTTCATTTCCTCTTCTTCTTGCCTTTTCTTCTTTGCCTCTTGCTGGAGCCTTAGAGATTCAACTTGTTTCTTGAATTTTTTTATTTTTGCAACTGCTTTGGTTGTTGTCTCCTTTTCCAATCTCTATCTCTTCTTTCTATATTTCTAGTCGTTCTTTCCTCGCTCTAGGGCCATTGTCCCTTCCAAGGATTACTTCATCTAGTGGCATAGCTCTTCTATACAACTCCTTCTCCTACCAAACTTCATTTTCATATGGCCACCTATTCTTGTAAGCCTTGTAGTGTTGGATGAAAACATCTAGAGGGTCATGTCATTTGAATGTCTCTTCCCCAAAATGGAAGGTGGAATTTTTTTTTTTCTTTTTCTATTGCTTCCTCAATGTCCTTGAAGCTATAAGCTCCCACATAAAAAGGTAGTGGAGGCCAAGGAGATTTCTTGTTGCAAGCTAGAGTTGCTTCAACTCCATGTATAAAAGTTTAGTATGTTATCTAATGGAGTGCCAACTTGTCTGGGATAAATTTAGGGAGTAGGTGACGAGCCTTGGTATCTCTGGAAACTATGATATATGTTCCCTTTTCGGTGACATACTAGTCACCCACCTATCCAACAAATTGCATACTTTTTTTCTAACATACATTTTGCTGGTGCACAAATCTTTTTTTGGTATAGATGAGCCATGAATTGTTGGAATATCTGAGTGTAGTGGATGTTGCATATGTGTTGCCATGGATTCTGACAATAGATATGGATTAGGGGATCACTTGATTTTCATTTCCAATCCATGCAAGGGAAGAAGTTGGCTATGCAAGTGATATCCACCAATTATGAGGACATGTAAAAAGATGGATGTGTTTCTGGGCTTGTGTGCATGGCCTTAGAGATGGTCTGGCCCATTAATGCTAATAAGATAACACCCCAATTAAATATAGAGCTTGTCTTGGTGATTTCATAAATCATAGGCACCCTTGACTCATTGAATCGGGTGGCATCTTCCTTGTCATACAATTTTCTCATGTGAGCCACGATGATCTTGTAGGGAGTTTGTAGCAAACTAATGAGATATGTCCCTATTCTCCTTTCTTTGAAAATTTACTAGTTGTTCACCAACTCTTCATAAGATATTTGCAATTCAGAGGGAACTGCAAAAACCACTCATCGTTTAGGCCCACTTTGGTAGGCAGGAGCTTGTAACATGCATCCAATGTCGATGTTTGGAATGAGGTGATATATTTTCCACTGATATCTCATATCAGGATGTTGTCAATGTCTACTCGACTAATAAGCCAGGTGATGGCTTCTGCACAAGGAAGAACAAGTCGAGCAACTATTTTGTGAAACTATGAATTCCTAATGGACTGCCAGACACCTTCATTAGGGTTGGTCTCTCTAGGGAGGAGTGGATTTTCAAGGAATATTTTCTCCTTGAACCTCTGGTACAATTCTTCCCATTCCACCATTATTCCTAGGTCCATACAACATTTTGTGTTGGCATAAATTGGCCACGAGATGCTATAATCTATCTCAAGTTCAACTTCTTCACGGTCTAGACTTAGTGTGATTACTTCTTGTTTTTTCTTCTTAGCTCTCTTGGAAGAGATATCTAAATCCTGCAACTCATCCATCTCAACAACAATAGACATTAGTGGTGTTAGCTATAAACAAAAGTAAAATACATGAATGGAGAGAGAGAGAGAGAGAGAGAGAGAGAGAGAGAGATTTTAATAGAAAACAGGGGGTTGCAACATGCTCTTATCCCTACTATTAATTGTTTTAGGAGAAATCTCTATACTTGTTATGGTCATTTCAATTGCATTGTTTTGCAGAGTAAGTAATTTGAAAGATGATGAAATCTCTCTTGAACAGTGAATATTATGGCTCCTTGTTTTGGAAATTGACCGTGGAGACCTTGGTTACCAGGCCAGTGTGACAGTTTGGTGAGTCATGTTTGTTTGATTGGGGTGGTATGTTTTCTTTTAATCTTGGTAAGGAATGTTGGTGATCCCCCTCCTCTATCTTCTTCTAGACCATAGAGGTTTGTATTCACCCATTCTAATTCTAGTTATGAGAGTGTTATTGGTGTTTCTTTTTCTCCTTTCGGGTGACGCTCATTTCCTTTGTTTGAATTCTCTATGAATTTGAAAAGAGCTCTACCTTGTGGTATCAACATTGCTAGTATAGTGAGTAGAATCAATCAACTTAGGATCTTCTCGGGCTAGAAGGTGTTGAGCTCAGAGTGAGTTACAAGTTCTATTTTTGGGAGCTTCGTTTGTATCCTCACTCCTCCTTTTGGTGGAAGTTTGCGTTGTTTGTTTGAGCCCTTTTTGAATTTGTTCAAGATCTCCTTGTTGGGTGTATTTGAGCCTAGGTTGAAAATCTTCTCCAAACACCTAGGAGTTTGCAAATGAAGTTAAGTATTTGGGCAGAGGGTAGCATATAGCTCCTATAGAGGAATTGGAGTCTTTATTGTCATAGATTCATGATGGATCATTGGGAGTTGTAGGAGATCAGGGGTGTTTTAAGAAACCATGAAGAATCTATACATGCTATCATAACCTCAATTTTTATAGCCACAACAAAAAAGCATGAAAATGAACATCATGTCACCACTCAAGTATCAACAATCATGGGCACACCTGTTCAACAAAAAATTTAGACAATTTTTCGGAGGTGGAATGCAATGTGCTTAGGAACATGGTCATTAATTTGAGAAAGGGAGACATATCTAGGGCCTCAAATCAAGTGTAGTCAGTAAATTCCATTGTGGAGGGTTGATGGAAGAAGATACAGTGCACTAGCTTGCTAAAGACATGGAAATTTTAAAGTCGGACTCGGACCCAGTCAATGTAACAATTGATGAAGTAGCTAATCAACATGCTTTCTACTAAGTTATTTTGTTAAATCATTACAAACCTATGCTTATTTTGCAGAATCTTTACTACAAAGAAATACTGGAAAGTTTTGCCTATGGATATAGTTAAGTTTTGTTGTAGGTTGTTAGATAGTATTGTGTTTTGTCTTTGTTTGATAACTTTAAAACAAATTTGGATGTAATTCCTCTACAAGCTTAGTTGTAGTTTTTTTTATTAATATAAAATCTACTAATTAAGATTTATTTATTTATTTTTTTTAATTCTAAGCTATAATTAAAAGTAGATGTTAAAATTAAATTGTAGAATTAGGGCCAACCTTCATCATTAAAATTTTGTTTTTGAGTTGCTTTCATATTAATAAAAACTTAAAATCGGATTTTCTCTTTACAAAGTCTCCCCCGACGATGGACCACAGTGGTTTTCTCTGAAACGTCGAAACTAAAATGGATGTAGTGTTTTCAAAAGATTCTCTAAACAAACCATACTTTTATTAAAAAAATCCTAGTTTTATTAATTAAGTTTTTAAAGTATACAGTGGTCCAGTGCCTCATAGCCTTGAGGATATAGTCTTGTCTAAATCCTCTATTTTTTCTCACATTGATAAATATAAAAGCATTTGTAATGTCCAAAGGTGTCTTTATAACACAACGACCCAAGAATTTCAAGGATGGGAAACAATTTATATTGCTATCCAAAAAGAGAGAATTTTACTAATCATTGTTTCCCTCTTGTATTCTGAATACTTTTCATCTTGATGTTTTGTTAATGAGGGATTCTATGCTTTCAAATTATTTTCATCTTCATGTTTAATAAAGAGAGATTTTATATGTTCAATATATTCAGAAGAGCAATGATGGGGTTGTGGTTTAGCAATGAAGACCATTGCATGTCAAGTCATTTAGATTTTATTCCCTTAAAAGGATGAATATGAAATTAAGATCATGTGCAAGTCTTGTATGATTTTGATGAGAAAGTTGCAATAACGTATTGAAACTTGACATCTTGTTTTGGGCATCAAGAGAAAAGGGCAACTGATAAAAAAATATGAATATACATCATTTCTATTGCACAAGTAATTATAAACAATAGTCTTATACACAAATTCTCATAGTTTCTCAAGGTTTTTCATAGAATGTGAGGAACATAGATGTATCACCCTGCTCCTTTGTGCAATGCTTCACTTCTAACAAAAAAAACCACCCAAATTGCTAACTCAAAGCTCAACACCTTTTATGTTCAATATCTTAATAATTCTAATCACAAAAAGCATCATGAAAAATATTTCAATACTAGTTGTGTTAGGGCATATAAGGTTCAAGCCATGCAACTAGTGAACAACAATAATCTCATTACACACTTCTTCTCCAGTTTGATGTTCACAAGAGTTAGTGGTTGTCTATGTCATTGGTTTTGTGCTTCTTCCTACACACATCAACTACTCTCTCATGTTTTGTTCTTTTTACGTTCACTAGGGTTTGATGTGATATATTGTGACTTTTTTTTTATATTCTTTTAATTTTTAAGTTAGTATGAAGATGACTTAGCACTCTCATTATTGATTCGTTGTTGTAAGTCCAATTATCCATTTAAGTTAGTGGACTTTTTAAAATTAAATTAAAATATATACAATGTCCACATATAAATATATTAACATCAATTTTCGTAAATAACATTGTTGAGATATTTAAAAAAAATAAAAATACCTCTCCATTTTTAACTATAGTAACAATTTAGCCAAATGAAAATGCGCATTCAAAAGTAGTTTTGCTCATGAAATAAGGTACTCATGGTTCATGGTTTGGGCTTCTTTGAGTCAATGGTAATACTATTAGAAATTAATAAAATCAAATACAAATAACATACAATTTTTTGAAAGAATAACACTAGTGACATCCAAATTAGGGTGGAATAATTTACTCTTACAACACATAATTTTGTATCGAGGACATAATTTCTAGTGAATACTTGCAATTTTCACTATTGAGGACATAATTTCTAGTGAATACTTGCAATTTTGACATATACATAACATAGTTTGTGACATATTGCTTTGTTTGAAAGTGAAAGAGATATGAAGCATAATTGTGCATTTTATTTTTTCTTGGAATTCACATACACAAATTGATTGTATATATTGAGCAATTTTATTGATGGAGTCTATATACAAAAATTGATTATATTGTATTAAACAAGTTTATTGATGAAGTCCATGCATCTCTCCCATGGCTAGGGAAAATCCTAGCTGCCATGAAAATGAGTTGTATTGAGAACTCTTGTTGTAAGAATGGATCTTGTCATCCCAATGCAATTCATGGCCTTGATGATGTTGGCCTCAATAGTCTCAAAATCGAATAACCACTCATTGCCAGGGAAAGTTTGTGAAAAAACATGCAAAGATCCTCAAGTTGGTCATTTTGTTTGCAGGTCCATGAAGAAAACCCCAACCAAATCTTAATCACAAAATTCATGGGGGCAAGGTCGAGCTTCAAGCCCTTGGTACATTGGGCTCACAAGCAGTGGCTCACTTGTATGAAGGGAAAAATCCAATTTTACCTTTGCGGCAAGGGGTATTTTGGTTTTCATTTCCAATTTAAAGAAGATCAAGATTTAATTTTCCAAAGTGGCCCCTAGTTTCTAGGTACAAGTGGATTGCATTTAAACACATGGCCCATGCACTAGAGGAGCTTCCCTTAGCTATCCCAATTTGGGTTTGGGTTTCCCAATTGCTAAATCTTTGGAACAACAAAACCCTCGAAGCAATCGATAATACACTTGGGAAACTTTTGGAAAAAGTTGAAGTACCAAATAGGGGCATATATTCATGTGCTCATATTTGTGTTGAATCAAATTGAGAAAGGAACCTCCATGAGGCCTTAAAAATGCAAATGGATAATTGGATTACAAGCAACTTCCATTCAAGCACAATGGTTGCCACGAGTATTGCCACTTCAACGAGAATTGTCCAAAAAAAGTCTTCCCCTGTGTTGCCTAAAAAGCAAGAAGAATTTTTGGAAGTCTATAAACTCTCAAATGGAAAAGGCATCCCCGATTCTTTTCTAAGCCAAAAATTGAATCAAATGTTGATACAATACAAAACAAATTTTCGGCTCTAGAGTTAATACCTACAGGGCATTGTATTGAAATTATATTGAAATTAGAGACCCCACCTCTCGCCTCTTGCCAAGAAGAAAGGAGAAACCTCCTCTCTCCTCAAATCCAAGAGGAGAAGAGAAGCGTCATAGCTTTGCCCCATAGGGGCTCAATATAGTGGGAATAAGATGATGAAAGCATTGACCCATCATGGTCATGGAAGCTCCCTGCATCAATAACAATCCTACATTACCTTCTTCAATGTTCCCCAAGCGAAAGCATCAAGAAAACAAAGAGAAAATTTCAAAGAGAAAGTCCAAGGTTTGCATAAAGAAACAAAATCCTTTAAAAGGAAAAAGGACACGCAGGAATAAGATCTTACTAGGGAGGATGCCCCCTAGCAACAAATAGAAGAGGAAGCAAGGGCAAAATTGAAAGTCCAACATACTATGACAAAGTAATGTAGCTCTCCACCTATTACAAGAGGCAGGATATCCAAAATGGAGATTTGGGAAAAAAAAAGTGGATCAAAACAAAACAACTAAATTTGAGCTCACTCTTTATGTAATGGGTTGTATGGATGTGGTTGCAGCGACCCACTTTTGTCTTAATACAACTGTTATTGTTATAAAAAAATCCACATGCAAAAATTCAAGTTACATGGCTGGTTGTGCACCAAAATGCTTTCACACATAATAAAGTGTGGTAAATAGAATTATATCCTTCACTGGGTTCTTTGAAATGTTTGTGGACAAACGTCCACAAACATTGCTATCCACCCAAGTTTTATTATATGAAGATTGGAGCTTAGTTAATTGGGTTTAGCATGGGTGACTGAGAGGAATGATTTTTATCCTCCCCACTCAAGAATGACTTGATGGGCTCATAACGAGTATATTGTTGCAATGTCTACGAGCTCTATTGTTGACTTGTCTTTTACCCTAAATATTTTAGGATTTGTCTTGAATACCATCCTCAAAATGAGGGGAAGTAATCAGGAATTTTCCTAGACAATATAACTTGGAAAAAATATGAAGATTGGAGCTAAAAAAAAGCCAAATTTTAGATTGATCCTCCACGGAAAATGTTCTCCACTGTTATTTCTAAGGGGATGATTTAGCCCCGCCCCAATAAAACTTTTTTTTCAGCAAATTACAAGTTTCCAAATAAATATACATTAATTATAAGACAGGTTTCAAGCTTTGAGAAAAAGGGATTTTATCAATTGTGACCTGTCTAGGAGATTTAAAATCACATAATCTCAACCACAGAACTCGCTGCACCGAAAAGAAGCGACTGGCCATGTAAGGAAATATCTAATTGAAATTGAAAGCCCATCTAGTAGATCCATTTCAGGGCACAATGAAGGAGGTAGTCAGCAAAGAATTCATTGGCCAGTTACAAAGACGGGTTGAGAATTATTTTCCATTAGAGTTGCTTCCCTGTGCTAATCTAAGATTGTATCTATACAGTTGATAAACCCGACTCCATTAATGCACCATAAAGTAAATTCTGTGTACTGCAAAGCAGGAATCCGAGCAAAATATAAATAATTGTATCAGAATATTTTCGTGCAAAGTACAATCATTTTATGATTAGCATTTAAAACAGCCTTGATCTATTATGCCAAAACTGCTACAGAATCTTATTCAATGAAAGAAATGGCATATATCTACTCTGGCATTGACATGGTGGAGGCGACAGAGACAGATTCACCGACGCATGAAGAAATTGGCACAATATACTATATCTTCCATAATGACAGCTTTGTCACCTTATTTGGCGAATTCTATTAAAAAAAAAAGCCAAATCTCAAGCATTGGCAAATTTAATGACGAATTTCAAATTTAATTACCAATTTCAAATTTAATGGCAACTTGAATGACAAGGATATTTTTATAAATTCACTTAAAAAAATATTAAAATTCATTTTTTTTAAACTTTGAAAGATGTTCTAACATGTTTTTGGAAGATGTTCTAACATGTTTTTGGGAAGTTATAACAAAATTTGCTTAATTCTCTTTCCTGGACTTAGTTGTGCATTTTACATTTTTTTGGCACTATCAAATTTTTATTAGAATCTCATTTCATAGTCATATAATTTGAACACGAAGAGGAACCAAGTGACTGGGACTAACAGAGTACATTGAAGCCCTGATAAGAAGGAACCAGGGTGAGCCATTCAAATCAGTACAAGTACTTGACTACAAACAACGCCACGGGTACTGCCAACAATAAAAATTGACTTATCAGTTGAAGGTTGAAATAATATATTAAAGTTTTCAATCCCCACTAAAGTCATCCCAGATCAAACAAAGAAATTGTATATTGCGACCTCACTGACAATTACAATAGTTGCAAAATCTGAGTGATACTGGCAAGAGCATACCTAACTTCCAAAATTTTAAAAACTACAGTCTTCTATGTATTAGAGCTTTCCTACAATGCCGATCATCTTCTTAGAGCAAAAACATATAAACAATTTTTTCATGATTTGTAGCTTTGGGTTAATTTTGTTGGAGTAAACAACCAAGAGTGAAGGACGCAATTGATTTTCAAATAGGAATTGTGCATCTCCGGTAAAAGGATAACAACAGGATCAGCAAACAAATGTGCAGAAAAATCGGAGGAATGGATATTGCAGCTAAGTGAATCATGAACTATAATCCCATTCAAAAGAAATCGCCAACTCAATTATAGAATGAATAACACATATTTCTATTACGAACTCTTTTATCCAATTTTATATGAAGGACGTGTCCAATGTTTGCCATTCATGCAGAAATGACTGCATTCTTCTTGCACAAGTCAGATGAACTGATGTACAATAATTCCTAGCTCCCGTTATGGGTAATGGTCACATTCATAAGATTATAGGGACGTCTATCTACATTTACTGCGCTGAGAGCAGCTCATCCATCTACTATAAACTGATTATCATTATTTCCACCTGCACCTCTGCTTCCACTAGGAACAATCCCATTTCCCCCGCAATGTTGCAAACTCTGAAGAATCTGAGAGATGAAAGGATTCCCAGTCCCCGAGTGATCAGACAAGTCACTAGGCTGACCTGAAAACTGCAAAAGAAGTCCAAGAAGTTGTGTGATAACATTCTGCTGACTATGCAGTATCTGAGACTGGAGTTGCGCCATCGTATCTTGATGTTGCCTTATCATCGTCTCCATTGTCTTTCTCCATTCCAATCTCCGCCGCTCCGACCTTTCTTCCCACTCCCTCTCCCTTCTTATCTCCTCTTCCCTTCTTTGATGCTCCCTCGCTTCTCGCTCTTTCTCCCTGTCCTCCCATAGCTGAAACCTCTCTTCCCTCTCCTTCTCCCTGATCAGATCATGCTCTTCCCTTTCCTTTTCCCACTCCTCTCTCTCCCTCTCTCTTTCTGCCTCTGCCTCTGCCCTCATTTGCTCCCTCTTCTGCCTCTCTCGCTCCCGCTCAGTCTCCTGCTCTTCTCGTCTTGCTTCCCTCTCCTTCAACTGAGAAAACTGATTGGCCAGAAATGCCAGAATCCTGGATTCCACATGAAGCAAACCCTTCCCTCCTCCTCCACCCCACCAATCCCCATTCTTAAGCACCCTCTTCTTCTTTCTCCTGTCCTCAGCAATCTCGGCCTCATCATACTCATACTCCTCCCCACCCTCTTTCATCCCATTGTCATCCCCTTCATCCCCTTCATACTCAAACCCCAACCCTAACCCTAAAAGTCCAGTCCCCTGGCTCCCATCCAACATCATGCTCCTCATCCCAGGGGGCAGCAAAGCTCCATCTTCCACCAGATCCACCTGATTACTCCCCATCCCATGCCGGAACACAGCGCGTGGCCTCCCTCTACCATTGAAATGACTCGGATTCCTCCCATTCCCATGCCCATAAACGTCATTGGCATCCAGCTCCACATCCCCAAAAACCTCCTTATACTTCAAGAAATTAGACCAATGCGTCAAACCCTCGCCCCACTCGTACTCCTCCCGTTCTCCAGAGTCCGGCGTGGTCACAATTTTTCTGATTTTTTGCTTAACCCCAAGGTACTGGTGCCTCATATTCTGTACCTTGGTTGATGCATCCTTCCAGGTCCATTGCCAAGGGAAGGCAATGGGGTCTTGGGTATGGTGCATCATGTTCACTTGGGCCGCTATGGGCTGAAATTTCCTCTCGCGGGTTTTCATTTTGGCCAGAACCCCATTGGCGAGCATTTCCCCATACTTGTTGATAAGGGTTTCTTCTTCTTCCTCCGTCCATTTCTTTCGCCGCATAGGCATAATGGACGGCATTGACCTCCTGCTAATACTACTTATGTATGTATACTGCTCTGTTCATCAATAATGAATACATATTATATATATGTGCACAGGTAGAGGGTATAGCTGTAACTCACCTCTGTGTGTATCTGGTGACAGCAGGAATGGATCAGTGGATGCCGTCCGGACCACCACGGATTGCATTTTTCTTCAACTGCATGCTATTCAGCTCACTCCCCCTCTCACATTTTAATAAGTGGAATCTTGTCTTTTTAAAAACAATTATTATTATTTTTTTTAATTATTTTTTTTTTAAAGAAGGTGGCAAATCTTATCATAACTTATTTTTTTTCAATTTGTAATTAGGAATTTTTTTCAATTTGTAATTAGGAGAGTGATGACTCTTATTATTGACAAATGTGAGTTGACTTATCACTCTTATTCTCACGTCATTTTAGATAAGGAACAGACTTCCAATTTTGTGAGACGTCAAACTAGTTCTTAGCCAATTAGAAGTAGTGTTAGATCAAAACCAAAATGTGACTTCACTCTAAATAATATTTGTTAAAAAAACAATGTCCCTTATGGTCATTAATATGATCCGGATTTTATGAGCAGAATGAAATGAATACAGATCTATATTATTAACACATAGATTCAATGAACAATAACAGAGATACAATAAAACTTGTCTTCTTATTGATAAATAAATATGTTGAAACTGTAAAATGCAGACTGAAACAAGCTTGCTAGAATGTTGGCGACTTATCTCTGAGAAGAGATGTGACGGCTGCGCTCATTCACAAGAAGATGATTACAATGAGGCTCCAAAGGCCTTTTTACATCAAACATGAATGCCAAAACCTTAGACATCCAAAAACCTAACCTTAGGAGATGAAGCGCCAAAAGTCATGTGGGCCTCGTTGGGGTAAGTTAGTACATCAACTTCCCAGGGTTGTAACTTTTGCATATGATCTTTGTTTTAGGCGCATGATGGCCCGTTGGAAAGGTCTATCCGAGGAATACACATTATGCCATGACACTTTGACTTCGTTTATAGTGTGACTATGGCGGGCCCAAAAAACATTGTTTAGGGCCTCAAAACAACCCCAGAAGTTTAGAACCCGAAAAACTAGAAAAAAACTACCAAGATGAAAACTGAAATTGCTAAGATGAAATTTGTAAATAAGTCAGTTGGAATAGGTGGGTGGCCACCGATATCCACCTAGATCAATCCTCCCCCCTTAGGAAGCAATGGTCTCCATTGCATTGAGTTCCCCCGTCAAATGAATAAATTTATGATGAATCTGGCCCTAGGTGAGCCACTTCCCTTGGTGCAGGAGTTGCCCTGCTTTGACAACCCGATAAAGTTGGATCCTTTGTTGGAGAGTGCCCTTGACCTGTGTGTCCATGATCTGATCAGTGGATTCATGTTCCATGCAATCAAGGTTGAGCTCTGTGGGTGTCAACTGTTCTGTTATCTCTAAGGTGTCCAATAATGGTGGAAAATATCGCCGAAGGAGGTTGTAATGTTCCCAAGTGGTTATTAGGTTGTTATATTATTTGTAGTGAAAGTCTCTTCGAGGTGAATCGACTGACAATTGAAGTCGAGGTGGATTGACAACAAGTCGAAGTCGAGGTGGATCGACAGCAGGTCGAAGTCGAGGTAGATCGACAACAAGCCGAAGGTCCAGGGAGTCAACCAGGTAAAGTCGAAGTCGAAGATATCAATGACAAGTCAACCGATAAGAGGTTGAAGTGCGGACATGAGACGACCAACTAGAGACCGAATGAAGACCAACTGGTAGTCGATTGGTAAACCCGAATTAGAGTCGACTGTAATAGAATCCAGGGATTTGCAAGATTTGTAGCCAATGATATGCATGGATCTGTAACCGTTTTTGGGCACCAATATTTAGGGTTTTTCCTGTTGTAAAGCCTATAAAGAGGTGTGTTGTAAGGCCATAAAGGTTGTTGTTGTAAGGTAATTGTAGAATGCACTTTTGCAGGTTAATGCATGTGTAACTGTAGGTTGTTGGTCATGCATATGTAAGCCAAATTGGCTACAGGGTTGTTCTTGCCTGTGCAAGAGGGTATGTTGTCGATTGTGTCTTAGATGTGGACCAAGGTTAGACATGTAACCTTTTATTTTGAATGAATAAGACAACAAGAGAGCATAACGCTCAAAGGAATGTTGATTTTCCCGATTAAGGGTTTCTAGGGTAAAATCTCGGTGTATTGTGTGATTGCTTGTGTCATTTGCTTTCTTGATTAAATTCTTCTTCTCTTCTGCTAGGATTAGTGTGGAAATGTCTTTCATTTCCTGACGGTGGTTTTGCTTGGAACATTTAAAGTTTTATGTTTTCTGGTCGTGGTATTTTGTCATACAGTTTGCAGATTGGATTTTCTTGAGTTGCGCTAGGGTTTATTATGATGGATTTTGTAGAGTTTGCAACAAATAAATGATAGAGATATGGCAAAGACACATACCCAACAATATGCAAGAGAAGTAACACAAGAAATAGCCATAAATACCTCTGATTTGAGTTTTATTTAAGTATTTAGTTAACCTCATACAATAGTAGAGCAGATCTGGAATACATATAGCATAATAATGTGTGCGGTTGATAATGCCTCCAAAATACAATAGAAAGATGAATATATGAGCTTCCAAGAGCCTCCCCAAGCTGAATACCAAAGATCTTCAAGACACAACTCTTTCCCTTACTGTAGGTGTTGCCTTCTCTAGCAAAGTGTGCCCTCTCTGGCTGAAGCAAGCTAAGAATTTCAGCCTCCTCTTCTTTAGCCTCCAAACCACCGAAACCAACTGCAGATCTATAGATCGGATGCTATAGAACTCCTATGATGAATATCCTAGCCATTGAGAGTGATCTCACATTCTAAATCACTAGATCCACTATGAACAATGTGCCCTCCTGAATGGATATGCAGAAGAATACCCTCATACACTGATGCAGAAGGGTGTTAGGGCTATAACAACCACTCCTAGAATGAGTTCTACTGTAGATCTAGCCTCACTAAGGCAAATCGAATCACATCTCCTCAACTGGTGCGCCCCACCCACTGAAAAACACTTCACCCTGTGCTCCGCCTCCTCAAACTGCTTTTGAACTGAATTTAAACTGAACTAGAATGGTGAGGGAGAAATCTTTCACCTCTTTGGCCAAGCTCAGACTAGGATCAAATGGATCTTTCACCTCCTTGCTAATCTCCAGGGTTTATTCAGTCAAAACCCTCAAAACCCCCAAGTATCATGGGCTCTCTAGCTAAGAAGTCAGACCTCAAAATATCAATCAACATAATGAGAGAATAAAAGCCCCTATCTCTCTTTTATACCCCTGTTTACCTTTTCTCTCTATGAATTTTAATTTACTTTTAATATTTCTTCATAAAATCACTTTATTAATTAATTAACCTTTTTTCCTCTAAAAAGTGATTAATTTGCCCTTATGGCTTCTCCGGCCACTGAAAATCACTTTTCATCATCTTATCTTGTAGAGATTTTCCTCCCGATTCCAATGAGCTATTACACTAAAGTGTTTATTCACACATTAATCCCAAAATGACATCCTCAATGAATTTAATTAAAATATGCTCAATAATAACTCAAAATTACAGAAATCGTCGAAATGCAACGAAACCAAGGACAAGTTATGCAGAATGGATCCTGATGATGAAATATGATGAATAATGTGAGTCGGGCCTGTTATCGCACGATTTGTAGGAAGGGTTTAGGTAGCTTGAGTCAAGGCTTAAAACCGACGTAACATGAGCTTCCCCACCCACTGTCACCTCGATAGGGAGCTCTTTCTATTTAGGATGGCTAGTCCAAGGGAGATGTCCCTATGTAATCTGGGTTTCTAAGGGGCTAAAGGTATAATGGATCAAAGTGAGAGATTCCCTTTTACAGATTACTGCCAATAGAGATGAGATAGTCAAAGGAGATGTTCCACTGATGAGGCACCTGCTTGCGAGACAAGACAAACAAAGCTAGAAAATGTGCTTGCAGTGGGTTAGTACTTCATAATATAAATGACTATCCTCAAATATACATATGAGCAATGATTAGATGTGATTATTGACGAAGTCAATGATTATTAAACAAAGATAAATGGCTTATATCACTTCTTCAATAAGTACAAAGATAATGGCATTCAATGTATGAAATCAAGTCCTTTATATTATCACAATGCAAATATGCTCATACATATATATTGTTGTTGCGTCACAATTGCAGATTGGAGTGACGTCAGCCCTAATCTATGCTAGTTTTTGGAAGGCAAAAGGCAAACGTTTTGCTCAATAAACCCAAGAAGATAAATTATGCTTCAATGCCAACCAAATTACAAAGTTTTGCACTTAGATTAGGATCAAAAGAGAGTTGACGTCACAAGTAATATTGTTGCTACAAGAGGTGACGTCAGCTCTAGAATTTACTTAGTTTGAAAGACAAAGAG